>OY730193.1:32115823-32715823 GCA_963422505.1 Pseudognaphalium luteoalbum
CGAATCAACATTTAAAATCAAATTGCTAACATATTCAACATTTTCATATATGCCATTGTAAGGAGAAGCTTTGAAAATAAAACCATCATTTAAATAAACCAAAATATCACCATTCTCATTATCAAATAAAAATCGATAACCATCCTTAAACAAAGCATAAAATGAAATAATGTTTCTAGTCATTTCTGACGAATAACAGCAATTATTCAAATTTATCCTAACTCCAGAATTTAGCACGAGCTCATACTTTCCAATCTCGGTAACAGGCGTGATTCCTCTGTTTCCCATGACTAGATTAAGCTCCCCATGCTTCAACTTTCTACTTTCCTTTAGACCCTGCAATACAGTGCAAATGTGCGTACCACACCCTGTATCCAGAACCCACGAATTAGAAGTTGTAGTATTATGGAGTTCGATAATGAACATACCTGACTGAACACTCTTTTCAACCTTGTCATCTTCAAGGTCTTTCAGGTATTTCGGGCAGCTACGTTTCCAGTGCCCCTTAGTGTTGCAGTAAAAGCACACTGCTTCATTCGGATCATTCACCGGTGCAATATCAGAATCAGTCTTTCTTTTGGACCCACGATTGGACTTTCCATTCGTAGTCTTTGCTTTCCAATTTGACCTCTTTCTTTTCTTTGCAGTTTGACCAATTGCCAACACAAGAGCTGCTGAGTTAGAGGACACATCATCCTTTTTGATTCCTTGCTCAGCGGTTTGCAGCAAATTATGGAGTTCCATTATTGAGCCTTCTCTCTCATTCATATTCATCTGATATGATATTACAAACTGATTGTAGACAGCTGGCAGACAAGACAAAATTATGGCAATGGAAAACTCTGTGTCAAACATCATATTCAATGATTCCAACCTATCAAAGTACCCTTTCATCTCCAAGACGAAAGCACAGATAGATGCTCCAGGTTTGGGTTTGCAAGCCATGAGTGACTTAACCACATCAAGGTGTTCTTTGCTCGCCTTTGCTTGGAACATTTCCTTAAGATGTTGGTTTATTTCATAAGCCCAAGTATTCTCAAAAGCCTTTTGCAACTCGGGGCTCATGGAGGATGCCATGATACAAGACACTTTATTCGCATCATCATAATGTTTCCTGTGTGCATCAATCTCCTCTTGGGTTGAATCTTCATCAATCACGGGAATCTGCTCATCGAGAACATACTCCTTGTTCTCGTACCTCAAGGTAAACCTTAGGTTACGCATCCAATCCTTATAGTTTGGACCAGTCAGTCTTTCCCTTTCAAGAACTGAGAGAAGTGAGAAGTTCGAGTTGTGTGCGAAATTGGGGACGGGAGGATTATTACCATTTGTAGAATACATCTATAAGATAAACAGTTTTAGTTAGTTTGAATATTCCTTAATTTATTACCCAATTACAAAATTAAGGATAGGATCCATATTTTAGATTCGTTTTATGAAAAGGTTTGCCGTAATCATATTGCGAATTTATTTTAGGTAGACAATGCCTTTGTCAATTTCATTCTCTATGAAACTCCTAGTTCTTTTGAGATTCATTGATTCTTATCAACGGCATGTTAATCTCGGATATGCTCATCTACCATTCATGACTGGTATGCCGAGGATCATGAACAAGATGGTGAAATTAACCATGCAAAACTCGCGTGGTCCCCGGCCCGAGTACGCTCGAGAATCGCGAGTTCCATATCACCTCTCAATATGTTCTCGTATTAATGTGCCGGTAAACCACACACGCTCCATTAACAGACCATACGAAAGATGTGCGGTTTTCATGGGTTAGCATACTATTCACATTTTAGTATCTAGAACGGGATTTTTGTTTTAGTACTTTTAGGTCATACTTTTGATCTTCACATCATCCTATCAAAAGTCATCGGTAACTCCATTGAACGCACAAAGAAGCGGAGAAGCAGGTCAGCGCGAAGCCTATTAAAAACCTGACTTCTTTAGGGAAGCTGAGCTACCCGCCTTATACCTCTCTTATAGTTTGTTCACTATGGGTGATCCGATTTATCAATTTGACTAATGATGTATTTAACTTTAATGATACATATACTTATAGCTCATAATATATGTAATGTCTCTCTTTAAACTCTTAAAGTCTACGGTTCTATTTTAAAACATTTTAAAACTTGAGGGTATATTTTAAAACAATTCAAAATATAAGGGTCTAAAGTGTAAATTCTTTTTATCAATTTAGACAAGTCAATTTTCAATTTATCTTTACCTACATACTATTGCAGATAATTAAATGCTAGTATTTATCAAGCTAAGGCTCTGATACCACTGTTGGGTTTTCTATTCCCTAACTAGATTAATATGCATAGCGGAATTATAACAAAATTAATCTAAAGTAATTAGGAAACTAAACCCTAACGGATCTTAACTTGAATAAATAAAAGCAATAAAATAACCAAGATAAATAGGAAAATACTAACCTTCGAGAAAACCAATTTCTCACGCGTAGACGATCTTGTAGAGCTTCCTTACTTGGAGGCGAGTGCCCAAACCAGAACACCTCTAATGGCTCACACCCAAGAACTAAGAGAAATTCCCAAACTCATAGGGTCCCGACTCTAAGTCGTGTAAACTCTTACAAGGAGTAGGAATGAGAAAGAAAGAAAGAATTGAAATCTATTTAATTCTGGGATGCCTAAAAGCATAGGGAAGGTCCCTATTTATAGGGGAGGAGGAGGCCCAGGGTTTCATCCCCTGGCCGATGTGGGACAGAATCCCAACCGGCGGTTGGACCTTCCAACCGGCTTAAACCCTTTGGACTCCAGCCGCCGGTTGAACCCTCCAACCGGCGGTTGGATCCTTGCTTCCAGAATCTTCTTTTCTTTTAGTTTCTAATTAATATTAAATTAATAAACTAATCATAATATTAATTCCAATTAATATTATCTCTCTGTTTATTTCTCTTACTGTTTATTGAGGGCGACCCAAAAAGGACTCCACTTTTAATGATGTACTTACCAATTAGTTATGATATTGGACACTATTCCAACACTACTTGCTTTGATTAACCTTTCTATCGGTGTGGTTTTTACCAAAAAAGGGTTTTTGAGTAACCTTAGTTATCAAACTCGTTTAAAATCAAAATAGTATGAATTTGTGTAAACAAAATCAGTGTAAATGGATGTCCGTGAGGAGATTGCTGCAGGACAACCTCGTCAAGCCCGATTAATGATCGACCTATCAGATCTGTGCCATTGCGTTAGTTTTTTATGTTTTGCGTTGGATATGTTACTATTTGCAATCTAGTTTGCGTTTTAATGTTGTATTCCATGCTATATATGTAAATGTGTTTGGTTTGAAATTAGGTTTTGGGTAACACACGTGTTAAATCTGTTTATACTGATTTCAGTGTCTGCAAGTGGTTTAGGTATGTTGTGGTTTTGAATTTACACAAGTGATACTTCTGTTTGGTTTGTATTTAGTGTTTTGTTTGTTGTATTGAATCTGTATATGTGTATGGCTTGAATCAAGGTTTTAGGTAACACAAGTATTAGTTATGTCTATTGTCTGGAAGTGTTTTTAGGTCCGTTATAGTTTGAATTTACACAAGTGTTAGGTCTGTTTGGTTTGTATTTTATGGTGTTGTTGTTGTATTGAATGTGTATATGTGCTTGGTTTGAATTTAGGGTTTTGGTAACACATGTGTTAGTTCTGTTTACCTTGAATATATGATATGTAAGTATTTTTAAGTCTGTTGTGGGTTGAATTTACACAAGTGTTAGATATATTTGTTCATGTGAATAGTAATAGTCTACTAGAATATAATAGAGTAATTAACATAATATTTTTGGTTGTTTTGATATTTGTATTGATGTAAAAGTCATTCATTATAGAATGTGTTTTTATGTGATATGTAGGTACATTGAGCGTAAATATCATGTTATTATATTTTGTAGAGTATGACTATCATGTGTGCTTATTTGTATGATTTTTTAAAAGTATTTTGTGTGTTGGTTTTTACTTAATAGCTATTAGAGATTGCATCGTTTCAAAAATTGATTTGGACGTTTTGAGTTCACAAGAAGGTTAATTTTGTTATTTCATTACTTATATATACAGACCATATGCGATAGTTATATGGTTTTTCAAGTTTTTATGTATGTTTTTGTGTGTATGTTTTACTTTTTAGTTGTGAGGTCGTTACCTTTTTTGGATGATATTTCTTTAAAGGTTTATAGAAAAAATGGCAAACAAACAAAATGGTAATCATGTTAATCACGAAGGTAAATGTCCTTTTAAACAATCACATGTTTTAGTACAGTTTTTCAGCTGTTAGTATCACATGTTTCATACCTACTTGCATAGGTCTTTGATTGTTTTTTTTTCCTTTTGCTATTTTTGTCTCATTACCACATATGTTAGCATTATGTATCACATACGTTAGCTGTACATTCTTTCATTAATATATATTTTTGCAATGATGCATATGGAGCATTATTCTGGTGAGGTTTCTTCAAAGTTTAAGTGTGAAATTACTGAGCAAGGTAGTTTGCAGAACATGCAACTTATCCGTTTGAGGATAAAGTATGCTGCAAAAATATTATTGCTTGAGCAAAACATTCACAGAGAGCATTTTCTCACATTTGTTGATCATTTTATCAATTTCTACTCATGTGACTCGACAATGAAGCACGTCAAAGATGCCATTATAAACTGTCAGAAGGAGGTCAAAGAGTTAGCAAATGCTAAACAAGACATTGAAGAGAATGTCATGGAGCCTATTTTAGAAAAATGATATTCGGATGATGTAATCGAGTTCTTTTGTTTATAACAATATATGTATATATTTTGAATCGAATGTGTTCGCTACAATGTACTCAAGTACATTTGTTTATAGCATTATGGTTTATGTTTTTTTTCTAAATCGTTGTATATTGGTTTTCATTATATCATTTTTTACTGCTGCTGTATATTGTTTCACAAACATTAACACGTGTGTTACTTACCACTAACACATGTGTTACCTACCACTAACACATGTGGTACTAAATAAAGTAATACATGTGTTAATGGTGTTATCATATGTGTTACAGACCATTAACACATGTGTTACCTAACACTAACACATGTGTTATCAAACCACTAACACACGTGTTACCAACTAATAACACATGTGCCAATGCTTAAAAGTAAAGTATTATTGATAGTGATAGTAAAACATTAGGTATTAAACAAAGTAATACATGTGTTAATGGTGTTAGCATATGTGTTACAGACCATTAACACATGTGTTACCTAACACTAACACATGTGTTACCGACCACTAACACTTGTGATTACCTACCGCTAACACACGTGTTACCAAACCACTAACACACGTATTAACAACCACTAACACACGCGTGACATGCTTAAAAGTAACGTATTATTGATTGTGATAGTAACACATACTCCGTATGATATTAAACAAACTAATACATGTGTTAATGGTGTTAGCATATGTCTTAATTAGTAACCAGTAACCAGTAACAAGTTAATGAATTAGTATAACATGTGGTATTAACGAGTAAAGGTTGATCTTAACGCACATACATATTACAATTTAATAATATATATGTAAACAACATAGTAGAAACAAGTATTGCGTCTTGCATATTAATAGTAACAAATTTTGTTAATGATACTAAGCAATTAACACATGTGTTAATTGCCCGAGGCAGGATATGGGCTAGCCCGAGGCGACCTCGGGTCCCTCCTAGCCACTCTTGGATTTCGTGATCCATACGGATAAGAGTGTGATGAATTGGATGGTGTGTTTGCCATTCTGAGACAAAGCGTTAGAAAGAATTAGGCCTATATTCATATAATACATATATAATATAGCCTAAGATATTGCGCGTGAGAGAGGCCTATCTATGTATATATATATATATATCACATAATAGCCTAAAGTGTCTAACACAGACATATTTGAGTCCCGGTTCTCTCGAGGTCAGAGTCAACTAGTGTATCTTGTTCAGTCATGACTCCTTTCAGATCTCACATCATATTCTTTTAATTGTACATAGTTGATCAGGCTATGTTAAATTAAACCAATACAATGCAGTCACTGAACCTAATCATACTTAATAAGGAATACTGCCTAATGGTCATAGTCTAGGCCCACTAAATGCAACCTAGTTCACTAAATGCAATTTTGTTAATGATACTAAGCAATTAACACATGTGTTACCAACAGTAACCACGTACTGGTGATATAATTGAAAAAAAGATAATTTCCAACAAACTGCTTAAGGTATAATTGAAAAATTAAATAACTAGTCAATGTTTTCGATTTATATAATCTAAAATCACTGTGCACTTTCCATCTACTAATTTCCTTGCCTCTACTTCTGCTTTTGCCTTAGCCTCGACTCTATTTCTATCACACGAGCGACTATTATAGCCCTGTTCAATTTCTCCACACTTTCCACATTTTTTTAGCCTCAGTTCTCTTTCGATCACATGAGCGACTGTTATGGCCTTGATCAATTTCTCCACACTTTCCACATTTTTAGCTTCTTTTGGTGGAACTCCTAACTCCAAGTCGTCCATGAACTCCATATCTTATGTAATACACGTATACGTCTTGAAGGTTATTAAAGACTTGTCCTTCATACAATTTTCTGTCATCAGGGACCTCCGGTATCCAGTGTAAAGTCCCACCTGGTGTTTCATATTTATTTGAAACATATGAAATGATTTTTGTAGTAAGTGTTGAACCTGTAAGGGAATTTTGTAAAAAACGTAAGATTGTACAATAACACATGTTGTAACACCCCCAAATTTATTGTTTAGCGGAAGCAGGATTTGGGTGTTACTAATCAATAATCAAAGCACAGAGATTAATAATGAACGACCACTACATGCGTCGTTTTACATTGATATTGATAAAATAAAAGTTTACATCAAAGTATCGTTTACATTAGCTCCTTTTGAAATTGAGAGATTTAAGTACATAATTAAACTATACAAAATGTAATAATGCAGCTAAATCTCTGATTGTTTGCATGCTGACTCGAGCTAATGGATCTTGATTAAGCAGTCCAACCTACTGCTGGTCACCTGTGATACATGCTAAAATGGGTCAGCGAAACGCTGGTGAGCTCACAGGTTTGTATATCAACATATATTTGTATGAACCGCAAGATTTTATAATTGAATTTAAAATGCAATTAAGCAAAATAAAAGTTATACAGCCATGAGCACATAGTCTGAGCTTAACTTGAGTGTCAGGTCCAATTAAGGAAACCCAACTGAGTTGCCTCCTACGAGTGCCTAATCTACACTCGTCTTCCCAAATGCTAATACGTCCGTTTGACCAGTTAGTGCGTGCTAACCCGGACGAGGATTGTCAATCCTATATGATATCATATACTAACATTCACGCTACAGATGTATTACCAGACTATGCTATGGAGGGCTTTATTGATTAGTTGAAAACAACTCATGTAGTATTTGATTGAATTGTACTTGCGTTCTACTTGTAAAACAAAACGAGCAATAATATCACACCCCTTAATGAAAAACAGTAAAATAGGGGCTATGAGACTCACCTGAGCCTTGAGTGTTTAAATTAATAAACTTGAATTGATTAGCGGTAGATTGATGTCCGAAGACTTGTAACCTGAGGGTGTCCAAGACACACAATGGTTATAACATGAGTAGGCATCTCGAAAGACTGCCCTTGTAGTTGTTTGTCCAACTTAGAATGTCCAAATTACTACGATTTGGTTAATTGAATTATCCAAATTACTACGATTTGGTTGTTTGACTTGTGTTTTGAAAACGTGTACGGCCCGTTGGTGATTTGTTTGTAATGATAATCCCATATCATTATTTTGATGATTTTGAAGCATTATACTAAAAAAATAAATTCCAATGTGTTTTAGGAGTCATGTCACATTCGTGTTTGATGTTATACACATTTAACTCTTTGTGTGAAAGTTTAGATGTAACACTGTTACTCGTGACCCTAGGGTGAGGGCGAAGCCCGTTAATGACGGGGGTCCGGGGGCAGCGCCCCTGGTAGCGGGGTCCAAGGGGCGGCAGCTTAGTAAAATCTGTGTTTTCTTGGTTCTGTTTCATGCGACACAAGGTCAGATATGCGACACAAGAGCTTTGCGACACAAGGGTTGTGTCGCATAAGCTTTCGGTGCTAAATCAATAGCGACATAAGGGTTGTGTCGTATAGGGTATACGACACAAAGTGCGACATAATCGTTGTGTCGCAAAATCTACGACACAAGGGTTGATGCGACATAAAATGCGACGTAAATGGGTTTATGCGACACAACCTTGCGACACAAGGCTTGTGTCGCAAAGATGAACACCAGCCCAGAAACAGCGCCTGTCGCGCTTTTTCCGACCCAAAACACAAATCTAACTCATTTTTAGGCTGAAAAATCGTGTTTTCTTCATACATTTGGACAATACTAAGTTGTGTAAACATTATAACACCGAAATAATACACCAAAATGAGTAGATCTAAATATTTAGAGAATTTCTTACAATTTCGAATCGAAGCTAGAGGAGGCCGAAAATGATGATGATGCTTTTGTAAATCTTGTTCCTTGCTTGATGGTGATTCCGAAAATACAACTTTTGTTGGTTGGTTTACAAATCCGAAAATTGATGAAATCTTGGGAGAGAATTTAGGGAGTGTGTGTGTTTTGTTGAAATGGAAATGGAAGAAAGAGGGAAAGAGGTGGGGTGTAGGTGAAAGCCTCACCTTTTTCAGTCCCCGCAATCGCGCTCCGTGCGGTGTTCGTTCTCCCATTCGTTTAAACGTTAAATGTTTATTTTATACGTTTAAATATACGTTTAAATACGAATAATTACCCAATATTTTTGATGAAGTATTTTACCAAATACTTAATGTTTGCGTTATAAAGTATAACTCTAACTGGTTTCGATTTGTTTGCGCGTTTAATAATCTAATCGCGTAGATGTTTCTTCGTGCGATGCGAATTAATTACAAAATATTATCAAATAGTATTTTGAATAATTACTGTTATTAAATAATGTCATATTACTTAATAAAATCGTTCACCAACGCCCATATTAATTGAACCGAATTACATTCGATTTGAAAATTGCACGATTTAATCAAATCGCATAATTGTATATATATTAAACAATATATATATATTGATACATTAATTAGCCTAACACATAACTAATTACATGTATTACACTTGATTAGGCACTAATTACTAGTCCTAATTTGACGGGTGTCACACATGTGGTAGTAGAAAATGTAGTAACACATGTGTTACTAACTAGTATCACATGTGTTAGTAATAACTGAAAAAATGTGTTACACTGAGTAGGAACAAAGATAAAAAGGACTTACTACCTGCACCATTTACTTGAATCTGGTGCTCCACATCTTTTGTTTCAAAATCTTCTATTACTACCATTCGAATGTTTCTGTACGATATATGTTTTTTGGATTATTTACGTAACACATGTGTTACTATATAACAATTCACAACCTGAACTGGTTTTTATGATTTTTTAACAACTTAACTGAAACAATCAAATTACAGAGAGAACTAAATCTTCAATTCATTCTAGTAACACATATAATACCAAAGTAATATCAATTGTGATGCAATTGAACCTAGTTATATGATCCTCTTACAATCATGGTTTTTTATTTTTTTTTTATTTTTTTTGCGAATTGAATTAAAATTGATCGACGAATCAGTAGAAGTCAGTTTACATTTGAGTTTTCGTTAATCAAATCGTAACTAGCAGAAAGTAATAACATTAAAATCGCACTAATCGTAGTTTCGTGATCGTAATCGCGCAAATCACTATCGATTTCCTGTACGAATATGAATCTAAAACCTAATTGAATCACATAATGAAAAGTAGATTCGAATTAGAGTCATTGTACCTATGATTTGACTGTTATTTTGAGATCGATTTGATGATTTTCAGAGATATATGTGAGCAAGCGATCGTGAACTGTGCGTGTATGTATAGTTGTATCTGTATGTATGTATATATCTTTTATATAGTTGTTTTTTATTTTATTTTTCTATTTTTTTAATTTGTTTATTTAAAGTGTATTGTGACTATTATGCTTCTTCACCCTTAGATGAGATGGATGATTCTCATTGGTTCCCTCATTCTCAATATTTTTGTCATTCTCATTTGAACCTTACCCTTGTTGTAAATATTGAGATTGATGGTAAGTCTAAAGTGTTCATAATATTGATTAATTTATACCCTTTTTTTAAAGTGTTTACCTGTTTTGTTTTTATATATTGTTTGTTATTAATTTTTCCTTTTTGCAATGTTATATTCTCTATCTAACGTTGATGAAGTCAAATTTTACATCATTATTCTAAGCAATATTTATAGATTTGTTCAACTATATCATACCTATTCTATTCTTGCATACAGCAAACATAAAAAATCAAATGATAGTGATATTTTCTTATTTTTCAAAAAGATTAAATAACTGTAATTCAAAAAATATAATATCTTCACAAATATATCCAAAATTAATTAAGGGTTTGCCTAAATATGCCTTTAAGACTTTTGTTATATCACCAAAAAAATGCACTTCATGAATTATTATTTTTTTCTTCATAATTGTGTATTAGTTGTAAAATGTATAATCATCACTGCAAATCTTACTTAAATATAAATAAATATTTTTATTTTATTTCCCAATAAACTATCAACAACTTATTCTTGATATCGATCATAAAAAGAATGTGCCCGAAAGGATAGAAAATTACTGTCTCAATTAGACATAAAGAAATACACCAACTAACTATTAAATTACCCTTATAATCTATGTTCTATCTTTATAATTAAAGGAGAACTCTTAATTATTTTTCAAATACATACTCATGTCACATCATACAACTCCTATGTGTCATCACCATATAAAAAAAACTTGATGATGCGGATTTTCCTACACCCTTATTCCAAATAAGGTAATATTTAATTAAAATTTATATTATAACTATTTTCATTTAATAAGCTAATTAATAAAATTAAATTATAACTATTTTATTCAAAATAATGTGTCATATAATAACACTTATAACTTTTTATTATAGTCCAAACTCATGACATCATTTATTCTATTTTTTCCTTCTAATTTTAATCTATTAGCTTTTTCATCTTAATCTTAACTCTTATGGAGTATTTCTCTAACTTTCTCTTTTAAAAAAAAAAAAAAAAAACTTTAGTAAATTATGAGAACTTACTTTTAATGTAATTATATCTTTCATTAAATTTTTGTTAATTTGAATTTTTTTTTATTATCATCTTACAAACTAAGGGAATTCAATTTCTATTATTTAGTAAACTGAATACAAGCTTTATGGATATGCAGATCAAGGTCATCATCTATCTTTTAAAGAGTTTTTTTTTCTATTTTTTTGATCTCACACAACTTAATTACAATTCAGTATGCGAATGGTAATACGTGTACTTCTATTAATTCTATATTACTTTTCAAATCTATATAATGTAGGTATATATTTGATTGTTGTATATTGATTTATGTTTTATATATGTACATTAATTATTCAATAAATTATAAAACGTCTAAATTGTTATAGTAATTTTTACAATTTATTTTTCCAAAGACTATTAACGTACACATTGTTTATCAATTGTTACAATGTTAACATATTATAACTATATGAAACGTAAATGTCACAATGACTAGACAATTTTTGTTAGCTAGAAAAATGTCAATTTATAACATACACATCTTTTTTAACATTCCCATTTCATTGACATATTGTGGAAAAAATATGGTGTTATTAATTCATTTTTGAGGGGTTAAAATTTATAAAGTATCACTAATACCGATAAAAAAAATACCTTTTATGATCTGAAAGTTTACACATTTTCATATATCATTTTGACTTGTTATTCACATATTATGACATTTTATAATGCTAGCCGTGTATCGTACGGGTTTAACACTAATATATAAAATATTATATAAATTCATTTAAATCGTCATTTAATGAGACTTTTTTGGAAAAATCATGACAAGCACGTATCATTAAAAAAAGGAAACAATTAATAACAAAAATAAAATAAAACAAGATGCGTGTGATGCTGCGTGTAAGGTGTGTTATTTATTCCTACAATCATATTTGTATTTGCAACACAACAAACACACACAACATTAACAAAAACATCAACAACAACAACAATGGCGACACTAAAACTACCGTCAACTATCCCTTCTCCTTCTCAAGACTGTGAGCAACTCCGAAAAGCTTTCGCAGGTACCTTTTTTTTTCCGAATTATATCGAATATCGAGATCGCTTTAGATCTATCATCATTATTGAGTTTCTGTTGTACCTATATAGTACACACATTTAACGATCATATCGTTTGACGGTTAATTATTTTTATGATCTTTAAGTACATGTACGTGCATATGACTGTTTATATTGCATAGAATCTGATCAAGAATTTGGTGGTAGAAATGGGGCATGAATTGGATAAGCCTTGTATGGTAGATGATGCGGTTGGGACAAATTTTTTGGGACGAAAATTTCGTTTCCATTGATTAGTTAGAGTTTGTTCATTTTGCAAATATGATTTATATGATCTTTGGCGATCCGGTTTGAAGATATCGCTACATATTAATGCATACCGGATGATCATGTCTTAGACGTTAAAAGGAGTAGAGTTAGGACTACAGCCTTGTAGATCCACCTCTGATAATAAAGATACTAACTTTAAAAAAAAACAAAACATTTATGATTACAACTTAGTGACCTATGACGGTAATACTAAGAGGAAAATGGAGTTAACTTTTATGCTGTCTTTGTTATCCCAATGGAATTTTATTTTTGTTTCTTTTGTTAATACCATGTATATAAAACAGAATGACACTTTAAACAGACTATTTGACAAACTTATAAAGCACCAACTGTATCAGAACTATAAAATAATGTATGGATTAATATTATAATTAAAGCTTTGCTGTAACTGAATATCTGATGTAGCGCACGATTATGATAAATAGTTTAAACCTGTTGATTCTTATGAATACCAGGAAAAACTCTTCCAAGCACGTTGATTCACCAAGAATACCGTGGATGGGTATGCTTTGATTCACAAAATTGGAACTTTGATTCACAAAATTGGAAGCAAAATCGAAATTCTTGAAAAACTAAAACTGAGTTCATTACAATGAAGAAGAAAGCTTAAATAATAAGCAGAAATTTAAACGGGCCTAAAAAACATAACGGGCCAAACACAAAGCCCAAAACAAAAGTCCAAAATGAACAGGAAAAATATATAATGGGCCGTATCTCCCAAACGGAGCCGTTTTTGGGCTTCGAGCATAGTTCTAACCACCTACGGTGGTTTTGGCTGGGTGGGCCTCGAACCGAGCTTCGATTCGCCTACTCATGGGCCTGAAACGGAGCCCTGTAGCCCAAGTTATGCCCTTTTTCGTGGCCTCCAGAAACACGTGGGCTCGATCTTCAATACTTGAGCCTCCATCAATATCTGTAAAAAAGACATTTTTAGCTATAAAGCCAAAAAGATCAGATTATATTCTGCAGTATATCCATCTCAAATCAGCTTTAACCTTTAAAAAAACTGGAAAGATATATTATAATATTAATCTGTTTTTTTGAGTAGATGGAAGGATAAATTACAACATCTTATTCATGACCAATGTAATATTTTTGTAGTATACTGATAATAAAACCATTATTACCTATCATTAGAGCAAATTAAACCTGGGATTGCACATAACCATTGACCAGACTTTCTCATTTTGTATTAGTGTTGAAGCCTGTTGATGAATTATGCATCTAGGAACTTAAAAATCCATGTTGATCTTGCTTCTGAAAAATCTCTCTCTTATTGAACAAAATGTTTTAATGAGCTGCGATATTTTGGTTAGTTTGCTTTTGGCGTCAATGCATCTGAAACATTATCAATAAGCTACATATTTTCAGACTTTATGATTTCGAGTCAGTGACCATTGCTTGTTAGTGGGTGTTTGGATGGGCTTAATTTTTTTGCTTATTAGCTTATTTGCTTATTACAATACAATAAGCTCATGTTTTTGTGTTTAGATCGATAAGCTTATTTGCTTAGCTTATTTATTTCTTTGTGAGGGAGATTTCATAAGCTTGAAATAAGCTTCATTTTTCTAGCTTATTTGCTTATAAGCAATAAGCCATAAGCAACAAAAATAAGCTCCCCCAAACACCCTCTTAGCATAGCTGAAAATCACCTTGAAATGATATTTCACTAACAGTCAAGTCGGTCTTATTAGAATATTTGATGAGTTCCGGTTACATATGTAGGTTGGGGAACAAATGAGGCATTGATCATTCAGATTCTGGCGCATAGAGATGGACCTCAGCGCAAAAAGATTCAAGAAACATATTCTGCAACATATGGTGAAGATCTACTTAAAGATTTGGACTCTGAGCTTTCAAGCGATTTTCAGGTTAGTTTCATAGTTTGAAATCCATAAAATTTTGCCATTTTTTATACAATTTTCTGTTTTGGCCCACATTCAAAAACATGGGTACATTTGGGTGACTTTTCTACAATCTTCTGTTTTGGCCCACATTCAAAAACATGGGTACATATGGGCGATTTTTCTAAGACTATGCGGCATAAAAACGAAACACTTGTGGAAGGGTGTACAAAAAAAGTACATTCAATATTTCATAAACTGCAAATCTTATGAAAGTACATAGTTATTATATTTAATTTACTAAATATGTGTTTTGACTCTTTAAAAAGCGGGTAGTATTGCTGTGGACAATGGAGTCAGCTGAGCGTGATGCATATTTGGTTAATGAAGCAACAAAGAAACTGACTGCAAGCAATTGGGTTCTCATGGAAATTGCGTGCACAAGGTCTTCACATCAACTGCTTGCTGCAAGGAAGGCATATCATGTTAAATATAAGAAATCCATCGAGGAAGATGTTGCACATCACACATCTGGTGATTTCCGAAAGGTATATCCTTGAACTGCATGTTTTGACCCAGACCAGTTTTGGCCCGTTACCCTCCCTCCCATGTTGCAACCTCTATTTTGTGCTTAATAGATGATTTGGAAAATATAGTGTAAATTAAAAAATTACAATATATTAGTACACATTCAAGAAAATATAGTTCAATAGAATTATTTGTCCAACCATGTGGTATTTTGTCTTGTATGTTATCCAGCCATTTATGCTTTTTTGATCTCTCCACAGCTTTTAGTTTCTCTTCTGAGCGCTTTCCGTTATGAGGGAGAGGAGGTGAACATGAGTTTAGCAAAATCAGAGGCTAAAACCATCCATCAGAAGATCTGTGACAAAGTTTACAATGACGATGAGTTCATCAGGATTCTCACAACAAGAAGCAAAGCTCAGCTCAATGCAACATTGAATCAGTACAACAATGAATTTGGAAATGCCATCAACAAGGTATTATGTCTAACTCTTTGTCCCAATAATCTTTGATATAAAACTTCCTCCATATAATCACATTTTAGCTAATTGTAATATATGGTTTATTTATGAACTTTCAAAGATAGAAAAAAGGCCACATGAACCCTTCCGAGCCAACCCATCTTTTGACAGCTCTCATTTGAGATGCCTAAATTAAATGTAGGTAAGACTCGATTTCTAAAAGCATTTGGCCTAGCGATATGTGAGGAGCCCACTAACCAAGAGGTTGTTGGTGCAAGCCTCATTGGATGCAAAATACATGTGTAGTTGTATAGGTGGCTTGCCTTCCCAAAAAAACCCCCGATTTATAAGGAGGTTTAAACTTAATAAACTTATCATATTTACAGGACTTGAAATCTGATCCTGAAAGCGAATATCTCAAACTTTTAAGGTCAGCAATCAAATGCTTGACTGTTCCAGAGAAATACTATGAGAAGCTTCTTCGGTTGGCCATTAACAAACTAGGAACAGATGAATGGGCTCTAACCCGTGTTATCACCACCCGTGCTGAGGTGGATCTGCAGCGTATCGCTGAAGAATACCAAAGAAGGAACAGTGTGCCTTTGGACAAAGCAATTGCTAAAGACACATCTGGAGACTATGAGAAAATGCTTCTTGCATTGATGGGCCATGGTGATGCTTGAGGAAAACATTGCCCATATGATCTTGCTATTACAGTTTTCATGAATGCGGTGCTGAATCTTATTAGGTCTTGTGGTCTCTACTCAGCATTGAGCTTAATATTTCCGTGCTATTATTATGTATGTGAGTTAGTGTGCTATAACGATATGGGGTTGCTATGAACCTAATTTGGCAAGTAGACTTTGCGTATGTATGTTTTCAGTTTCAGATGTTGAGAGTTATCAGTTTTAGTTTCATATGATATTTTGAGTCACAACATTAGCTAATTATACAAAGCCCCATGCTTGATCAGTGCATATATGGGCACTTCACACATTCTGCAATTCTGAAAGAAAAAAACAAAAAAGCAAAACTCACTACGAACACAAGAGTCTCGTAGATTAAAGACTAAGAGGTGCAAAATGCAAACATGACATGATGACATATATGGTGTGATGGTCATTAGCTTCAAACCATCTGTTTGTTTAACAAGGAAAGTATACGTAGTTATTCTTAAATGCACCCTACAGACTGTACCTATGTCAGCTACAACAACAATAATGTTTTTAAGGGAAATGATTAGGAACAATTTGATGCATAGAGTTGTTTTACTTCACCGTTAAAAAATCATTTTCATTAACGATTTAATGGTTACTATATCACTATCAATACATAACACTGCAAATCCCTTATAATCTTTTTGAAAGAAAAAGACTAAGGTGGACTAACCTTTTTATAATCGAGTTGAGTATTTTAACCCAATTCAAAACCCTGTTAACCCAGACCCGACTCATATAACCTGTTTATCTAATCAAGTCAACAAACTTTTGGGTCAATTTCAACTAATATGTCAATTTCGAGTCAAATGAGTTACATGGGTCAATCTATAAATTTATAAGTCATACTTATATACATAAATATATTATAAAATCCTACAAAGATCACATTTACATAGTATCTTCATCCAAATTTAATATTAGAACATCGTTTGATGTATTTTAAATTAAAATAAAACATTTAATGTTTTAATTATATTTATAATTTACTCGGGTTGTCGATAAAAAGAAAAGTAATTGAATGACCCAAGGTTAACACGTTTACTGGTCAAATTCAACCGGCTTATTTTTGAATCGATTTCGTATCGTGTTTGGAAATAACCAACACCGACTTTAACTCTTACCTTTACAAAAAGTGGCGTACCCTAATGAAACTGTTGTGTTTAACGGACAAGTGTACTCGATTAAAAGCTGCACACTCTCTCCCGCCGCTCTCATTTCATCAGTCACCATTTCTTTCCATTCTTTATCATCACTGTAACACAGCTACAACAATGGCGTACTGCTTGAAACCCTGCGACAATTTCTTCATTTCCTCACCTACCACGCTCAGTTCCTCCAAACCCAAACACAAATCAGCACCATTTTCATTATTCTCCTTCAAACCATCCAAAATCACCCCTCAATTGTCTACATTCGCAACACGCACACCAACTGTTTGTTTAAATGTCAGCTCTTCTACACCACAATCCACCGATGTATCTCAAGTACAGAAGGTGGGTAAACGTACTGACATAAAAAAGATCATGATTCTTGGTGCTGGGCCTATTGTTATTGGGCAAGCTTGCGAATTTGATTACTCGGGTACGCAGGCTTGTAAAGCGTTGAAAGAAGAAGGGTATGAAGTTGTTCTTATTAATTCTAATCCTGCTACTATCATGACTGACCCTGATTTAGCTCATAGGACTTATATTGAGCCAATGACACCTGAGTTAGTTGAGCAAGTGATCGAAAAGGAAAGGCCCGATGCGATTCTACCTACGATGGGTGGACAAACTGCGCTTAATCTTGCGGTTGCCTTGGCTGAAAGTGGTGTTCTTGATAAGTATAATGTCGAGTTAATTGGGGCGAAACTTGATGCAATTAAGAAGGCGGAAGATAGGGAGTTGTTCAAGGATGCTATGAAGAATATCGGGCTTAAAACTCCGCCTTCAGGGATTGGTACTACTCTTGATGAATGTATGGAAATTGCTAAATACATTGGTGAGTTTCCTTTGATTATTAGACCTGCTTTTACATTGGGGGGTTCTGGTGGTGGGATTGCTTATAATAAAGATGAGTTTGAGGCGATTTGTAAGTCGGGGCTTGCAGCTAGTGTGACATCACAGGTCTTGGTGGAGAAATCTTTGTTAGGTTGGAAAGAATATGAGCTTGAGGTTATGAGGGATTTGGCTGATAATGTGGTTATTATATGTTCTATTGAGAATATTGATCCAATGGGTGTGCATACTGGTGATTCGATCACGGTTGCTCCTGCTCAGACGTTGACAGATAAGGAGTACCAACGGTTACGGGATTATTCTATTGCTATTATAAGGGAAATTGGAGTTGAATGTGGTGGTTCGAATGTACAGTTCGCTGTTAATCCTGAGAATGGTGAAGTTATGGTAATTGAGATGAATCCTAGGGTTTCAAGATCATCAGCTCTTGCATCTAAAGCTACTGGTTTCCCAATTGCAAAGATGGCTGCTAAGTTATCTGTTGGGTATTCTTTAGATCAGATTCCTAATGACATCACCAAAAAGACACCTGCAAGTTTTGAACCGTCTATAGATTATGTTGTCACAAAGGCAAGAATCATTTTCCTGCTTTTTTATAAATAATTTATCTTACTTGATAATATGCTTTTTTAAAACAATCCATAGATTGTGTTAGATGATATGAAATTTCTTTCCAATATGAATTAGTAAATATGTGATTTTTCTTTTACCCCTGGATTTTCAGTTTTGTTGTAACTGGTATCAAAATGATTAGCTTTTTGTTGCAGCTGGTATGATACACATGTATCCATAGCTAACTATTTAACCGATAAATATTTATACCATTAGAAACAATATTGCTATTTCCGAATATCAAAATCTGGCTGTTTATCCCATTTCATTTGGTGCAGATACCAAGGTTTGCCTTTGAGAAATTCCCTGGATCCCAACCAGTGCTGACAACCCAGATGAAATCTGTTGGAGAGTCCATGGCGGTAGGTCGAACATTTCAAGAATCTTTCCAAAAAGCAGTGAGATCTCTTGAATGTGGCTACTCGGGATGGGGTTGTGCCCCAATCAAGGAGTTGGACTGGGACTGGACCCAGTTAAAATGCAGTCTCCGGGTCCCTAATCCTGACCGCATACATGCCATATATGCTTCAATGAAAAAAGGCATGATGGTGGATGACATTCATAACTTGAGTTTAATAGACAAATGGTTTCTGACTCAACTTAAGGAATTGCTAGATGTAGAAGAATATATCTCAACCAAAAACTTATGTGATCTTACTAAAAATGAGTTTTATGAAGTTAAGAAGAGAGGATTCAGTGACATACAAGTAGCATATGCTACAAAATCAACAGAAAAAGAGGTTCGGGTAGCGCGGTTGGCTTTAGGAGTTACTCCTACTTACAAGCGTGTTGATACATGTGCTGCAGAGTTTGAGGCTAACACTCCTTACATGTATTCTTCTTACGATTTTGAGTGTGAATCAGCCCCTACTAAAAAGAACAAGGTTTTGATTTTGGGTGGTGGACCGAATCGCATTGGTCAAGGGATTGAATTTGATTATTGTTGCTGCCATGCTTCATTTGCCCTTCAGGTTTGTTCATTGCTTCAATTAATTATTAAACTTGGATTGACATTGATGTGGCAAGATGGTTAAAATAGGTTTGGGTTTAAAAAAGGGGTCATTTGTAGCACGGGTTGGCTTTGGTTGATCTGCAAACTTGTTAATTTTTGAAAATAATTAAGTATCTTTACAAAATAATATTATCATTACACTAAAGTAAATCCTTGTATAGAACAATTTAGGAGGTTGTATGCACTAAAAATAGAGTTTTTGCAACTTTTCATCCCATTTTTCCATTTGATCAATTTGGGATAAACATTTCTCACTTAACCCATTTGTACATTTGACCCGTGTACGATACAGTACAACCCAAATTGACCCATTAATAAGTAAATGGGTCAAAATTGCCGCCTCTAGGTTAAAGAATTTCGGCTAACTTATTCTATTTTTTTAACATATGCTCAATATAATTTGACTTTCTTTATGCATCTAGTCAATCTAATTTACTTTTTTCTATTTATATAGGAGGCAGGGTATGAAACAATCATGATGAACTCAAACCCCGAGACGGTATCCACTGATTACGATACAAGTGACCGTCTCTACTTTGAACCCCTCACAGTTGAAGATGTACTCAACATTATCGACCTTGAACAGCCTGATGGCATAATCGTGCAGTTTGGAGGACAAACTCCCTTAAAACTAGCTCTGCCAATTCAACAGTATCTTGATGAACACAAACCTTCGTCCGCTAGTGCAGGAAAGGTTCGTATTTGGGGTACATCACCTGATTCTATTGATGCAGCTGAAGACAGAGAGAGATTCAATGCAATTTTGAAAGAACTTCAAATTGAACAACCAAAAGGAGGAATTGCTAAAAGTGAAGCAGATGCTCTTGCAATTGCATCAGAAATTGGATATCCAGTTGTTGTAAGACCTTCATATGTATTAGGTGGTCGGGCTATGGAAATTGTTTACAGCGATGAAAAGCTTGTAACGTATCTCGAAACCGCTGTTAAAGTGGATCCTGAGCGTCCAGTTTTGGTTGACCGCTATTTATCTGATGCTATAGAGATTGATATCGATTCACTAGCAGATTCACACGGTAATGTTGTTATCGGTGGTATCATGGAGCATATAGAACAAGCAGGGGTTCATTCGGGTGATTCCGCTTGTATGATTCCTACAAAAACTGTTTCACCTTCAAGTTTAGACATGATCAGATCTTGGACAACCAAATTGGCAAAAAGGCTAAATGTAATTGGTTTAATGAACTGTCAGTATGCGATCACAGCATCTGGTGATGTCTTTCTTCTAGAAGCTAATCCCCGTGCATCTCGTACTGTCCCTTTCGTTTCCAAAGCAATTGGACGTCCTTTAGCCAAATATGCTTCACTTGTCATGTCTGGAATGTCTCTTCATGAATTAGGGTTCACAAAAGAAATCATCCCAAACCATGTTGCGGTCAAAGAAGCCGTTCTCCCTTTTGAAAAATTTCAGGGGTGTGATGTGTTTTTAGGACCGGAAATGCGTAGCACTGGTGAGGTTATGGGGATTTATACTGAGTTCTCTATTGCATTTGCAAAAGCACAAATAGCTGCCGGACAGAAATTGCCTCTCTCCGGCACGATTTTTTTGAGTTTGAATGATTTGACGAAACCACAACTTGGAAAGATTGCTAGGATTTACTTAGGGTTAGGGTTTAAAATCGCTTCAACTTCCGGGACTGCTCGGATTCTGGAACTTGATGGTATTCCGGTGGAGAGGGTGTTAAAGGTGCATGAAGGGCGTCCTCATGCAGGTGATATGATCGCAAATGGACAGATCCATTTGATGGTGATCACGAATACAAGTGATGATGTTGACCAGATTGATGGTCAACAATTGCGGAGGATGGCTCTTTCTTACAAGATTCCTATAATAACAACAGTTGCGGGAGCACTGGCTGCTGCTGAGGCAATCAAAAGTTTGAAATCCTGCAAGATTGAGATGGTTGCTCTTCAGGATTACTTTTTGCAAAATGGATCACGAATTGGTAAAGTTCCTTTATTAAATCTTAACTAGAGGTGCCAAGTGCCAACTTTCATTCGTCTACTTATAAATGAGTGATTTTTCTTATTTTTTAAAAATCTCAAACAGCATATTAGTCCATATCTATTCAAATAACTAGATTATTGTTGTAATAATAATCATCTTTAATGCATACGTTATTTAGTATATAGACAACAATATTGTCTTTGGGTCAAACACCTCATACTAAAAGTGACCAATCACACCCTATACTCCCATAGTCCCATTGTGTAACCACTCATCTTAACCATGTTGCATGCTTTGAAACCTGTTCGTTTGGATGGATCGGATCAAATCCGATCCATATATATAAATCCATTTGGATTTTGGTTCTTAAAATGTGAATCCAATCCATCCAAACAAATATCAAATCCGAACTAAACCGAACCAAATTACTATTTGGATGGATTGGTTTTAACCATTTGGTTTTTTCGTGGATTGCATGAGTGTATCATTTTGCTCGTGAAAGGGTAATGTCATGAGCGATATCAATGGTTACCGATTGTCATGTTGCATTGAGAGTTTATATAAATGTGGAGTTGGTGTTTTATATCCAAACTTAAGATTAAGTTGTATTCAATGATATATATTAACAATACTAATCATATAATGAGGTCTCATGTATAAAAATTAACTAAACATATATTTAATATTCACTTTGATAGATATACAAGAGTATTACATATGAGCATTACATATACAGTTATTACTATTTGGTTTATTTGGATAATCCGGTTCTAATACTAGTAACCAAAACCAATCCAAAAACCAAATTACTAATTTGGTTTTTGCCCGATCCCACCCAAAAAACCAAATTGTCCAATCCGAACAGTCCAATCCAATTAGACCATTTGGATAATCCGGTTATATCCGAATTGTGAACACCCCTACCTGTTAGTAGCTTTTAGATGTATGTGCCTCTTTTTCTTCACCATCAGGTTGCACACATGTTAATACTTAATACCTCCAATGTTTGGATATGTTTCTTTTTCCGTTCCTTCTTATATGTGTCTTTTGTAAATACCTTAGATGATAACAAGGATTCAGATGCAAATGGTACTTCAGGAAGGTCCAAAAGCTACAGGTTCGTATTTCCATAACTATTATGAAAAATGATATTCATGAGTTTTTCATAGAAAGTTTCAAGAAGGTTACCTATTTGTTTATCCTTATCATTAGTAATGGGATATATTGACAATGTTGATTCAAGTTCACAAATTTTCCTTTGTTTTTATATTTAACATGTGTATATTAGATAATTCAACAAGTGGTCACTTACCCATATACCAAGTCAAAGTATTGTATCTTTCATGAGACCGATAACAGTATATTTTCACTGAACACGCTCAATATTATGAAATCTTTGCAGAGTTGCTCAGTGATGAAAGACAGCATGGAGGATTCATGGGATCTGAAATAGCAGGGTAAGCATGGCAGTATTATATATGTTTCTCACTTACACAGAGCATCACATTGCAAACACTCAGCCCCCTAACAAGATACCAAACCCAGTCATATATATAAAAACATTTGACGAAGCAATATAAATTTTAACATATGATAATGGTTTAAACATATGATACTTTCATATACAACTTCTCTTCACGCAATCACCTCATCATTATATTAATGTAGCTACTAAATAGTATTTGGGGTATGTTAAAACAATTTTACACATTGTTTTGCAGTTCAATTCAGTCACGTACACCTGCAAGAAGCTGCCTGTATCTTGACCCTTTCAGTGTATTCTATGTCTGAATAATAAACTTCATGTATGTTAGGTTTGTGTTGGTTGTCATTTTCATGCTGAACCAGTAAAATAATCTTAAAAGAATCCAAATGCAATTGTCATGTCTTAAAAACTTCTACCACTTGGTTACTTTTAGTGGTGAGGCGAGTCGTAAATGATAAAATATGATTTAAAGGATGGATTCTGATAAACCTAAATCTCTGCTAATTCTAAAGAAATGGGGCATATATCATCTCACTGACTTTAATATTGGCTAGGAGTTAGCTCAAGTTAAATTAAACTTATATATGGATCTTCCTATCATAAGAGTATCTCACTTTGCCATGACTTTATGCTTACATTAAAAAAATGACATACTAAATTCTAAGCTGAAAAGGGAGTGTGTTGATGTTGAAAATAATCAAAAGTGTGCTTTCAGTTAGGGCAACATTCTATGTGGTTATATTCAAATATTGTGATTAGTATTGTACATTAAGAACGCGGATTTATGACCCGCTTGTTGCAACGGGTATACATACATTTTAGGTAGATTACTATTTATGTTATCTGTTTACATTCGTTGCATGATACATTCACGCGTGTGTGTATATGTATATATATATATATATATATATATATATATATATATATATATATATATATATATATTTGGAGGATGGACGTAAAAGTGAAACAGTACTTTTTAATTGTAGCCATGTTTACATGTAAACAACCTTATTTAATAAGATGTGGGTTACATTAACTTGGTTTATAAAAATATGTCACTAGTACTAAACAAACAAATTCCTCAGCACCAACATTGATGTCATTGGTCTTACAAAAGGAAAAGTGACAGCTCCACTAAATAGGCGATGACTCAACAAGACTGTTTCAATCAAGTATACTTCTATTGATTCAAGTATTATGAAATGCATCAACTTGATGGCTTGATGCATAACATATAAAGTTAGACATTTGAGTTTTATAATGTGTTTGAAATATTTTCGAGTGCAGTTCAGAGGGGATGTTGAATAAGAGAGGGCAGGCGAAATAGTTGCATTTTAGGATAAAATTGTAACAACGTTGTTAAAAATGCAACATTTTCAAGATACAGCGTACTTATAATGCAGTATGTACCGTAGATCTAAACATTTATGGGTGAAATTATCTGTTCTTAAGAGGCTTGCCCCCTCTGACTCCAAACCAAGGTTACTTATTGTCATTCGATATGATAAGATTTTGTTGTATAAATTCTAACTTAATTAATTGAGTTAAAAGTAAACATATTGATTGAGTACTCCTTTTCTATTGACATACAACTAATGATTCATTGATCAAGATCTCTTTGTGATCTTACCTTTATCTTTTTTGAAACCTTGTAATATTATATCTCCAAAGATTGAATTAAAAATACAAAAAGAAAAGGATCTCAAAATCTTTCACAATACATTAACTAATAAGTAGGCAGTAGACAATCAATCACAGATGGTCTAGTTGGGGTCGGTTGATTTTATGGACTTTTATATTAGATTCCGGGTTTAATTAACCCCCATCTATAAATACCACACTAATCCACTTAGACACCATATAACTCAAACAACTTCACTCTCTTTTGTCAAACTCAAGCATAAACACATTTTAAACATACACAAATGGATACTCTAAAAGATCTATTGTCACTTCATTGTGAATTGAAGGTTATGAGTGCTAAAAACATCCAAGTTACCAACTCCAATGGACACTTGTTTGTTAGATGCTATCTTTACGCCGGAAAGAGCAAAAGGGTACGTGTAGACAGTCAAGAAGTTTCTGAAAGTGGAAACTATTCTTGGAATGAAGCTTTCTCTTTGGATTGCGTAGGGGATAACAAATCCATAGACACGATCATTAATAGAAAGATTGTATTGGAGATTCGTTGGAGGAGCAATACGGTAACTTTGTTGGGAGGGTCACAACTCGTCGGGAGAGCTGAGGTTTCATGGAGTGATGCTTTTGAGTCGCCAAATATGGAAATTGAGAAATGGGTGATTATGAAATCAAAGAACAAAGATGTAAAAGCACCTGCCGTTCGTATAGCTATGAAGATCGAAGTCCCACATAGTGTGGGTTCAGTAGAAAGAAAAAAGACAAGTAAATGGGAAGAAAGTTGTGGTTGCTGCCATGGTGATTGTTGTAACAATACATGTGTAGATAGTGAGTTTTTTGTCATAGGAGCTGCACTAGATGCTATCTAGATACTAATATAATTAAGCATATGCAGAGAAACTATATAGGATTTTGAAGGGTATATATGATATCATTTAGTTCGATTCGATTCATGTGTTTTTTCCTCTTTTCTTGTTTTCTCCCTTCTAACATGGATTTATATGATATGGTCGTAAAGATCACACATAAATTATGTAGCCAGTTCCATGTTTCCAATCCAAGCTTTGACATTTATAGCAAGTTAATTATTTTGTAATCCAAGTATCTATAATATGTGAACATGAGGCACAATTGTCGGATGTTGATGCAAATGACGAAAGTTGTTAGAACAAAAATCATGTTTAGGTTTGTTCAATTATAAAATAACGAACTTCTTGCTAGATAGTTCACGAACTATGTGTTGAAACCTCGATTGATTAATTACCACCCTACACTTTCATGTTGTATGTGCATTGGTAATACGAATTATGACCTAACTGTGAATTCCTTAGATGATGATGATGATGGATGTACATATTTTACTCTGAAAATCATTTCGGATATGTTAATGAAATAAAATTTTGTGTGTTTTTTTAACTTTATTTAGTTTGCTTATTTTGCTTCATCTTCTTATATTCTTGTAAATGGAGATGAAAATCGTGATGGTTTATGTGAAGGTTTTAGCTTGTAGATAGAGCAATCGGCGGTTGCTGGTAACCGATGGCGATGCTAATCCGAGGAGATGAAGATAGAAGATGATGCGAGAAATGAAGGGTATATAAAACTCATGCGTTTAGTCACATCTATTCCGTGCACACACTGAATAATATGGTATCTTTCATTTTATAAATATCATTAAAAGTTCATTTTCACCAAGTGTTGTTCATTTACTTTTAATTACTCTGTAACAATCTAGGACAGGATATACTTTCTCTGACTGGAACCTTATGCTTTGAGGTAACAATCTTAAGTTTTCCAAAAAGATAAGATAAAGTTGCTTAAGTAAATGATACATCCTTCCAAATTTTATCTTAACTATCATTTTAGCAACCAAGATGACCATTGATAAAATTGAAAGATGAATCCAGAAGAGAAAAAGAGAGCTGCGATAACGTATGCCAAAATTATAAGTGGTTATTCGTACACCATCATTTTTTGATTCTACACCACCAAACGTGCTTTAAAATGTTGTACAACATAACATTATAAAACACGTTTGATGGTGTAAGAATCGCTTCTTCAAAGTTATGTGTTAATAGATAATTATTGAGATAAAACTATATGATAGACAATTTTTTTCTCCTTATAATATATTTGATCGCAAAGAAATATCCAATATGTAATTTAAATATGCAACTATTATTTACTTTTTACTATTCGATATTCAATGATATCATCAATGACCGTACAATATAATTTTGACAAGAGATCGATTTCTATCTACCATCCGGTAGAGTTAACATTGTCTGCATACAAGTTACCTCCCTCATATCCCGCATCAAGCTGCGAGATTGGGTATGGTTGTATAGTTTTATTAGGACAACATCCATCATGCCATTCTCGACAATGTTTATTACATAAATCCGGAGTGCCATTGCAAGAAGTGTTGTCACCACAACAGCACCACATTGTATTTTTTGGGTATTTGGTACAATAAGGTTCACACCATTGTGCAAACTCGACTACTTTGTTGTCATTGGTCTCTTCACAATCTGTAATAAAAAGAAAAATGACAATATTGATTCCGATATTAAACTTAAAACATGTGATATGAGATGGAAAACGAAAAAGAAACCTATATGGATATGATGATACATACTTACACACATGACATATCAGCAACACCAAAAAGCTTATACAAAAGAAGATCGTATGTGATTCAACTAACTTGACCATTGAGGTTGTTTTTAGTTCTTCTTTGTAATATAGAATGGATGAAGAGGAAACAATAAATGAATAAATGAATGGTAATTGAAAGAAAGCTCATATTTATACACTTATTATTTAGGAGTGGGAGAGAGGACTCGATCTAAATTACCCTTTACCCTTTTATATATTGAAGAGATGACTTAACAAAAAAACATAAATTAGTTGTTGTTTAGGGTTTCATATATATGCATATCCAAATATTTTTGAATTCTCTGTTTTATAGTGGTTTCGATGGTTAGATATGCATTTTGTTTCGGAAGTATTATTAGAAGGAAAATAATAATGACAGTTCTAATAAATAACATACAAATATACTTTTATTCATACCATAATAAATTCAATGAACCCTTAATTATAGTTGACCTTCATAATTATAGATTAAACTACGATTAAACATATATATATATATATATATATATATATATATATATATATATATATATATATTAACAGCCCAAAGAGCTTTCATTATAACCCCTATCAAAATATTGCATGTGGGTATGAAAAATATATATGATTGATCTAATTAGTTCCAACACTTTTTGAATAGAGTTGGTTCTAATTTGATATTTAACTCTCTATCTTTCTCTTTTTATCTATAAAAGCTTATAAACATTTATAAGAAAGAATTATATTTAAGCAGATATTGGATGGATAAAAAGGATTAAGTGTCATGAAATGTAATATTAGTATCAAAAATTTATTAAAGCTATCACACATACAGTACTAATATATGTACGTATTTCTCCTTCTGTCTCAAATTAAGTGTCCTGAATCAGATTTTGAAATGTTTCTTTTTTACATTTGATCTTAAATATTTTTGTGTATGTGTTATATATTACTTTATGAAAATTGTACCAACGAAAATACATTTAAAACTCAATCCATTCATATATTTTGCATCAAGTATTATATAACATAAACAAAAATATTAAAGATCAAAGTTGAAAAAGAAAGACTCAAAAAGTTAAAACATGACACTTAATTTGAGACTGAGGGAGTAGATCATAACATACATACTGATAGTCCCGAAATCACTATTGTTTAGTGATGTGGAATCTCAGTAAGTAAAGTTTAATTGTAGAATGGAGGGTTGAATACAATTAACAACTTTTTCAAAATTATATAAGTTATTTATTCAAGTTTTAATCGTAATTGCTAAACAATAAAAAGACATAGTATCTCAAGAACAAATCGTAATCATAACAAAGAAGCAATAGTAGTTGAACTGTAAATTTTATTGATCATAAAACTTACAAAGTGTTGATTGCGGAATAGACTAGCTAAAGCAAATCTAAATCATACACTCTAGCTAAACTATTACAAAGAGTTAAAACAGTAGTGGACAAAACGCTAACTGTTTTACTCGTTGGTCATTGTTACATGCTTAGACAAACTACTCACTGAACAAACAAGTGATTAACACGTACAAACGGCAAGTTTCTAAGTGCAAAGTACTGCTCTATTTATAGTGCAAATGTCCCGTAAACATTTTCTTAAAATCATGATCTTGGAATGACACGTGTCGCTGGTTGATTAGCTTGATCTCTCAGACTGATTATTTTGTGGTCCCAATTCTCTTACCTCGAATATCGTGTCTTCCTTAACACCAATTACTTGCTGCCACGTAATCCCCCAGATATTTATAAAGATATGGGAGACACTTACTGATGTAAGACTGGAGAACAACTTGCACTTGAATAGAAACTTTATTAGTGTAGTCACCGAAGATGAAATAATCCTCTGCACTCACTGCGAGCTATCGTGCTCTTGTAGAGTGACTTGAATTGAATATTTTCAGCAACTGGCTTTTATTCGGGCAGTGACTTTTTTCTTTATTCATTTGAAGATGTAAATCTCTCGCTGCAGGTCTTGGGGTCTGCGACACACTAAGTTGAGTTTTAATCTTCTTCAGCATATCAGATTCCTCGAGTAGAATGAACAGCGACCAGTGAGTACATACTTCAGCAACAGAAGCTTTGACTTAATCATTTATTTCATTTAGCTTGTTATCATTGAATTGGTCAGCGACCAGTAACTCAACTCATACTCACTATTTTTCTGAAATTTGATTAATCTTTATGGAAATTAAGCATTTTCAATATGTTTAAGGGTATGTTTGGCACAATTAACTGGTAGCTGAAGCTTGTAGCTGATAGCTGGAGCTGGTAGCTTGTGGCTGAAGCTGGTAGCTGGAGCTTTTGGTTATCATTTGTGTTTGGTAGAGTAGCTGGAGCTTGTAGCTTATGAACGTAAAATGACATAAAAGAACAAATATATTAATTTTAAAAGATGATAGATTATTACTTAGAGGGTATTTGTGTAATTTTATTTTCCATAAGCTACTCAAAATTTTGGTAGCTAAACAAAGTTTATAGCCATAAGCTCTTATAAGTTACAAGCTACAAGCTCCTATAAGCTCGTGCCAAACACACCTTAATGACAGTCCTTAGGTCTATTGTTAAAAATCCCATATAAATATTACTGTACTTGTGAACGGTTGTGGCTTATAAACGTAACAACGAACATTTGAACTATAAAAAGTAGTTGATTGTTGCGTTTAGCTCATCTTATTAAGCGAATCTTAACATAAAATTTGTAATGACCAACTTAATTCCAAGTGAAATTGAACTTCTTGTCAAGTCATGAAATATAGGTGTTTGATGATCTTTTTGAATGAAATTGACATGCCCTAGACGTTTGCATATCGTTGAAGCTACAGATGCTCCATTAAATATTGAACTTTATTCTTCCACTTAACTTTTTATTATTATTATTATTTATTTTTTTTATTTTTATTTTTATTTTTTTTTCTTAAACGTATATTATATTTTCACAAAATGAATAATATGATTCTAAGCAAGAATTAGCTATCTTGCTTTCATTCCACTGTACAAGATAGCAAAATTTTATCATGTTTGAAGTTGCTAATATAACACCTCTCTTTCTGTATATGAATACTATATAATTTAACTCGGAAGCGTATATATTTTACGAATAAAACATACTTTATTAATATACATTATAAAATGTTCATAACTTTTCAAACTTTAATACACAACAGTTTAATTGCATAACTGTTTTAAAACCAGACACAATACAGTTCAGAATGTATGTAATACAGATTTAACCCGGTTTTACAGGCCAGGTACAACCACATAACGGAACATTGGTTGATACCCCACGGGTAGAGTACGTACTTGCAAGCATATATTGGGGCTTTGTTGGATACACTAAGGTCTACGATACACTTCTACTCAACCCTATTGAATAAGGGGCACATAAGCATGGGTGATTGCCATGTTTCATAGTATGCGCAATCTCTCTTTAAAACTTTGCAGATCCAACGCCTGTTTCTTATATATATATATATATATGAGGTTATTTTCATATATGACGTGGTAAGAGGTGAGGATCAAACATGAGGGTATACTTTGCCTGGTCTTTCATTGATTTCTTCAGTTGTTGGATGGGTATAAATCTAGTTATGGTATGTACTACGTTGATTTGGATGACGTACAAAGAGGTAATACAGATGAATATCCAAAGCTCTCCACACATTGTATGCAAATTTCTTGAAAAGAAAGAGCATCAACGACGATGGACTTATTTCGAGCTTGGTGTCAAAATACTCTTTATCCTATTCACATTAGATTTTGCCTTCTGTTATGGTCATTGTACGTACTCAAACCACCTGTTTACAACTAATAATCAACATGCATCACAAGTTAATAGCAATCAAAATCTGAACCAAGTATCGTCATTGGAACACAAGATTACTTATATATCGATGGAGTGGAGATTACTTTAATCTGATTTATAGAAATCTTTGCTCATGCACAAAATTATTTATGCAAATGACTAATAAATACTAGAATTCTTGGATGAAGTAACATCAAATCAATAATATAAGGCAACAACAAAAAAAATGTTGTATTTTTTTAAGTATAATTAATTAACAAGATGGATGCTTTCTTATCTAGCTTGATCATTTTCTTTTGGTATGGTGAGATGTTTACCAAAAAAAAAAAAATGGATACATGTTAATATGATATCTTAGTGGTGAAACATGATTGTTCACAACAAAACCTTTATTTGGCATGCATCATGTATGTTAACAGCCACTAGCCAATGTAACTTGTCCTTTCAACTACACAAAGGCTTATTGAATGTTTATGGGTGTATATAGCTGAGTACAAGACTACCATATTATTTATACTTGCAAATGAAAACCTTGAAAGCTCTCCAATATTTTATTATGTATTAAGTTAATTATCGATTAATCACATACATTTTATTTATATCCTAAAATCTAAATTTAGTGAATTGATCTTGAGAAGTAACAGAAGATTAATTAGGAGTTATACTGATAAATCCATCATATCAGGCCCTTTATGTGAACTGCACCAACCACATTTAAGCCCATTAAGGTGCTCCTTCCCCGTCCATGGTTTGAAAATTCATTTTCATTCTTTTCTTTATTAATATATATTTTTAAATTTTGCACGTCCTTTTCACTAAATCTTTAACCCTTTGGAAATTGAACTGGATGTTTAGCCTCGGTTAGTATCGACCGTAAGCCTTCTGTAAAACGTAGTCACCAGTGAGCGAGTAGCTATATTAGAGAACTAACGTGTCATTATTATTCGATATATCATGATTTTATGTAACCATATGTTCCACATTTGTTTCATCTTCGGTAATTCCTGTTGGGATCGACCCGGTCTCATACAACTTGTTGGAATCGATCACCACCACAACCATGTATAAGTCGATGTTTAAATGCATACAAAACACAAAAACAATAAGCACACATTTTTTACGTGGAAAACTACTCAAACGAGAGTAAAAATCACGGAACCCGTAGGCCACTTAACATTTACTATATGAAAGTCATTACAAAATTGGAGACGCTCAACTCTCGACACTTTTGAATATCCTCACTCCACTCTCAACGGATGATTACAATAACGGAATTCACACCGTCGTTATTGAATCACCGAAACCACCACACGGGACGGAGGGAGACGACTCTCATATGATCTTTCTTTTTCTCTCAACCTCCTCACCAAAAAAACCCTAACAAAATTACTCCTATATTTATAGGAAAAACTCAATTTGTCCACCAAGTAACTTGCTACCCAAATAAACTCGATTTTCAAATCTCTTATTTTGAGAAACTTGAATCAAATCTCCATTAAATCCTCCCATGATTCAAATTCCCTATATCTTACGTTATGATGTGGATCTTCTCTTCAACGATAATGAGTGTGATCTTCATCTTGTTGCCGTCGACTTTCTCTCTACCCGGACACGCCGCCCAACAACCTCATTGTTAGGAAGACTTTCGACACAAGGAACCCTCGCGATCAACATACTCCACCGAGTCTCATCATATTTGAACCTCACATAATCCACGTCAATCGCTTTAGCTTCAACAATCCCGATACTTTTCTTCAAAAACAAAAGTTTGCGTAGAATACCCTCTTCAAAAAACAACAGCAAATTCGAATATCTCTATCTCCCAATAGGAACATCTGATCACAGTAAAATTTGGTCACAACCTGGAACCTTATGTCTTGAACCTCATGTCCAAAAATCACCACGATCCAACGATTAAAGACCTCGCAATGCTCTCTTTATCGCAGCTGCTCTAAAACCCTAAGAATATTCCGCAGCAAACTTCGACGCCATATATCTCTCTATTGACAATTTTAATCGCAAATCCCAACGGTCAGATCGTAGATCAAGATATTATGAACCTACAGTCCAAATTTTAGAACGATCCGACGGTTAATGAACTCAAACCATCAATTTTCCCAACGCCCTGCAAAATATGACGAACCTGTGTTAGGGCTTACGTTGATTTCCTTTCGGAATAGTACTTTCCGCTTTACAGATGGTATGGAACTTATATGTCAACCACCCAAACTGCTGGATCGAGCTGATATTAGGGCTTAGTTTTTAGAAATGTATCTAACTATGACCAAATCTCTATTGTATGTATCCACTTTTGATAGTCTCTATTAAATGTACTTAACTCCTAAAAACCCGTCATTAATGTAACGGGTGACCTACTTAACCGTTAACAAGTAACTTTTGTTACTGTTCATCTTCTCCAGCGTAATTCCGGTCACCTGAAATGTTTTTGATGATCTTTCATATTCCTGAGATGACCTTTATTCCTCTCCACTTACATCTTCCACCACCACACTAAAAACCAAAATTCGAGATTATCTGAAAACTTGTACCATATTTCAAAAAGTTAAAACCGAAAGTTGAGCTTGCCTGAAAAATAATAATGTGAAATTTGGATAAATAAATGACGGAGATAGAGCTTGGTGGATCAATAGAGCTCATCGGAAATCAATGGAGATCGCCATAGTAAGATCATGACGGAAATGGAGTTGCCGAAAAGATGACTGGGAATTTAGTCTCGCCGAAGAAGACGACTGGAAACTTGATCTCGCTAGTGAATATGACCGGAAAAGTGTGGTGATCTGCTAAAAATGATTGATTACCTGTTATCTCCGGTGCAATACATTAATTATAAGTTTTTGGGAGTTAGATACATTTAATATGGACAATTAAAAGTAAATACATACAATAGAGATTTGTGTATAGTTGGATACATTTCGAGAGATTAAGGCCCTGATATTAAAAGAACGAATAATCCTTTGAGTCATATTTACATGAGAAAGAAGATAATTGAGAATCTACGGACTTTTTTTATTAATGGCTAAATAATGCATGTGGGAATTGACAATTGTTTTCTATTAATTCCACTTTTGGCGCGCAATTCTACGTAGTCATCCGTTGCGATTAAGTCGATCAAAATATATACACAAAATCTAGAGATAAACCCTAGAAATTAAATATCTTAAATTCTAAAATATATATCAGCTGGGAATTGAATGTGGATGATGACACATGAAGCAATGCAAGTATGCAACTAGTGGCCGGCTAGCTAGGAGATACATGTTCATTCATACATGCATGTTGATCTCAAGCATGTTCTTAGAACATCATTATGGAATTGAATTTGCGATCCAATAGCAATATAATCTTAGATTAATTTCCGTGTCCATCCATGAACGCAAAAGGAATACCATATGCTCCCTCTATCCTAATATAATTGTCTACATTTCTATTTATAATTGTATCAAAACAAGTATCCGCTCCCTACTTTAACAAGTTAAAAGATATTTTAATGGATAAAGATGCTACTTAATTGGGGAAAAATAGACTTAGTGGACAATTGTAAATTTAGTGCAATTTCAAAGTAAACAATTTGACTTTGACGATAGTATTAAATAGCGTACATGATGTTAACACAATGGTTAACCAGGCTATGGTACACATATTAATAGGTTCGACTTGAGCCTTTAACACGGTGAGATGTTTGTACTTTGCTACCATAAACTTTAATTGGTGTAGATTTAAATAATCTTCTTTTTAACATGTTAATTATCTAATTAAAGCCACTGACGAACTAAATTGTCCTTTGAACCTCACAAAGGCTACAATTCTCCGGTTGATCTATAACATTAATCCATTAACATTCTTTGTTTATTGAATATTATTATTAATATTAAGTAATACAATACAATCAACTTAATTAAGTAAACTATAAACTCATGCATGTAGAAAGGAAGCCCAACTTTTTGAATTCAAGTTGACAAAATCTGTTATGATTTTATTTTCTTGTTTTTAATAAAAAATTTCATTAAAAGCAATGGCTGATAGGGATATCAAATTAGTGTCGATATTTCCAACTCAAATCATGTAATTTATCCACTATTGTCCAATAAAAACATGTTTTGGTTGGAACCACACCATGATTCTTACTTTATATAATAGATTTCGGACCACTCTCCCTTACTCCACATCTTTATATATAGCATACTAATCTTCTTGATTAGCCACATACAATACTAAATTAATTTATTTTTTTTGTAAAACATCCAACATACATTTGAATTAACTTTACATAGAAAATGGAGATAACGAGAGCCTTATCATCTTTTCACTTCGAATTGAAGGTCATGAGTGCTAAAAACATCCAAGTTACCGATTCAAAAGGCTACTTGTTTATTCGATGCTATCTTCCGACCGTAGGTAACAAAAGGGTGCGTTTGGAGAGCAAAAAAATCTCTCCAAACGCAAACGTCTTTTGGAATGAGTCATTCTCCTTGGATTGTTTAGGAACAAAACAATCCATGGACATGATCATTGACGAAACGGTTGTATTTGAACTTAGATGGAGGACTAGTACAATTCCATTGTTTACAAAGATCATTGGTGGCAATAGAAATGAAGGTGCTTCAAAGGTCTTGGGAAGAGCTGAGGTGGCATGGAGAAGTATTTTTGAGTCACCAAACATGGAATCTGAGAGATGGGTTGTGATGAGATCAAAGAAAGGTGCCATCAAAGCACCTTCTATCCATCTAAACATGAAGATTCAAGTGATCCCTCCGGTGGTATTAACGAAAGATGTTCACAAGTTGAAGAATAAGTGGGATGAAGGGTGTGGGTGCTCTCATGGTCACTGTTGTGAAACTATGTGCGTAGATAGCGAAATTGTAGCCATAGGGTTCGCTTTAGATGGTTTTTAGGTAAACTGGAGTCGTGAAGTACTTCATTAGTTAGTTAGCGTGCCGAAAACATGAAAAAGCTTAATTGTGTAAGAGATCGTTACTAGTAAATGATTCATGTATGCCTTCTTAATAGTCTAGCTAGTTCATCGTTCATTATAACTGCATACAATTTACATATTCCATATTAATGATTACTCGTATAATTTAAACAAGATTAACAACACGTTACACAAAAGACATTTAATTTGGAACAAAAGATTGTACGTGCCAAAATCTAGCAGCATAAGCTTGATTTCTTATCTGTACCATATCTTGGAGACAAATCAAAAGGAAACATGTAGCATAGATAGCATGAAGGGCTTAGTCCCTCGAAATGCAATGAACTTTGCCTAAAAGTCTATTGTATGGGACTAACTTTTGAGGAGGCATAACAATGCAACCAACCTACTAAAGTGAGGTTCTTGATGTAGTTTACCTGCAAAAAACTAATGTCATCCAGTTTTCATTTTTTTTTGTCTAGTCATCTGCCACGTATAGACACATGTGGATGCCACATGTTTATATAGATGGATTTATTAGATATTATTTAATTTAAAAAGCTAAAAATTAAACATAATGAAAAAAACCTCTGTGCAAAATCCTCTGTGCAAAAATCCTTTGTTCATATTTGCATAAATCCTGAAATGTCTTTTGTTCTTATTTTTCACATTTTAAATTAATGTTCATCGTGAACCACAACATTCACCTAAAATCAAAACATCTGAAAATATAAGAAAGCCCCAAAAATTCATGTTCTATTGTGATTTAAGATTTTGGGTGTAAGAATGCTTAATTCGTAAATATCTGCGAATTTATCCTTCTGCTCCAGCAAAAGAATAGGGCCGGACAAAAGAATAGGGCCGGAGTATGATGTTGTTGATGATGATCGGTATGACGGTCAGCTGAATGATCGATTTTCAATCTAGGGTTTGGATTTGACTGTTGATAAACGGAGAAACAGAGGCTGGATTCTTATCAGAATAATGATGTTTTCCATCTAGGGTTTGGATTTGACTGTTGATAAACGGAGAAACAGAGGTCGGATTCTTATCGGAATAATGATGTTTTCCGTTTAGGGTTTGGATTTGAGCTAGGGCATGTTCTTATTCAAATCTGTAAGTTTTATTTATTTATTTTTTAAAAAAAAGAGAAAGTTGGAGGAATAATAGTTAAGATTAAGATGAAAAAACTAGAAGATTAAAATTAGAAGGAAAAAATAGATTAAAGGATGTCATGAGTTTAGACTATAATAAAAAGTTATAAGTGTTATTATATGACACATTATTTTGAATTAAAAGAGTATAATTTAATTTTATTAATTACCTTATTAAATAAAAATAATTATAATATAATTTTTAATTGAATATTACCTTATTTGAAATAAGGGTATAGGAAATCCACATCATCAAGTTTTTTTTTATATGATGATGACAAATAGTATTTGTATGATGTGACATGTGTATATATTTGACAAATAATTAAAGGTCTCCTCCTTTAGTTATAAATATAAATTAATAATATATTAATATTTAGACGTATATTAAATAAAAAATTAATATTAATATAACTAATTAAATAAAGCTTATCCGAATTAGCATCTTGTGTGAATTTGAATTAGCATCCTCGCATAAAATTATTTTATATCTAAAGAATTAAAAAACTATTTAAACGTATAGTAATTAAATAATTAATATTAATATAAATAATTTAAAAAAATAGTATATGAGGGATGATATTATTTATATATAAATAATTAAAAATTATATAAATTTTATTAATTAAATAATTAATACTCGTATTACTGTAAATACTTAAAATGGGAAGCATCCTGAAACTGTATATATTAATATTATAATAATATATTAAAGTAAAATGAAATCATCCTTACGTATATTATTATTATTATTATTATTATTATTATTATTATTATTATTATTATTACTATTATTATTATTATTATGATATATATTAATATTATTTATTAATTAAATAACTAATATTGGAGCTGCACCTTTCGAGGCACTGTACGGTCGTAATTGCCGATCACCTGTCTGTTGGACCGAAGTGGGAGACAGCCAACTCACTGGTCTTGAAATCATTCACAAAACCACAGAGAAAATAGATGGAATCCAAAACAGACTCAAAGCCGTGCGTGACCGTCAGAAAAGTTATGCTGACGTGAGACGCAAACATCTCGAGTTCCAAGTTGGGGATCGAGTACTCTTGAAAGTATCACCTTGGAAAGGTGTCATTCGCTTTGGCAAACGCGGAAAGTTGAATCCCAGATACATTGGACCATTCGAAATCCTTGAGAGGATTGGTCCAGTGGCATATCGATTGCAGCTGCAACCCGAACTCAGCAGCGTGCATCCCACATTTCACATTTCTAATCTTAAGAAATGTCTGTCTGATGAGACACTCATTATTCCTCTCGACGAAATCCACATCGATGATAAACTCCATTTTGTCGAGACGCCAGCAGAAATCATGGACCGCGAGGTCAAACAATTGAAACAAAGTCGTATTCCCATCGTCAAAGTCCGGTGGAATTCGCGGCGTGGTCCGGAATTCACCTGGGAGCGGGAAGACCCAATGCGACTCAAGTACCCACAGTTATTCTGATTTCGCTCGTTTTGTACATGTTTATCTCTCGCGATATCATCCTTTTTTGTACTTGTTTCTGGGCAATTTCATGAACTTTTGGTACTTATTTAGTTTGAAATTGATTTCGTGTGTTAAGGTTGATGATTGAGGAAGAAAGGATGAAAAGATGGAAGGTTTTGCTGAATTGACCACGCTGCACCGTTTTGGCCATAACTTTCTCATACGAACTCGGATTGAGGTGATTCAGGCGCTCAAACGTTCGTATTTCAGAGATCTACAAATCTGCAAAATATGGTTCTCTGAAAATTAGGAGAAGCCGCCGGGTTCTTGGGGGAAGCAGCCGGGTCATTTATGAAAAATCGGTAACAGAAAGAAACCTTCATTTTAAGGCTGGAGGAGCAGCCGGGTCTGGGTAAGGAGCAGCCGGGTTCTAGTGTCGGCAGCAGACTTTTTGACTATTTAAACACCTTTTCTTCCTCATCTCTCACCTAACTCATCATCTCCGAAAATATCAGCCTCCATGGCGATTTTTTAGGGTTTTCAAGCCATTTTCATCACCTTGAAGATATCTCATCATATTATATCATTCGGACACGAAGAATCATCATCCAAACATTGTAATCACTCGGTTTGCATTTTTATTCACACATAATTATGTTTCCTTTGATTTCACTTATTATTTGTGATAGTTTGAGTATGATTGTTAGTGGCTAGTTTTATTTACTTGCTTGGATGAAATAGCTAGAGATTAGGGGTGTATTAATTTGGGTTTTTATGCTTGAGTTTACAATTCCTCCATGAAACTTGAATATTTTAGCTCAATCAATTTGTGGAACTATTTGGTGTTTTTAACTTGTAATTATAGCGAACGTTTGTTATTAGTTATGATACTTGTCATTTGTATATCGATGTATGAATAAACCATTGTTTGCGGTTGTGAAATTTGGTATGAGTTACACAAATGAGCTAAAACGTATGAGTTGATGAATATGGCGAACGTCTTTCATTTTGGATGAATTATAAACTTGTGAGACTTGAACTCTATGTTTAATCGCGAACCTTGTGCATTTGAGCTTAGTATCGTTGTTCTAACTTGTTTGGTGATTTACTAGTGGATATAGCGAACGTTTTCTACTTGGTAAATTATCATCAATTATGTGTCTATAAGTAATTGAACAAACATTGCGAACGTAGTTTTGGAATGGGTTGGGATAATTAGAGCTTAAATGTGCAAGATGGTAACCATGGCGAATGTCCGTTACTAGATTAAATTGTATGGTTAGTAAATCAAAGTTAAGGTTTGTAGGTGATAGCGAACGTTAATCCTATGCTTAATTAAGATTTACAAATGCATTGTATAAACTGGTTATAACTCAACACCCCGAAATCATTAGCGAAATAATCCAAGCAAGTATCTTTTTAATATCCTAATTATATAAAAATCACTCTGACTCTTCCTAAGTCTACTATTGCCTAGTCTTAGTTTAAAAGTAGTTTTTAAGCAACATGGCAACTCGGTCACAAAACCCCCACATTTACTTTACTGTACAAATTACTTGCACTTGAATATAACTTCTTAAACTCACATTCCCTGTGTTCGAACCCGAACTTACCCAACTATACTACTACACGATAGGGTCCACTGCCCGGTTGTGTTTTGGTCTAGCTCGGTACTTTCTTGTTCATATTTTCAATGATAATTTTATAACTAGATTTTGCACATCAAGTTTTTGGCGCCGCTGCCGGGGAATGTGATTGATTGAGAATTTAATTTAAGTGTAGTTAATTGACCCCTTCTTGGAATTTAGTTCAAGGAAAGTTACTTAAAATAGTTTTTAGTATTTGTTAGTGTATATATTTTTAATGTTTGTTTATATTGTGTTGAGTGGTTACGTTTTACGGTTTTTAGTTTTGATGTTTGTAGCAGATTTGTGACTTAGCTTCGATGTCTTATTACTCAAATCATGAAGGTTACAAACCTTTATTTTGTGAGAGTGATAATGATGATGTGCCAGTGATATCACTCGAAAGGTACGCACCACAAGGTCACCACCAAGATAATTGGAACCAACCTTATCAGTCAAGATCTTGGGATGATGAGCCATTAGAGATGGAACAACCTGAAATATCGAATCTTGGAAGGTTGTTGAAAGAGGCTATAGAGCAAACAGAGAGACATAATAGAGAATTGGATGAAATCTTCGCTTGGAATTTTGAGCCCAACTACGAGAAGCCTTATGATACATTTTCCAATGCAAACGAGCATATGGACGATATTGAGGCTATCGGGGTTTATGATCTTGAATCTAACCTTTATGTTCCATATTCATCTAACTTTGTTTTTCAGGATGATAGTGAAGACGAAATGGATGAGGTGGAAGAAAAGAATGAAGTCACTAATTACCCTCATGAAACTTCACAAATTGTTTTGCAGGATTCATACATGCTAGAGCCTGAAGTGACTAAGGATGCCATTGTTGACTATGATGCCGATATAAAGGAATTACGAGGACTGCTAGGAATTAGTGATCATGAGATAGATGAGCTTGTAAAAAAGGGAGTTGGAGATGATCTTATTCTAGACGCAGAATTTGAAAATTTGTATCGAGCTAGTAGCACTTTGACACTTGAGGTAGATAGGTTGGCAAGGTTGGAAAGGAGTATTGAGTGTGTGCATCTAAACTATTTTGAAGAACCACTTGATTATCTTTGTATACTTGCCAAAGATTTTTCTGAAGACGTGAGGATAACTAGTCATTCATACTTGAAGGTGGAAATCATCCGGATTATCATTATACCACTCAAGAAATGGAGAGGTTATTTTCACGTTACAAGTTGTAGTTGGAGGATATTCTACCGAAATGTCAAAAAAAAGAAGACATCCTCCTATGTGAGTATGACGAGAAAGGAAGTGGTAGCGTGATTGCGGATTGGTCATGAGAAAGCAAGGGTCGAGTCTAGCTCAGGACTCGATAATAAACCAAGCACTTTGCGGGAGGTAACTCGTACTTCGAAGTGATGAATGTTTGATGAAGACAATTTTGTGCGATAACGAGAGGTACCTGAAAGAAATGGATATTTTGAAATCATGATCGAAGGTTATTCAAAACCATGAACAAGCAAAACCCCCCGGGGAAGTACTCGTTCCTTTTAACTTCTTTACACGTGATTTTATTGAATATTATTGTTTTGTTGCATTGAGGGGAATGCAAACCTCAAGTGTGGGGAGGTTTTTCACTTGAACTTTATTCTTAGTAAATTATTATTTCTAGGTCCTTATTGAGTCTGTTATTAATTTTGGTTATCCAATAGAATTTTACGAATTTCAATAACAGGTTTAGGAATAATAATTTGTTAAGAACACTTTGTCCTCATATGATTAGTTGCTTTGAAATGTAATAGAAAATATTTGTTTTAAGTAAACTAAATCTTACCTCTTGCATGAAATTTGTCAATAAGCAACCTCATTGGGTGAATTGCATAACTAGCACACTTATAGCCATACTAAAAACAATGAGATATTCTTGAGCCATAATTGAAAAAACACTTATCTTTAGTGTTTATATATTGTTTGCTATGAGTGTGCCGGTGGTTGTAGTTATTCTAGAACTTGCCTTATTGATGCATTTTGAGACCGTTGTGAGATCGCAGAAATGTGATATAGGTGAAGTTTGATAATGAGGTATTCTTTAGGATTTGGAGCATAATCCTAATTATTTTGACTTTCTAACCAATTATTGAGTTTGTGTTTGATCTTTAAGGGATTGTACGAACTTGCTAATTGGTCAAGGAATCTTAATTATTTAGGATGAAATTTTCTGTTTGAAATCAATTTAATCCAGTCCACCCAGGTCGTAGCACTCATTTTTGGTGCTAGAAACCCGTAGAAACTTCCACATACACTACCCATCATATTAGCCATGTTTTTGGTTAGTCATTACCCGAACCTTATTTTATTAATGTTACTTGGTCAGAATTTTTGAATTGTTTCTATCAAGAAAATGTGACTTCTGAAATCTTTTGAAAGGAATATTAAATATGTTATGTTCGGAATATATAGAACTTGAATTGAATTGTCAAATGCTTGGTTAATTTAAGCCAAATGAAAGCCATGAAAATCATGGAATATAAAGTAAATTGTGAATATGCCTAATGAGGCTTGACTAAGTTAAAAAGTGAAAATAAGTTCCAACAATTGTAAACATATAAGATTCCTAAGTTTATTTGCAAGTCACAATAAAATTTCTAGGTAACATTTCATCATTTTTATTGGGTTTTTGACTACCACCTTTACACCCATTGACGAGTCTAACATACCCATTCCAATTTCATCCATATTTGTTACAACATATTGATAGAATACCTCATTTGATACTTTACTTGGTGCTCACGCCTAGTCGGTGGAGATTTGATCCTTTTGCAAGCTTATGGTAATAACGCATCACGACTTGGCTTATTGAGTGTTTATCTATTCCATTCCCAATCCTGATCAAATTGAGAGTTGAGTGATTGAAACACATTTCCTATTGAGAGGTGCTAAGTTGTGCATTCAAGCTTGACATTCAAATCATTTAAGTTTTTATGGTACTTACATGTTAATACTAACCTATGATTAATGCTTATGTGATTATTATGGGTATTCTTTTGTAAAACTTAACCATTGATTCTCAGTTGCAAGAGGAGTTTGTTTTGGAATTGTAAATCATAGTTTGCTTGAGGACAAGCAAAGTTCAAGTGTGGGGATATTTGATTTCGCTCGTTTTGTACATGTTTATCTCTCGCGATATCATCCTTTTTTGTACTTGTTTCTGGGCAATTTCATGAACTTTTGGTACTTATTTAGTTTGAAATTGATTTCGTGTGTTAAGGTTGATGATTGAGGAAGAAAGGATGAAAAGATGAAAGGTTTTGCTGAATTGACCACGCTGCACCGTTTTGGCCATAACTTTCTCATACGAACTCGGATTGAGGTGATTCAGGCGCTCAAACGTTCGTATTTCAGAGATCTACAAATCTGCAAAATATGGTTCTCTGAAAATTAGGAGAAGCTTCCGGGTTCTTGGGGGAAGCAGCCGGGTCATTTATGAAAAATCGGTAACAGAAAGAAACCTTCATTTTAAGGCTGGAGGAGCAGCCGGGTCTGGGTAAGGAGCAGCCGGGTTCTAGTGTCGGCAGCAGACTTTTTGACTATTTAAACACCTTTTCTTCCTCATCTCTCACCTAACTCATCATCTCCGAAAATATCAGCCTCCATGGCGATTTTTTAGGGTTTTCAAGCCATTTTCATCACCTTGAAGATATCTCATCATATTATATCATTCGGACACGAAGAATCATCATCCAAACATTGTAATCACTCGGTTTGCATTTTTATTCACACATAATTATGTTTCCTTTGATTTCACTTATTATTTGTGATAGTTTGAGTATGATTGTTAGTGGCTAGTTTTATTTACTTGCTTGGATGAAATAGCTAGAGATTAGGGGTGTATTAATTTGGGTTTTTATGCTTGAGTTTACAATTCCTCCATGAAACTTGAATATTTTAGCTCAATCAATTTGTGGAACTATTTGGTGTTTTTAACTTGTAATTATAGCGAACGTTTGTTATTAGTTATGATACTTGTCATTTGTATATCGATGTATGAATAAACCATTGTTTGCGGTTGTGAAATTTGGTATGAGTTACACAAATGAGCTAAAACGTATGAGTTGATGAATATGGCGAACGTCTTTCATTTTGGATGAATTATAAACTTGTGAGACTTGAACTCTATGTTTAATCGCGAACCTTGTGCATTTGAGCTTAGTATCGTTGTTCTAACTTGTTTGGTGATTTACTAGTGGATATAGCGAACGTTTTCTACTTGGTAAATTATCATCAATTATGTGTCTATAAGTAATTGAACAAACATTGCGAACGTAGTTTTGGAATGCGTTGGGATAATTAGAGCTTAAATGTGCAAGATGGTAACCATGGCGAATGTCCGTTACTAGATTAAATTGTATGGTTAGTAAATCAAAGTTAAGGTTTGTAGGTGATAGCGAACGTTAATCCTATGCTTAATTAAGATTTACAAATGCATTGTATAAACTGGTTATAACTCAACACCCCGAAATCATTAGCGAAATAATCCAAGCAAGTATCTTTTTAATATCCTAATTATATAAAAATCACTCTGACTCTTCCTGAGTCTACTATTGCCTAGTCTTAGTTTAAAAGTAGTTTTTAAGCAACATGACAACTCGGTCACAAAACCCCCACATTTACTTTACTGTACAAATTACTTGCACTTGAATATAACTTCTTAAACTCACATTCCCTGTGTTCGAACCCGAACTTACCCAACTATACTACTACACGATAGGGTCCACTGCCCGGTTGTGTTTTGGTCTAGCTCGGTACTTTCTTGTTCATATTTTCAATGATAATTTTATAACTAGATTTTGCACATCATATTCACAGAATTCACATCATCTACGACTCCGAGCTAAATTTCGGAACGAAATTCTCTTAACAAGGGGAGAATGTGACACCCGACAAATTAGGGCTAGTTATTAGTTTCTAATCATCTGCTAATACATGTAATTAGTGCTAGATTAGGCTAATTGTATGTATCAATATATATATTGGAAAATATATATACACGTACGCGATTATGTTCAATCGTGCATTTTCATATCGGGCGGATCCCGATACATTAATACGGACGTTAGTGAACTCAATTTATTAAATAATATGAAATTATTTGATAAACATACTTATTTCCAAATATTATTGCGATAATATTTCATAAGCATTTCGTATTGTATATAATGCACAGAAACGACCAATAACGTGCCCGACAATCAAATAAACGTCAAAATATATTTTATAAATTAAAATATATCATTTCGGAGGGTAAGTATTTATTTGAAGTATCGTATTTCAAACCGATAACAAAAACGTTTGATTCAAACGTCACGCGATTTATTAATCATAACACGACTCCGCGAACCACTACCGACACATCACAATAACATTTTTATAAATGTTTCTAAGTAATAATAAGTATTACTCCCAAGTTAAAAATATCGAACTTTAATCGTTATTTAAAATACGTACGTATAACATTAAACATCTAATTATACGTTTGAACGAACGGGTAAACGATCACCGCACAGAGTGCAACTTTGAGAAAATGATGTACACACCCATGGGTGAGCCCCCACCCACGAAAATCTGCAGGATTATGGGAGCCCATGCCCCATTTCTTTTGCCTATGAGTTTCACCAAACTCACTCCTCACTCTTTCACCCCATACCTCACAAATTACACTCCAAGCATCACACACTCTCTCTCCCTCTCCACTTGAACGAATTTTTCAGTCAAAATATCACCTAAACAACCACCATACACCACCATAGCATCACCATACTACCATCGCGAACTGCCACGCCGAAAATCAAGAAAACGCAAGAAAACAAGCTTTTGACTTCATTTCTTTCACTCTCCATCTAGATCATTGTAAGGACTCTTTTATTTTCATAGTTCTACTTGCTTTATGGTTATTAATATGTGTTAGTGTTCACTCAACTTTTGAATGTCCAAAACATTAACCGAAACACGATTTAAAACTCGTAACCTTGAGTTATACTTTCTGTCCAGAAAAATGGTCAACTTCCACGGTTTTTATAAAATACATCTCTTGACTAAAATGGACGTTTCTTAAGCCTAAAACGTAGTCTGTGATGTTATCTTTCCAAAGACACCAATTTCGTAACATATAGATTTCGTTTACTATTTTAAAATAATATTTCCGTTAAGGTGCGCATTACTGTTCCGGCGGACAGAAATATCTACCTTCTTCTCGAGACCATATCTTGAATTCTAGACCACTAAAACATAAGAGACCAGTGTCAAAACCTCACATAATTTGTTAACTTCAAAAAGTTCTTCTTAGCCAACTCCAGAATTACACGGATTTTTGTGTATATTTCGGTCTTTGAACAAATGTCGGTTTTGAACCAAAACCGACCACCCTTCATGATTATTTTTGTTAAAAATAGTAAATTAACTTATAAAACTACCATAAAGTGCATATTTAAACTAGACATATATTAGAACATGTATGATTTTTGGTTAGACTTGATTTGGACTAGAAATGGGTGAGATCGGGTATTGATTTGGGTTAAAAATCTGGAACCAAACCAAAAAGGGACTGTTTTTGTCATTTCACAGAATCCGACAATCCTTATTGTCGCAAGAATTGTCCGTCAATCCTTATTGTCGTAAAAATTAGTCCGTCAATCCTTATTGTCGCAAGAACAAAATCCGTGAATTACTATTGTCGCATGAACAGTGTCCGTGAATTACTATTGTCGCATGAACAGTGCTCCGAGAATTCTATTGTCGCAGTGCCCCATTGTCGCATGAACTATTGTCGTATAAAACAGCATTTTCGTAAACTTTATTGTCGCAAGAAATAATTCCGTCAATCCTTATTGTCACATGAATCTTACTTCCGACAATTCCTATTGTCGCATAAATCGTAGTCCCGACAATACTTATTGTCGCATGAGTGAAAATTCCGACAATCCTTATACACTGATACAATATTTGGACAATCAACAACAAATATATTAATAAGTATACATCACAGCAAAACATATAATAATAACACTTTTGGATTATTATTACAAACCATCACCAACGGGCCGTACATATTTTCAAAACTCAAACTAATCAATCAAACAACCAAATTATTTGGACATTACTAGTTGGATGAACAACTAGCATGGACGGTCTTTTGAGACGTCTACGTATACTTATAACCTTGCGCGTTTTGAACGCCCGGCAGGTTACAGTCTTCGGACAACATCACCTTGTGCAACATCATTATTTGCTATTGCAAACGCATCAGACTCAGGTGAGTCTCATAGCCCCTCATTTTACTGTTTTCAACCCAGGGGTGGGAATACATACTCGTTTTGTTTTACATGTGGACATGAGTACTAAACCTCGATATATACTACATGAGTTGTTTTGCTAATTATTTAAAGCCCTCCACTACATAGTTTGTTTATATGGATTTAGCGCGATTGTTAGTGTATGGTACCATATGGGATTGACAATCCCCGTCCGGGTTAGCACGCACTAACTGGTCAAACGGACGCATTAGCATTTGTTCATACGAGTGTAGATTAGGCACTCGTAGGGAGGCACCCTCGCTCAGGCACTTGGTTGTGATCCTGACACTTCAGTTAAGCTCAAACTATGGGCTCATGGCAGTGATATACATCTATTTTATTTGCTTGGTTGCAAATCATTATATTATATCTCATGGTTCACACATCATGTTTATCTATACAAACCTGTGAGCTCACCAGCTTTTTAGCTGACATTTTAGTATGTATTCTCAGGTACTCAGCAGTAGTAGATCTGCTCAGGATTATTAGCTCGAGTCGCATACAGACACCAGGAGATTCCCCTGCATTTCTACATTTTGTAAACTAGATATGCCTTAGAATCTCTAAACATTAATTACGAGCTTTTGTAAACATTATTACATTGTAAACTTTTATTATATCAATGTAAGCAGTAAACGACGCATATAGAGTCGTTCACTTTATCTTATGTGCTTGTGATAATTGATTAGTCGCGCCCCGGCCCGATTCGCTTCCGCACAGTAAATTTGGGAGTGCGACAGGTGACTTCCATGCATAGTTTGAACGATTATTGTTTTACATTAATTAAAAAAATAGATTGATCCTACAACTTATGAGTGCGTGGCATGCTGGCGCCTAAAATCAGCCTGCAAAACCAACTTGTAAAACTAACTTAGCGCAAAATAACAGAAAGTTTTGATTATAGAACGGCTGATATTAAAAGTCAAGGGAATCAAACGATGCAGGATGGAAGTCAACGTAAAAAATATCATCCCAAACGGTTACACTACACTCAAGTCATATATATGGATAATACTAAATAATGTCCAAAAATTAGACATTTGTTGATGATGCCATGAACCTTCCATTCTAGTAGTAGGAATGACATCATCACGCTTATACCGCAGGCTTCATTAAGTGCATCGTCATTTCTTTTTAATGATACTATGAAAGTATTTTAAATGAGACTACTATATTACCCGCATAATGCGACGATTGCATTTACTTCATAAAGTTTCGTTATATATAATACTATATTCGTCAAATAACATAACATTAATCATTACATGATACTATGATAGTTAAAATATCTTAATTTTGAATGAATATATAATAAACACATAATTTACTTAAGTATAAAAAACTAATATTTGAAAAAAAGAAAGACTTTCCTATTTGAAGTAGTATTCATTTATTAGTGTGATAAGGGTAAATTAGTAAAAAATAAATTAAGATGTTAAGACTCAACATATGGAGATGCTTTATAAGTAGTTATATATTATATATAGTCCTCAATAATGCAATGAAAAAAAATCCGTAATATTGAACTGCACGATTTGAAAGGTAATGTTCATGTTAATGTACGAGTTATTTATATAAACATAAAAAGTTGAAGGATAAAAAATGTATAATTTTTATTTTGTGATCGGAAATTGTAATGTTGACATTATATATAAAAAAAAATAGCTGGTAAAACAGAAAAATATGAAACATCAAAAGCGTACTCATTCCTAAGAACTAGACGAGTTCCACGCGATGTGACGATCGTGAATTCACAAGAGACGGGACATCATTTTATGACCACCTATCAAACCTAAAAGATATATATTAATTTATTGCAGTTTTAAATTAGAAGATGAAGACTCTTTAAAGTGGAAGACTTTATGTAATTTATTGGGATGATGATATTTCTATCATTCAATTTGATACACATACTAAATGTGTGAATTAATTGGTGTGGGATTAATTTTCCCAAATCTTCGGTGGTAGACTTAATTGAGTTTGACTCTAAGTGGGGAAATTGCACGAAAAAAAGGAAGATTCTAATTGCGATTTTGCAATGTTCATTATGGTGCATTTGGATAGCTAGAAATGACTTGGTTTTCAACAACTATCGAAAATCTTCTTTGGCAATCGTAAATGAAATCACGTCTACTTCTCAACTATGGATCAAAAATAGAAGCAAGGTCTCTTGGGTCACTTGGAATTATCATCCTTTTTCTTAAATTCTTATTGTAAGCTTGTAATTTTTCGCTCTTAGTTTCTTGCTAAGTTGCGAATTTTTAATAGTATTTGCCATTTCCAAAAAATAATGCATTTTTTGATGTATCTATCAAATTAAATGGTGGAACTATCATCTCCCTAATTCCTATGATTTGGTCTACTTGATAAGGGTGAGCTTGTAATTTTTCTTTAATTAAAATGTTATAGGATGTAATAATGCACATCATTTATGAGTATTGTAGATTTATTTGGAAATAACATTAACAGATTTTAAAAATTAAAATCTATTTAGAATGTCAATTTAAAACAATCTGGGCTTTGAGAAGGCCCATATAATATGGGCCAGGAAGAAATGAGCTTATTGAGGTTCAAGGCCTGCTAAGAAACACGAGTGTACAGTGTACTACATAATAAAAGTGATTAATGGGCTCTTTTTGCTGGATAGACTTTGTGTCAGTTTTCTTGGACCGGTGGCGTCGGAATTTATTAGTCACTTTATCTTAGTTAAAATGCCCAATTTAAAAAATATACACATCTAAACAAAATGTGGTAAATATAAAAAAGAAATCGATTCATACATCATACTATAGTTGAAGTTCAGAATTACAAGTATATAGTAGCGTAACTTGGATATATGCATTATTTTATTTGGTGTATTTTTCACCTCCAATAAAAAATAAACAAGTATTGCTCTCCCACCTATTAAGAATCATGTTTACCATCCAAAACCTTTTTCGTTAATTTGGTACAATTCAAAATTGAAATGCGAACACTCTTAGCGGAACGAAAGAAGTACTATGTTAGTGCGTTTGTTTGTTGCGTTGTCATTTCTGTTATTTCCATATATGCCGGAGTTTGATCGAGTAGATGGGAGTTTCATTGATAAAGAGTGAAAACATATATTTAGTCTCCCAAAAAACATTCACAAATCGAAAGACGGAGACTTAAGCAACTTTTCTTATAGATATATTTTGAAAACAGCATACAATACCTAGTGTTGCAATATGTGTCCAAATACAGACATAATCTATTCGTTTAGTAACACATAGATTCTACTTATTCTCTTTCTTTGTATTCGGCATTATTTTTCATGTCCTATATTCTTCTTCAATATTCACTGTTATTTTTCATGTCCATTGATAATTTCTTTAGGCATATTTTTTTTCATAAGCAATTAGGGGTACCTAGCAATTTTATCTATATATAGTGGAAAACAAAAGCGACTACATGATCCAATATATCCACAAACTAATTGACTATTTCAAACACATAATATTATAATAACCAATAATAAACTCATACATTGAAATGTTACACTAAATTGTTTTTTTGTTATATTATGGAGGTGGTTCATGACCACGTACTACAAGAAAAAAGGCCTATTGCAACTACAAATGTCAGGTTTAAAAGGGTCGAATGTCATTGCAATATACCTTTTGCAACGACATGTCGTTGCAAAAGTATCGTGTCAAGGTCCTCGTCCTTCAAAACCTTTTGGGACGATATGTGTCTTTACAAAAACCGGGCCAACTCTTTAATTTCCGTACTTCTTAAGTAATTCAAAATTAGTATTATTAACAAAATAAAAAAATTAAAATTAAAAACATTTAGCAACGACATGTGTCGTTGCAAAAAGTGTTATTAACAAAATAAAAAAATTAAAATTAAATACATGTAGCAACGACAACTGTCATCGCAAAAGGGTTATAGAGATGGCATTTGATCACAAAAACATCGTCCTAAAATGGTTAAATGCCGTCGATGTTAGTTATAGCAACGACAATGTCGTCTCTATAGCGTAGAATATATTTGGTCAAATGTCGTTGCAGTAGGGTTTTTGGGACGACATGTCGTCGCTAATTCCGTCTATGAATTTTTACATTATTTTGCTGCTTTTGCTTTTTCCCCAAGTTTTACCATGTTTCATTTTTCCGATCAATTATAACCAATAATTTACGCACATTTCGCATTGAAAGCACAATTACACAAACAATCAAACTATCCAAATCTTCTAAATCATCCAAAGTTCCTACAAAATTACTAGTATGACAAATGTTCAAAATGATTAAAATAAAATGGCTTTAAGGTATTCTACACCTCCTAAACGAAAAACACCTTACAAACCAACTCACTCATAAATCAATATAACATAATACTTAACAAATACATATATTGTATCAATTTAGCTAGTTTACAAAATCGGCCGGAGGAGAAGCAGACGTCGACCGAAGTTAGAGAGCGGTTTTGCCGACGATGGAGTTGTGAGGACTTTGTGAGGGTGTGATGGTGACATTTGGGGTAAATTTGTGGTGAAGGTGTGTTTTTTTGGTGTAATAAGGTGGGTTATGGTGGGGAAATAGAGATGATGCATGGTGTGACACCCGGTCAAAAATGACCCAAAATTTGGTCAAAATTTAAACTTTTATTTCAAGTATTAAATACTCAAACTACTGAAGTGTACAAGTATTATATATATATAAATATATATAATAACGTTAAAAGATTATTTAAATAATCGCGTACAAACAAATATGAAAGAACGCGCAAACCTAAATACGGACGTTGGTGCAAAATATTTTTAAATAATGTATTATCAATGAAAATAATAATTATTTACTTGGTTGCAAATTTAAACACATTTTGTACACTGAAAACTATCCGTCAAAATTAGTTGAAGCAAAGATATATTTGTATATCTCATTAAAAGTGTTTTTATAAATACTTCGATTAAAAATATAAACGATTATATTTTTAGAAATTTATCATTTTAAAACATTATACTACATTACGATCAGGTACAAAAATACGGGTACTTTGTACTACGAACGGGAGCCAACCAACTCCAATAATTGAAGTTGGTCAGCTCCTTCATGAAGCTAAAGCCGATCAAACACCCTCTCTTCTTCATCTCTTCCTCTCTATCCCTCTGCTCTCTCTCGATCCCTTTCAAAATCAAAAACAACAACAATAACATTAACAACAAATAGATTCAGCAGCAATATCATCATCATAATCATCATCTTCGATCATCACCATCATCCGGTTCATCATCATCAACCTCACACGGCTCCATTTTTAATTTGTAAGGAAAACTTTAACTTTTCTTTAAATTCGTGTTTTACAAACATATATTATCGTATACTAGTGTTTTATATGTGAGAATTTGGTTAAAAATGAAGTTAAAAATTGGGTTGGGGATGAACTGCACGAACAGACCTGCAACTGGTACCTGAGCCGAACGGCTGGAAATCTGAACGGCTGGATTTCATCAGCCGAACGACTGGGTTTCCTTAATTATATGAGGATGTTAGAGTGAGGTTTAAATGAGAATGAAAATTTCGATAAGGATGAAGGAACCAGTAAGAATGTGTCACATCACAAAACCCATTTTTTCAGACGTTTTGAAAAATCAAATATCTCATAAACGATAAGTCGGATAATTTTAAAATTACACCATAAAAAATCATCTTTCTTCTTTTCTCTTCGATTTGCCATCTCAAAAGGTATACTTTCAAAGATTTTTTTTATTACAAATTATACAAAAGTAGTAACACATGTGTAACTTGCTGGTATCAATGTGTTACTCACTGGTAACACATGTGTTATTTGTTTTTAAAACCCACTGAATCACCAAAAGAAAAGTTTGTCGAAAGTATACCTTGTTGCATCTCCAATCAAAGATAATAAAACGCTAATTTTTATGGTGCAATTTTTTTGATATTTCGACTTACTCATTTGAACCTTACCGGTATTGCTTTTCAAAGAATAAGTAATTAACCTTATAAATGTCACGCTAGATATTTGTGTCGTTCAATCATTAAATTGATAGTAAAAAAATTAATTATTCAAGTGAGGATTAAACCCTCAACTTCTTGATTGAAGAGTTTCTCTAATATCATTGGACTAAGAGCCATTTAGTATTTACATTTCTAACTCGTGAATCTTTTCATTTATATATAATTAGTCCCTCTAAAGTTAATAGCACCTAGCTAACTCGCTAACTTTATGTTCTAGTCAAGTATATACAACATTTTCCCATATACTATTAGAGCATCTCCAATGAGCGTACTATTTCAGAGCAGCAAATTGCACTATTTTAGTATAAAAAGCAAATTTTTGTAAATATATTTGCATAAATAGAAGTTGATTCAATGCATTGCACTAAATCATTACACTAAATTTTTTTTAGTTGATTTAAAATGCACAATCACCATAATATAATATTAATAAATTTATATAACTATGAAATTATCATTACAGATAAAATAAAAAATATTTAATTTAGAAAAATTGTAAATATAAAGGAAAATTATATTAAAAAATATCAACTTTCTTTGATAAATATAATAACAAATATTATATTTAATAATATTAATCGCAATATTATAATTTTTATAACATATTATTTATATTATTTAATGTGAATAGTGTTTAGTGTTGCATTAATATTATATTTAATAATTTTAAAAATATAATCCCAATATTATAATTTGTATATTATATTAAATATATAATTTAATGTGAATAGTGTTTAGCATTTTCAATGTATGCACCTTTTGTACATTTTTATACTATAATAGTGTAAAAGTGTAAGAAATGCACTCTAATGTATGCACTAAATCTTACACTATTATAGTGTAATCAAAAGTCAATGCAAATTTATAATATATTTGATGTAGCACTAAACTTAGCACTAAACACTAATTACATTAAAATAACAATTTAATAACTTAACATGGAACAAGAATCCATATAATATAATACTTAATATACTTTTTCACTATATTAAATATACTCGGTGAATGTTAGCATGTAGGACATAACAACATAACACATGCAAGCTTGGTAAAAGTTGAACTACATTTTCTTTTCTTTGTGCTATTTAATCAATGATTCAAAAAATGTGAGAAGTTTTATTTTGTATAGGTAATTTTGTTTATATAGTTTGTACAATAGTTTAAAAGGAAATTTTGTTTAGATCAATTTTGTTTAAAATAATATATTACGATAGTTTTTACATGTACAAGCGCACACAAAACGGTAGCAAAATTAAAATTTTTAAATTACATTGTTTAGTTATGTGTTTTAAATTAATTCAAAAAGATTTAATGCAACACACTGAAGTAACTTATTTTTAGTGTAAGTATATTCCATTAAGATTCTCATTTTACACTATAAAATGTAATATATCTTACTATTATAGTGCACACATTGAAGATGCTCTAAACAGTAAATACTATTTGGCATTTAAAATAGTGCAGTGTTTAGTGCTAACACTAGAGTGAGTTTTTTTCATTTTTGCACTATTTTAGTGCAAAATGTTATGAGTAGTAGGGATGAGTGTGGTATAGAATTGGTACTGTACCATACCAAATCAGTTGGTACCGCTTTTCTTTTTAGCCATAATGTGAATACCAAATACCGTACCAATTGAAGTGGGTTGGTATCAGTATGGTACGGGTGCTGCTACGGTAAAAAGTGGTATTATACCTGCTTAGTACCGGAAATATAACAATACAAAAGTGAACAGTGTATAGTTGTAAAAATTGGTACAACACGAAAATAATATCACCTAAACTAAACTGAACCAAGTACGGTAACTTAATTAAAAAAATGACTAAGGATCGCCACGTTTGTGTTTTCGAAATAAAAAAACACAATAGTCAATTTTGTTCATATTAATTCATCAAGCACGAAATTATCAACAACAACGTTGATCATAATACAACATAAATAAATAAAGTTGATAATTGTGATATTAAACATATAAAATTAGCATGACCTCAAAAAATATTCTCCTTACTCATAGTGTCGTAAATTGTAACCATATGATTTTATATATTTGTGTACAAAGGATATAGGTATTTTTGAATTCTTTGTTGCTTATGATGATGATGACAGTTGCATATTATGATGGAGATTGTAGTTGATTGTGAAATTTAGTAATTGATAATGATTAGGATTTAGGTTGTGTACATGTGAAAAACTCAGTCATAGTATATATAACATGTGTTACCAATAGTTGTTCTTTAATAAACAAGATTATCGTATAAATTTTACAGAGGCAAGATGATAGGACGCTATATATGTCAGTAACGTACTAAACCGGGAAAATACTGGCACCATAACGAAAGTGCTGCATAAAAAAAAGTTTATATAAGTACCGAATACCGTATTATGTGAAGTGGGATGGTACGGGTACATGTACGATATAAGAACGGTATTGAGATTTCGGGTACTATTTTTCATCCCTAATAAGTAGTGTACACATTGAAGATACTTTTACCATCTAAAAAATATGTTTGTTTCTTTTTCCAAAAATCTTTATTAGAATAGTGATTTTTTTTAGTTTGTTTTAATTGTGAACAACCATTTATGTCTCCTATTAAATGACCAATGCTAGACTCAACGTACGATCATTCGTAATGCTGTGAACTTTAACTCGTCCATAGCACTTCCATATCACATTTTTAGAAACTTACCCAACTACTCATATAAATTTTATCACTCATGAAATCCACACTACAAGTCATCTTGGGCAAGCATATAAAAATTGCATTTGAGCATATCTGGTGAAAGATTTTTTTATGCAAAACCCTTTTGAAAAACTCAATTTCATTGAAGCTAATTACATAAATAGCTAGTAGCTGTATTTAGCAAAATGTTAATTAAAATTGAGCTATTGCTATATGACCCAATGCAATTATACTTATATCTAGTTGTTAGGGCATTTCCAACAAGTGATTTTTTTGAGCTTTATTTAATTTGAAAAAAAACCTTTTTATAAGCGCAATGTTATTGAAGTTTGCAAAGGGTTTACCAAAATTGAGCTATTGATCAATGGCTCAATAGGGTTATTTCCTTTGTTGATTAGTTTGAAGAAAAAGCTTTTCTAAAACTTAATTCGTTGGAATGTAAAACTCTATGTTTTACAGAAGAAGCAGGTGATATGCGATGTGTCATTAAAAGAAGTCTTACAGTGACTCAAACCTTTGTACATGCTCTTAATGTAGAACAAAAACTTTGCAACAACTCAATCTATTAGAGTGTAAAGGTGTATGTTTTATAGAAGCAATAGAAGGGTTATGTTGCGTTAAAAAAAAGTCTTGCAAAGCTTAATCCATTACGGTTGCTATTACTCATGCTCTAACATATAGTAGTATTGTAAGAGAATGAATAGTAGGAATATAGAGTGATGCCCCTTAAATTATGGCAGACAACCTTCCTGTATGAGTCTATGGTTATGGAACACCCATCATTGCAATAATTGGCTCCTCTACATCACCTATTAAAGGTACACCATACCCCTCACCTCGGGAATGCCTTATACTAGTGTTTGAATGAATCTGTGAATCATATAAACCTCTTAAATTTTGATACAAGTTCAAAAGTTAATAGACTATTATATGCAACTAAAGTAAATGATCTACTTGGACCTAGCTTTAGTATTAGCTGGATTATGATTATATAGTACAGTAGAAGTAGATACAAATTAAACAAATGGATGGCCCAAACCCGAAACTATTCAAAAGGTAAAAAGCAACTCTCCTTTTTAATCCCAGATCCCGATTCAATCATGTTACTGTATAAAATCTACTTTGTTATAACCATCAATATAAACGCACCAGCACCACTTTATACCTTGGAGTATATATTAGTTTCAAATTATACTCTTCTCTAATGTAATAAAAATAAATACTCCGTCCGTCTTGTTTTTATCGTCTTGTTTTGACATTTTAAGTATCTCTTTGTCAACTTTGATCTTAAATATTTTTGTTTGTGTTATATAATATTTAATTTAATATCAAATATATGAATGAATTGAGTTTTAAATATTTTCATTGGGTATAAATTTCATCAAGTATTATATAACGCAAATAAAAATATTTAATGTCAAAGTTGAAATAGAAAGACTTGAAAAGTTAAAACATGACAATAAAAATGGGACGGAGGAGTATATGATATAGATCGTTCTTAAATGTGTTTATTGATTCAAAATGTTTTATAATTTGTCTTTTTTACTATTCTATGAGGCGTTTCTTCATTTACTCTATTGTATGTATTGAACTGCATGTCAGTTTCGACTATTGTATGTATACTTTTATTTCTTGACAATGACAAAAAAAATGCTTTCATTTGGTCTTTTCAAAAAAGTAATGTATACATATAGAAATAGAGAATTGACAAATACAATACATACAATAAAAATTTTGAAACTACGTCCATACAATAATGAAAATTTTAAAGTGTAATATAGTTATAAACAATAAATCCTTCGTATATATAAAATTATATATAAAAAAAAACAAATACAAGTACTAGAAAGTAGTGTTTGGTAATAAGATAGGAGTCAGGAATGAAAATGGAAATTAAAGTAGGTTGTTATGCCTAGCGGCTAGCACTTCTTGATAAATTCCAGAAAATTTAAGTCGTGTTTGATTGTGGAAAACTATATCACTAACTTATAAAAGCAATTAAAAGTTTCTCATCAAGGTATTTGGATTCTCTTTGGGGACTTTAATGTGGTTAGAAGTCCTGATAAAAGGTTAAATTCCTTATTTTGTCACGCTTCCACCAAGGATTTTAATGATTTTATTTGTTCGGCCGGTTTAAAGGAGTTCAATATGGAGGGAAGGAGATTTACATATCTCTGCCCATCAGATCATAAACTCAGCAAATTAGATAGATTTTTAGTCTGTCAAGATTTTATGGCAATGCAACCGAGGTCTGCCGCCTTCATTCTGACCATTCACCCATCACCTTGTGTAATTCGTTGGCTGACTTTGGTCCTGTACCATTTCGGTTATATAATTCATGGCTTCAAATCGATGGTTTTAATGCCAAAGTGAAACTTGCATGGGCTATTTTCCAGGGTTACGGTTTACCTGATCAATTTCTTGTAGCCAAGATGAAATTTGTGAAGAATCAAATAAAAGAATGGAGGCTATCTGAGTTGGACAAAGAAAATAAAGAGTTTACCAAAATTCAAAATAGGCTCGATGTGTTAGATGCAACCATGGAAACAAGATTGTTATCGTCCAGTGAATCAAAAGAATTGATTGATGGTAAGTCCAAACTGTTGGAGTTGAACATACTTCGTAAAATGGACTTGAAACAAAAAGCTCGAATCAAATGGGTTGTGGACGGGGACGAGAACTCAGCCTTTTTTCACGGAACTCTAAAGAACAAAATCAGGAATAATCACATAAATGGGTTATCGATTGCCGGGTCATGGGTCTCTGATCCTATTGCGATTAAGGAAGAAGCTTTCAACTTTTTTTCTCATAAATTCCATGAAAAATGGAAATTCAGGCCCACTCTCATTAATGATCTGTTTCGTACGATCTCTGACAGCCAACGTGATCAGCTTGAATCCCCATTCTCAATTGATGAAATCAAGGCTTCTATATGGGCTTGTGGTTGTGAAAAATCCCCCGGTCCCAATGGTTTCACTTTTAAATTCTTGAAAGCGTATTATGATACTGTCATTCCGGATATCATGAAGTTCATCAGACATTTCGAGGCTACAGGTGTTATATCTAGAGGATGCAATTCCTCTTTTATTACACTTATTTCAAAGATCAAAGATCCCATCAATTTAAATGATTATCGGCCCATTTCTCTCATAGGTTGCTTGTACAAGATTTTAGCTAAAGCTCTTTCTCAAAGGCTGAAAAGTGTAACTGATAATGTGGTTGACATTTCCCAATCGGCATACGTTAAGGGCAGAAACATACTTGAAGGTCCTCTCATCATCAATGAGATTTTATCGTGGTCCAAAAAATCATCGAGCAAATTGGTTATGTTTAAAGTCGATTTTGAAAAAGCTTTTGATTCCATCAATTGGAATTACTTGGACTCGGTTATGGAACAAATGAATTTTTGAGTCAAATGGCGTAGTTGGATTCAGGCATGTTGAAACTCTTCCTTCGCTTCGGTTTTGGTTAATGGGTCTCCGACTAGAGAGTTCAATATTTCGAAAGGTGTAAGGCAAGGTGATCCACTCTCACCTTTCTTGTTTATTATAGCCATGGAGGGTCTTAATGTTGCTCTAAAGAAAGCATGTGAAAAAGGCATCTATCGTGGAATTCGAATTGTCCCAACGGTCCTTGTCTATCCCATTTATTCTATGCAGATGACGCAATCTTTGTCGGAGAAGTTTCCAAAACTAATATGAATAATTTGGCTCGGATACTTCGATGTTTTCATGCATCTTCAGGACTAAAGGTTAATTTCCATAAATCCAAATTTTATGGTGTGGGGATTTCTGATGCTTCGACCAAAGACTTAGCAGAATGCCTTGGATGTATTACGGATACTGTCCCATTCAAGTATCTAGGAGTTCCCGTAGGTGCTAACATGAACTTGAAAAAACATTGGACTCCAATTTTGGATAAATTCAAATTGAAATTATCTAATTGGAAGGCCAAGAACCTGTCTTTCGGTGGTAGATTGACGCTTGTCAAATCGGTGCTTAGTAATTTACCTCTCTATTTTTTCTCTCTATTTAAAGCACCTTCCTATATCATAGAACGACTGGAACAAATCAGAAGGAGGTTCTTATGGGGAGGTAACGAAGGAGAGAAAAAGATTCATTGGGTTGCTTGGTCAACTGTGATGGCGGCTAAAGAAAATGGTGGTTTAGGCGTGGGATCTCTCAAAGCACAAAATTGTGCTTTATTAATGAAATGGTGGTGGCGTCTAAGAGATAATAATCATTACATTTGGAAGGATGTAATTTTTGCATGTCATGGACTTTCTGATAAAACAATGCATCATATGAGCAAACCAAAATCGGTTGGTGTATGGAACAATATTTGCAAGATTTCAAAAGATATAAAAGAGTTGGGGCTCAACTTCGTAGACTTCTTTTCTTTCAAAGCTGCCAATGGCAATCGCATCAGATTCTGGAAAGATCAATGGATAGGCGATGTTCCTTTTTTTGAAAGATATCCTACTTTGTTTGAGTTAGAAAGACATAAAAATTGTCGTGTTATGGATCGCATAGGGCCTAACAGTTTCACATGGAATTGGCTGCATGGTATGAACAATCAGACGTTGATTGAAGAATTTCGATCAATGCTTCATTTAATTTCCCCATTCATTCCAAATGAAGCCGATGACAAGCTGGTTTGTAAATTATCCCAGGATGGCAACTTTTCTGTTAACATTGTTAGACGCTTTATAGAGGAAAAAATCGTTTCTCGTGGACACACCAAAATGCAGTGGATTAAATGGATTCCTATTAAAGTTAACTGTTTCGTTTGGAAAGCAAGTTTAGATCGAATCCCAGTTGCATTAAATCTTGCTATCAGAGGTATCATCAATGGTTCTTCCCGTTGCAAGGTTTGTGGACCATGCACTGATTAAATGCTCGTCTCATGCACTGATTAAATGTCAGAGGGCTTTAAATACTTTGAATCGAATATTCAATTGGTGTGGTATCCCTTTTAATAACGTTTCCTCGGTCACAGATCTGCTGGAGTTTGGTTCTAAATGGAGTAGTTGCTCAAAAAGAAGAAAAACTTTAATCACCATTCTTCATTGCTCATTGTGGTGTATTTGGAGGGCAAGGAATGATGTTGTGTTCAATGATATTCGCAAATCTCATTTATCAATCACGAGTGATATAGTCTCCACGGCATTCTTATGGATTAAACATAGAAGTAACATTTCTTGTAGTTGGGATGATTGGATTCGTTATCCTTTTTAATTTCTTTGTTTCTAATATGTAATTGTACTCTTTTTTCCGCGCTTAGTATCTTTCTAAGTCGTGGTTTTTTAATGATATTTGTCGTTTCCAAAAAAACTTATAAAATATCTCTAAAAAAACTTGTTAAATCCAAGTTTTCTTAAAAGCTTTTCTAAAAAAGCTTTTCTAAAAAAAGATAATTCTTATTTTTCTTTTTCCAATTTAAAAAGTTAAAAACTACTTTTTATGATTCTCTGAGTTTCCTTCTCCATTTTCTATTGAAAAAGGAAAACTTCATCCTCCGCATTTAAACGTATTTTTTAACTTTTTATTGTTTTTCTAGAGAAGTAAAACACTTCATGCCTTACTCCCTAAAAAAATAAAAAATAAAATTGAAGAAGTTTTTCGTAGTAAAACACACCCATACGCAACTTTAATATACACAAAAACCAACCAAACACTCATAAAATTTCACACAGAATTACACCAAATTACTTCAGCACCTCAAACTTTTAAGCTATAATTACTTTCTAATAAAAGTAAATTGAAAGTATAAACAACAACTATTCTCTCAAATAGTGTTCTCTTAGACCACTTCAATTGTGTTTATTCGGTTGGAAATCATAGAATACCGGCGAACTAATGCTGTTGGCACGATTTCATCGGTAATTTCTTTGGTGTATGTTCTTAGGTTGGGCGAGGAAAGGGGAAGGGTCCAAGTGGGGCCACACATTTTATTTAATTTTTTAATGTGTCCGTTGAAGTTTGAAAAGAATTAAACCGCTATATGACCTTTTTTAAAAAAAAATAAAAAATAAAAATAAACCTTTTTTCCTATATAAATAAATACATACTTCACTGAACCTTTAAACACACCACAAATGAACCCTCATTCTTTTACAAATCAACATCTTTTCACTTCCAAACACCAAAAATGCCAAACAACAACAACAACAATTTCTTATAAAAATTACTTAACAATACCATTTATCCCAATTCACCGGCTAACTCATCTCCGGGAACTACCTCCAACAATTCATCAACCGATTTCATATCGTATAAATCCTAACCCCAATCATGGTATCCCCAACAACCACAATACAAATACCAATCATACCAACAACCACAATACAACTACCAACAAACATAATACAACTTTCAACCACCACCACTATACGGCTTTCAAGCACACTCTTAACCACAATCTGGCCAACACTCACAAACGCAACCCGAAACTCATTTCTAAACACAAACCGTAAACCAAGATGACTCAAGGGAAAGGCTGAAAAAAAGAGCACAAGTGTGGTGGACGGACTTTGACGTCGAGACATTGGCCGAGCGATGGGTCGATAATTTCCAAAATCATATCAAAGGAAATTTTCAAACCGATTAACAATTTTGGAACAAAATTGTCGAATATTACAATCGGTTAGTTGACGTGAAAATGCACAAAAAGTCAACTAACCGGTAAATGGAATAACGTTATTAACGTGGAAGCGGGCTCAAAGACGAGAACGTTATTAACGTGGCAAAAACACACTTCAAACAACAAGTGGAAATGAACTTTATTTACGAAGTTGCATTCCACGTAGTCTGTAACACCTTGTCAAAAAGTCAATTTTCGCGTCAAATTTAAACTTCAAATGATTGTATTTTTATATGCGATTATAACAAAGTGTTCAAAAATGTAAGTCGTTTTAATTAAAAACGAATTGTAGTTATCTGAACACGCGCGAAAACAAGTTACTAAATTTTAATTTCAAAATAGTATTTTTATGAAATACTTTCACTCAAAAAACATTTAGAAAGAATACAAATAAATCTTAGGATTTAAAATATTATTTTAAATTACGATCGGGTATTTTGTACTGTGGTTGGAGACGACAGTCCCCAGAGTGGGGATCTGAGAATGGTTAACTTTTTCTTTCATTTCTATTTTATAAAAACACACACACCACACATCTCTCTCTAAACTCTCTCAATCTCTTCCTCTCCATCCACACCAACCACCACCGCCGACCACCGCCACCACCGACGACCACCACCACCGCCATCATCATCATCATCATCTTCGGAATCATCATCATCAACAAGCATTCATCATCAGCACCACCTCCATCTTCATCATCAAGAACACCATCATCATCCAAACCCTTGAATCTTCAAATTGTAAGGATTTCTTCACTTTTTCTTGATATTCCTTGTTAAAAGCACTTAATATATCATGTATTAACAGTATAACAACAAGATTCGGCCCAAAAATGGGCTAGATTGCGTTTTTGGGTGAAAACCCGTCGAACAGTCACAAGTGTCGCCCACAGACCTGTAGCGATGCGTCACTTCCCAAGTGACGTTACCTAGTGTCGCATTTAGTGACGCAAATAGTGATTGTGACACCCGTCAAATTAGGACTAGTTATTAGTTCCTAATCATTTAGAAACACATGTAATTAGCTATGTATTAGGCTAATTGTATGTATCAATATATATATTGTTGAATATATATCAGTACGCGATTAAATTAAATCGTGCATTTTTAAATCGGTCAAAATCCGATTCATTTACACGGGCGTTGGTAAAAACAAATATTAAGTAATATGAAACTATTATTTAATATACTCGGTATTTATTATATATTAATTCGATAATATATAAAGTATTTGTATCGTACAAATGAAAAATATTCGCGACAAAACTTATAAAAAAAATGTATTATTATTGGAATTAATAATTTTTATTTACATTAGACAAAAATAAAAGATATTCGTTTTATTCAATCTTACTCAAGCGCGACGAAACCATTCGAACCATACCCGTCATTCAAACTGAAAACAAAGATATATTTTTATATCTCACTAAAAGTATTTTTATAAAATACTTCGAATAAAAGAATATACGATATCATTTTTAGAAATTTATCATTTGAAAATATTATACCACTTTTACGATCGGGTACAAAAACACGGGTATTTTGTACTACGCGTAGGAGCCAACCAACTCCAATAATTGGAGTTGGCCGGCCTCTTTTTCTCCTTCCCTTCCTTCTTCATTTTCTTCTTCCATTTCTTTCATCTTTTTCTCTATCTCTCGGTCTCTCTCTCGGGTAACAACAACAACAACAATAAGCAACAACCACAAAGGATCATCACCATCACCATCTCCATCTTCATCATCTCCTTCATCTTCTTCGGCATCATCATCATCATCCGTTCCTCATTTTTAACCGTAAGAAATCTTTCACTTTTCTTTTAAATTTCGTGTTTAAATAACATATATCATCATGTATTAGTGTTCTATCAAGTAGTTTATGTCCAAAAATCGAACCTATACTCGTTTTCCCAACTGATTTTGCGAACAGACGAAACTGGATAGATGAGCCGAACGGCTGGACTAGATGAGCCGAACGGCTAGGTGCTTCATAGCCGAACGGCTGGACTCATATAGCCGAACGGCTAGGTGCTCCTTAGCCGAACGGCTAGAGCTTTATAGCCGAACGGCTAGATTACTGAAACGGAACAATTTTTGTAAAAATGCCGAAGAATTTCACAAGTGTTTTCAGGGTAGCTTCTCGATGAAAAATTTATTGTAACGGATTGGGCTAAAAGTCACATGGTCACTCGAAAACGGCCCAATGATCAAAGCTATGTACCATAGCCTAGGCGGTTTTAGGCCTTTCGGGGTCGTCTAGGGGTCGAAAATGGCATATTTCAGTTTTAAGACCCGTACCAAATTTTGTAACCTATGAAATATAATGTAACGGATATAACGAACTTGAGTAACAACTAAACTTATACGATACGACTAACACACGAAACACATATACTTTTCTAAGTACAACAAATCATGTATAATAATAATAGTTTGAAATTATTATTACAAACCGTCACCAACGAGCCGTATACGCTTTCTCAACCTCAAACATAAACATTAACCAAATGATTTGGACATAACTAGTTAATAGAACAACTAGCATAGATGGTCTGTTGAGACATCTAACCAATCAAACCTTGCGCGTTTAATACGCCCGGCAGGTTTCAACATCTAATCATTAAAACCTTGCGTGTTTAGGACGTCCGGCAGGTTTCAGTCGTTGGAGACGACATCATTCTCTCGTAAACCATCATTTGTGCTTGATAGCATCTCATTAGACTCAGGTGAGTCTCATAGCCCCTATTTTACCGTTTTTACTTTAGGGGTGAGAATACAAGCTTGTTTTGTTTTACATGTGAACGCAAGTATCAAAATATCACTATAGATTGCATGAGTTGTTTTCTCTAATCGTTTTAAGTCCTCTAGCATAGTTTGGTAATACTTTGTAGCGTGAATGTTAGTGTATGGTACCATATGGGACTGACAATCCCCGTCCGGGTCAGCAAGCACTGACTGGTCAAACGGACGCATTATCATTTGTTCATACGTGTGTTGATTAGGCACACGCATAGAGGCACCCTCGCTCAGGCACTTAATTGTGATCCTGACACCTCAGTTAAGCTCAGACTATGTGATCATGGCAATATATACATCATTTATCAATTACTTATTTGTTTAATTACAAATATTCATACTTAAATCTTGCGGTTCATACATTACACTTTATCCTTAAACCTGTGAGCTCACCAGCTTTTAGCTGACCATTTTAGCGTGTATTCTCAGGTTCACAGCAGCATTAGGTCTGCTCACTCAGGATGCCCATTAGCTCGAGTCGCATTCAGACATCAAGAGATTGTCATGCATTACTATATTTTGTATAATTTAGTTATGCCATAGAATCTCTACCATTTGGCTCAAGAGCTTTTGTAAACTATATTATAACAGTGTAAAACTTTTATAATATCAATGTATTTTGTAAAACGACGCATATAGAGTCATTCATTGTATGCCTTGTGTGCTTGATATTTGATTAGTCGCGCCCCGAACCGACCCGCTTCCGCATCATAATTTGGGGGTGCGACAGTGATGCCTTTGAGTGTCGCCTTAAGTGACGCCCCTTAGTGACGCCCGTAGCGTCACTTCCCAAGTGACGCCAATCTTAAGTGTCGCCTATAGCGACACTTGCCTAGTGTCGCCTAAAACAGAAAATACACATTTTTCACTAAGTTTCTGCCCCTTGGACCCCGCCAGGGGTTGCCACCCCTTGGACCCCGCTACCAGGGGCACTGCCCTCGGACCCCTGTACACAGTTTTCAAACCTGAGCGACGAACGAATATTTGCACAATTCGCTTAGACAAATTGATTTGTCTCTTACTTATAGAACCTCACGTGTTTAGGACACTAGGAGGTTACCCATCGGACGACACACGTATCTTAGGATCGCTGACAACTCACAGGTGAGTTTCATAGCCCCACTCTTTCAACTGTTTTATTGTTTTCGGGGTGAGACGCATGCTCAATTTCTGTTTTCGAATTATAATACCAAACTTTTATAATTCACACTAATCTATATTACTGTTTGGAAATATGAATGTGTAATACTTAGGAATTGCACCCATTATATTGTCGTAGAACAATATCACTATTTAACCTTGTTAGGTTACCATTGCACACTGTTAGATTGTCGACCAACAATCACCATCAAATGACATGGCTAAGTCACCATCATACATTGACCTTGTTGTCGTGGGACAACATTACCAAATTCACTAGAACTGTTTAGTTCTACCTCCATTGAACAACAACTAGACTTTTACATGATTAGTTTTCCTTTTAGGAACTAAGACTGCACATACGTTCAGGACTTCAAAATTGGAATTGAACTCAAGTAAACATCAACCCAAGATCTCCATATACTTGCTAGGCTGAGACTAGGAGTTTACGATAGTATTATATATTAGTATAGATTCGTTACACTAATACAAAATAACTACGTGATGATTAGTCATACCTAGGCATATTGCGAAACACATAATATCTAAGTATTGTATATACATATTTATATACAATACGTTACTCTCATGCGTTGCATGACTCACGGTTACATGTGTTTGTTTGATTTGACTTATATATATATATATGTGTATACACATATTCGTACTCAATATCGAGCACTTGGTGCTACATACAATTTACTTATGTATATAAATATACATACACTCTGACAAACACGATCATACTAGTCGGGCATGTCGTAGTACTGCCGGCTCTCATTTACTCAAGTCGGGCATGTCGTAGTACTGCCGGCTCAACTACATACTATGCTTGCGAGCAATTCGGTCGATGCCAGTTGGGCACACAACGATGCCACGGTAAAGTGGGCACAAAACGATGCCACGATATTGCAGTGGGCACAAATCCGATATCGCGGTAAAGCGATACAATTGATGGATGGGCGAGCTTATGCTCGTGATCCACCCTCATTCACGGATGGGCACGCTTATGCTCGTTATCCGCAACAAGTTAATGGGTCGGTGGAGTTTCCACGCGAGGCCATTAGCACAATTATGTCCGGGTTAGCACACACTAATTGGTCAAACGGACACAATAAATACTCAATCATGTCCGGGTTAGCACGCACTAACTGGTCAAACGGACACAATAAATACTCAATCATGTCCGGGTTAGCACGCACTAACAGGTCAAACCGACACACAATAAACATTCAATCAGAGTTCTGCGGGACTACAATATATTTTTGCTGGACACAACATATTATGCCACGCGGGTATCTTAACGCGTTACTACAACATAAGTAACATTATCACTTGTTATCATATGACGCGGCCATACAATTAACCGATTCATACTTAGGCCTGTATTGCCTCACGTCTGTAGACTTAATTATACCTTATAGGTATCGAGACATGGTAAGTCACAGTCCTTATGTACTTAGGTACACGTCACCACTACTTGGGTATGAAATACCCCGTTAGATGTATACACACTGGTATTACAACAACATAACAAAACAAATCAAAATCGTGGATTTTGAAACCATCTTTCAAAACATACAAAATATATACTTTATGTTTCAATTATAAATCATATGAACTTACCAGCTTTATAGCTGACTCGTTTTAGCATGTGTTCTCAGGTGCCCAGCAGGATTAGGATTGCTATAAGATTATGCTAGCTCGAGTCGCATGTTTTCACAATTGGATTTCTCTGCATAACTTTTGTATTACAAATTATGTATTGAAATTATTTTGACGAACTCAACTTGTATACACTTTTATTTTGGGAAATGTATAACTATTTTCAAACGCCTCATTTAGAGTCGTTCATTATTTACCTTTGTGCTTGTGATATTTGATTTGGTAACACCCAACCCGACCGCTTCCGCAACCCGAAATTTGAGGGTGTTACATAGTCAAAGATGTCTCGAAGTTCTATGTCGATTACGATTTAACGTACAACAAACGCTTGTTCCAAGAAGACAACTTACCAATTAATCTATCCGAGGACAATACCACCGATAACCCAAACTTCACCGAGCTTACAAACAATATGCAATGGTTATTGCAACACGAACACATTCGTTGTTCACCCGGTCATGAGGTAAGTTGGAAAAGTCAACGAAGTTTAACGTAACATATATATTAATTTATTTATATCAATAAAACTTTAAATATATAACAATTTTAGTTTAATCATGTGCATTATTGCGATGCTTTAAACTACTGTAATATATAAGAAAACGAAATAATAATTATTTTTACACAACTAAAACAAGTCTACCATTTCTTCTAGGAGCATATATTCGCCATTGAAAAAGGACCCCACAATTCAGAGGTTATCATATTTGCCTCCATCATTAAAATTTCAATAAAAAGTAAGTTTGCTTTTCAGATAAATTTGCAAGGGTGGGAAATCTATAAACCATAATTGAAAGTAAAAAAGGTTAACTTATTTGTCAATCAAATAATATCAAATAATTTAAGTAAATTCATAAATCATAATGCATATTATTTGGAAGGTAAATTGAATTGGTCTTTACATTTTTATCTGTAAGGTGTTGTTTGTTTTCTTCAAAAATCACTTAAAAACCTCCGATATGTGACCGAATCAGAGGTTTTTCAGATTCAGACCGTTTGTTTTTTCACTTTGTATTCAGAGCTAAATGTCTTAAAACCCTCTTATTTTTTCAGACTCAAATTCATGTCTGAAGAACTCTGAATGAAAAAACTCATCAAATAATTGTTGCTTCTTTTATTTCCTCAATGTTTCTCTCTTTCTCTTGAGATCCAACGACTACCACCATCACCGGAGACCTTGGGCCCATGCAGTCATCGTCTTCAAAGACCTTCCCAACACCATCGCAAGCTGCAATCGCTGCTAAGATTGGTGGATTTTAAACTGATGATGATTGATTTTGATGGAGTTACGTAACAAGGAAGATTGGCCCTGATGTTATTGTTTAATAAATTGAAGATTGTTTAATCGAATGAAGGATAGCAAACAGAATGACTGTGGAGTTGGGCAAAAGTTAGATTTTGATATTATCTCTTTAATTTATGTCTTTTAAGTAAATAAATGCATTGATTTTTTATTTTTATTTTTAATTGTACATATTTTATATTCTAAAACTAAAACGATTGATTTCTTATATTTTGTATCTTTTTTCTCTCCAAATTGTACATATTTTATATTTTAAAATTGTACACTTTGATGTCTTTATAACGTATAATAGTATATTTAATTACATTCAGTTCCAAATAAAAAATACAATACAATATCTTGAATGGTAATACAAATACGGAGTAATTAACAACATTCAAATCTTTATTCAGATTCAGATCGTAAAAAAACCTGTCTTAAATGATTCAGTTTCATACTTCTGAACCATCTCTAAATATTCAGATGTGGTTTCAGATTTCAGATAAAAACCTTTTAAAAAACAAACAACACCTAAGTTTGAGCTTCTAAAAATCATCAATAACATATGATCACTATATATAAGGCTTCTTTGAATTGAATTCAAATCTAATCAATTTCTATATCCCAATTAAGTCCCCACAACTTCGATCCATCTGGTAGTATGTGTCACCATGTATTGACATATTTTGACAAGATGTTTAAGCAAATTCGTAAATGCTTGAACGACAAGATGATCATCAAACATATTCAGCTTACGCTGTCAGGTTGAAAGCCTCGGGTATTATACATCCTTATGTTACCTTAGCGGTGTCAAACTTCGCATGTTGGTTTCAAGAGTTGAGAAACTCAGCTTTCACTACTCATAGACGGTCATTTTTCATTGTTAGTTTCAGTTACTATCCGCACACCTGTCTCAGAAGCTAACAAAGACGCCATCCTTTACCTCACGCGTCTTGATTGGTAAGGGGGCCGCAACCCGCAACTAGTGCTAGCCCCTAGAACCGTGTCATTATCCGGTTTCTGAAACTTATTTGCCAAATGTGGACTTCTCACTATTCTAATTGTGTTTATTAGATTAAATCACAATCACACTAAATGCATCTGCAGTTATTCAAGAAGAAAGAAGAACTATTTATGAAGACAAATATTTCAACCAAAACATCAATGGTAGAATTAAACACATATCCTGTGATAGTATATAATTCAACCTAACATTGCATATGTCAAAAATAAAACGGGTTATATATCTTACAATTTGAGAATGATGTATGAACCTTGATAATCATTCATATAGCCGACTTCTCCACTAAATCTGTGACTAACATTTTAGTCAAGTGATCCATCGATATCCTCATGAGACGATCGTAAATAGTAGGATGGTAATGTATAAGACATAGATCAGATGATGTCATATCTACATCTATATCAATTTAAATATTTTCGTCCACATCCATTTCTATATCCATTAAATTTCAATTCATCAATCCATATCCGATAGATTAAGCGGGTTAAGGGATGCCTGTTGAATATTCAAAAAATGTTAAAAAAGAATTCCTAATTAGTATGAAATGAAACTAAAAAATATATTAACCAAAAAGTATCTATAACATTACATAAGAAAATATAGTCACAAGAGCGTTTAATCGTTATCTTTAATGAAGCTTAATTTGTTACAATTACAAGTAAACATATATATATTTTGACAAATGTAAATGTGTAATCTATATGTTTATCGGCTCATCTCACATGTTTTAATTGTCATCTATCGTGTATTGAGACTTCACTATATGATCGGAAGCAACATTTGGCTCGACGTGATATATATATTTATGCTTTTAGATTTGCTATATATCAATAATACAAAAAAAACTCATTAAATTTACAACTTTATTATAATCAATAACGTCATAATAGTTTATGGTTTATACATATGTGGATATGTAAATTTATATGTATATGTATATGTGTATGTATATGTATATGTTTATGCATTTTGGGTGAAACTGATATATCCATGGCCGGGTGCGAAACTATCATTCGTATCCGATCCCCTAATCATCCACATCCATATCCGTATTCACTATTCATCCATTTAGATCATCCATATCCACTATTAAGTGGATGGATCAGATGGATATCCGGTGAAGCGGGTGACCGTTACCATCCCTGGTAAATAGTCTACGAAAAACACTTTGTTCGTAGTTAACTCATGAATCATGTAGTGTATATAACACTTAAATATTTTGAATTAACACTGTATATAGTGAGTGTATATATAATATTGTACTCATTACATTAATTGTTTGAGTAAAAAAATCAATGCTTTGAATAGTTTTAAGTATCAACTGATGAATCATTATGTGTTCATATATAATTATTATGAAATTATGAATTCAGAGAGAAACTAAATACATGTTAGACGTACGGTTTGAGAAGATGCCGATTCATCATATATTAAACTTATTATAGCCTTTAGTTGATTAAAGTTTAATGAAATGAAATTACAAATCCTGAATTATTTACAATTTTTTTTTTCAATAATGAAAATGAAGATATATATGATAAAATGGAGAATGGGTACTTATAATGATTAAAATTGAGTTGAGATATTGTTGCAGTTGTTTGATGGTAGCTGTGATATATTCCATTGTCGTTGGTGATGAGTGTTTTACCTACAAATCTACAAGTTAAATCCAAGGCAACACGCTAACTTTCTCATCCACTTTACGTTAAATAATTATACATATATATATGCACCTCAGTATATTGCTAATGTTGATCCGAACACCCTCTTCAGTTTTGATACCCCCATTTATTTTATTTATTGAGAATATAATCAAATACTCCATTCGTCCCGTATTTATTGTCCAATAATCTTTTTTGCAATGTCCCAATTTAATTGTCCACTTCCATAAATAGAAAAGAATAATGAGATAAAGTTCATTTTTGCCCCAGTTTATATATGTAAAAGATAAGTAAAAAGTAAAGGGTACAATTGTCTTGTTACCAAAAAGTAAGAGGGATGGTGATGGCTTTTCTTAAACTGCGTATTTTTTGTCTGGGATAATAAAATTGGGACGGACAGAGTATTAGAATAAAAGTGCTTTTCTAAAAAAATATGTATGTATTAGAAAAGGGAGTTGATATATACAACAAATAAAATTACTTAATACAACAAACTGTACTATCATTAAAGCTCACAATACAAACACTAACAAGCATAAATATGGTGTATGAATAAAAAAATTGTTAGTATTTATACTCAAATATAGTGAAACTGTTTCGAGAGACCGAGGAGAGAGTTGGTAAAAATTTGCGGCTAGCTGCATGAATATTCCCAATAATTATGCAACCAATCACTCAAATCTCTATAACATTGATAATTTTTAAAAATTATCGCTTTAATTAAAAGTGATCATCTTTTGTTCCATCGTCATCTTTTGGAGTAATAACAACTTCAGAATGAATAATCTTAATGGATAATCTTGACATAACTAAAAATTTGATGGTGAAAATATCGTTATTCATAAGTTAGAGTATTCATTCGTATTAAATAATTTGAATCATGATAATTAAAGTATTATCAAGTATATATATATATATATATATATATATATATATATATATATATGAATATATAAACAACATTACTATTCCATCTAGTCAAATTCTTATACAAATAAATTTCGTAGCCAGAAAACACAATTATAGTAATCTTTATAATATTTAAACTAAACTTGATCGGGGTTGAGCCAACTCTTTTTGTTTAACAAAAATCTTTTAGCTTAGTCGTTCAAATAAAAATATTTATTCACCTCGTTCGACTCATATCCTTTGTCGCAAATATCCAACAATCCTCGACTAGCTGTATAAAGAAATGGACGATAAAAATGCATCATGTTATAAAACTATTCCAATATAATATACGAATCACCTTTGAGTAGAGGTAAATTAATTTGATTTAGCTAGCGTTTAGTATATAATAATATAGTATTAGTCTTATAAGTATACCTTATATCAACCTTACTTTTAAAAGATTAAAATGATTAATTAATTTAATAACATGAAATAAGTAGTTTACAACTTTACATAGAGCCAGAGGACTGGGACTGAACCAAGTCCATGTTTTTTTCTTGGTTTCACACCTTCATTTCCATTTCATTTTAGAACCAATATATACTTCTCTCTCTCTCTAGAAGTATTAGACCATACACATTACCATATATGCTTTGTACTATGCTATGCTCTTTACCCATATATCTCATGTCCCCACTCTCTTCTTTCTTTCATCTTTCTAGTGGAAACGTGACCTAACTGAGCAGCCTTAGATCTTTGTGATACCTTTTGTTTGATCTTATTAAATCTAAAAACAAATCAAACCCTATATCACTTTAATCTCCTCCTCCTTATTCTTAATTAGCTATTAGCTATTAGCTATTATAGTCTTGTTCTACTCTACAAAACCTCCACCTCCAAATTTAATCAAGATCACACCCAAAGATTTAAGTTCTTGTACGTTTGGTTTGGGCTTAAGGACAAGAAGTATATTAATCATGGATTCAGGTGGAAACAGTGGGAGCTTACAATCATCAAGTGGTGCTGAAGAAGAGTGTGACTCGTCACGCGCAGCCGCCGTTCATCATGATCCCACTTACACCACCACCACCACCACCCATAACTACCAACTTCACCAACCACCACCACCACTACCTGCTTTCAACAACCACCATATCATCTACCATCAAAATCAGATCAACAACTTCTTTACACCAACAACCCCACAACAACAACATCAACCCTTTCTTAACAATCTTGACTCAGTCAACTGGTCGAAAACCCTACCTTCTTTCTCTCCGGCTGATCAACAACAACCCACCACAACCACAAACCCTCCGCCGCCGCCGCCACGAAACCCTAAAAAAAGAACAAGAGCATCAAGAAGAGCACCAACAACTGTGTTAACTACAGATACTAATAACTTCAGAGCCATGGTTCAAGAGTTTACAGGCATCCCTGCACCACCCTTTACATCATCATCATCTCCACTACTATTTCCAGCCAGGTCATTAACTTCAAGTTTTGATCTTTTTTCTGGTAGGCCATCTTCATCATCTGCTCTCATAATGAGATCTAACAACTTTGATAACAACAACAACAACTTACCTCAACAACTTCCACCACCACCACCACCACCACCTTATATGAATATGAATACTAGTCTTCTTCGCCCATTTCCTCAAATGCTTCAAACTACACCATCTTCTTCTTCATTGTTGGATCCAAGCAATCTACTCATGCAACATAACACACCTGTAACCATGTTTTCTTCTGGTAACCACTCTTCTTCACTGCTGTTCATGAATAACAACCCTAAAACCACACAAAATAATGGTGTTTCTTCAAACGGGTTTATTGGAAATGAAACTACACTCACAAATACCACCACCACAGGAAATGAGGATCTTTCAAGAAACTGGGAAGCAGGTGATGGTAAGGAAGCATCCGGCGGTGTGAAAGGTGGTCATCAAGGGTTTGTTGAACCCTGGAATATTTGTTCATCAGATTAGTCAATTAGTTGTTAATTAAGTTTGTTTTTTGAGATTAAGAACTATTAAATGATGATATTATAATTATAATAGCTAGTAATGATGTTTTTCTAACAATGATTATTAGTTGAAGATTTGTGTGTGTATATAGTAGATATATATGATGATTATTAGGTTGAAGAAAACGATGATGAAATGATGGTGGAGTTGGAGTGGTGGAGTGTCACATGGGTTTTGACTTTTGGATACTGTTTAGGAACATGAAGGTATATATTTATGAGCAACAGCTGCAAGAGATCTGATGCGAGCTGAGTGTTGTGTTGTGTTCATATTCTAAGTACGAAGTTCTATATATGTTTATGTGTGTGCATTAACAAGATCTTTAAAAGGTAACATATCTATCTATGCATCTCTGACCTTTTTTCTATCTTTTTCCTATACTCTATATTTATATTAGTACCATGTTAATTTATTTGTCATCTTTTTGAATTTCTACTTTTGTTTGTTAGTGTTATTTTAATTGGTAAACATGTTTAAATTAAAATACATCTATCATTGAAATTAATATATATGTCAAGTTAAATCTAACTCGGGACTTAACGAGAGGTAGTTTCGATTACAAGTCCATTTAGCATGTAGCCGGTCTGTTCTTAGATTTGTGACTTGGTGAAAAGGAAAAGATGTGAATGGATTTAGAAATAATTATGTTTTCCTGAGTTTCAACAAAAAGAAAATTAACCAACATAATAAAGAGTAGATGAACTTTATTTAATCTTTCTTTTAACATATTCCTCTTATGTTTTGGATAATTAGGAAGGAAACATTTTCTTTCTTATAAAGTTAAAAAAATATTTCTCACTAATTTATTTTCATGAATTCTTTTTCTATATTATAATAATCTTTTGTTTTACGTTTAATTATAAACTTGAAAACAGAATAATGATTATTATATTATTCTTTCAAAAAAGATACTTATATTATATGCATATACAATGAGTTCAATTTTTTATATTATTCATATAGAAAAGATTTATATGCCAAGTTTACTTAGTTAATCAGTTAAGATTTACTGTATGAAGAATGTAAGTACAACGTTAAAATAACCAAAAAAAAATGAACTGACAAGGGAGCAAAGTTAAACCGTGTAACTCAATGCGGGTGGAGATTGAACCTGTAACCTCTGTCTTTATATATGTCATATGTTACCACGAGATTTTCATCACGAAGACTTCTTACATAACTTTATTGTAAACCATTTATGTATGAAACCGTACATTTTCAATTTATTTCATTTTATTTGAAACTATATATGCAATAATTGTTCTCAAGAGACGGATCTAGGAAACTTTACTTCTAGGTTGGCCTCTAAAACTAACGTTTGTAGCTTATTCGTCATCTAACTACATTTTTAGTAGATGTGTCAATTTTAGACTTATTGGTTAATTATGGGTCAATTTGATTAATATTTAGGAGGGATGAGTTTGTTGGGTCTCCTCCCATTTTTTGAATGAGTCTAAATAGGTTTTCAATATAACCTCCAATTGTATACACTACAAAAAATATATCATTTTACAACACAATTTTTTTATTTTACACTTTTAGAAAGTGTGTAAAAATTATTGAAAAAGATTTTATTTTTCACACTTATATATGTAAGTAAGAAAAGCTCACACTTAAAAGTGTGAAGAAATTACAACTTTTCAAGACTTAAAAATGTGATAAAAATTTGTGTAACATTAAATTTTCTCACACAAGAGAAATTGTGGATAAAATTGGGTGTTACCAATAATTTTTCACACTTTTAAGTGTTGACAAGTTGAAAATTCTCCACACTATTAAGTGTTAGCTTTTTTTATCGTATGTAAAGATTGTGGTAATTTTCACATTTATTAATGTAACAATTTTCTTCACATTTTTAGTGTGATTCCACACAGTTTTAAAAAAATGTGGAGAAAAAAAGTATGGATAAATGATATATTTGTTGTAATGTAATAATTAACCAACGGGTCAAATGGGTAAAAATTTGTTTACACCTCATTTCATTATTTTTCCATTTTTCACTCAAATAAAAAAAAGTTTGGTGAAAACCCGATGGGTCGACCCGACCTGAGACCCATTTGACCCGGACCCGTTTAGACTCATCCTTCTAAATGACCCATCTAGACCCGGACCCATGTAGACTCAAACCCAACTAGACCTATGATCCGACCCGACCGACCCATTCATTTTGCCATTTATTATCTTTAGGTTACTAATTAGCAAGCACATCAGGTACAATGATTATATATTACTCTCTCCGTCTCAATTTTATTGTCCACGGATAAAAAACACGCAATTTAAATAAAGTGTACTAGTTGTACACTACAACCAATAAGATTTAATCTCTCACCACACTCAAATATTTTGATTGGTTGAAAAGTACAAGTGAACTATAAATTTGGGACATCCTAAAATAGAAAGGTGGACTATAGATTTGAGACGGATGGAGTATTGATTATTGATACTCCGATCACATTAATTATCCTTTTGGATGTAACGCTATCTTCTGTAACGATCTATCGGGAGATGATGATCTGTCATCACAAGTTTTTGTTAAACCTTCTAAAGCCATTGGAAGACTTATCAATATGAAGAAACGAGAGAATGAAATGTCTACCTTTGATGATTTTATTCGAGGTCTAATTCGAGCGAACAATTCGCCTTTAAAAACAAGACTTGAGGTCAATTATGCTCCAAGATCAGTGTTTAGTTTCGGTCTTCACATCAAAAGCTAGTGATACATGGTTCCATATATTGTTTGCTTGTCTTCTATTCAATCATTCTTCTTCATTGTTTTTAGTCAATCTAAGATTGATCCATACATCCGAAGCTCCCGAAGAAGAATGATGTTTTCATTTGGTGTTATAGGTGGTGATTTAGTTGTTTAGAGTTTTAAGTTATGTTTTATGTAAGTCTTGTTGTGTTGTCTAGATTTAAATCCGTAGTTGTAGTTCTAGTTTGCAGTCCAATACGTTTGGAACATTTTTGTGTAATGTTGTATCTCTTCGTCTCCTTCAACTTAACTTATGTTCACTACTAGAAAAACGGCCAATACCAACAACCTAAAATCGTTGGTAAAGGGCCATATTTCATTGGTAATAGGTGTTATCAACAAACTTACCAACGAAACATGGTCGAGGGAATTATGCTTGTCGCTAAACTAATAATACCAACGACTAGCACTAGTCGTTGGTGTATTACCAACAACATACCAAGTGGTTGGGAGATTTCATTACAATCTTAAGTCGTTGGTATTTTAGAAATTACCAACGATATTAACGTTGTTGGCAAACGAACATAGGTCGTTGGTTAAACATCAACGACCTATCCAACGTACTTAAGTCGTTGGTAAAAATAGCAACTAGTCCAACGTATACAAGTGGTTGGTATAATCATCAACGTTACATAAATCATTTACCAACGAATACTGTCAAATATTGTTATCGTTGATAAATTATATACCAAACATATAAATTTGCAGATCTTGAACAAATGATTAACCCAAAATATATAGCATAAGAAAATCGTTTACCATAATAATATCATCGTACTATAGCACAAACTACAAAATATGAATCGATACGATCCATCTACAATTTGTTCCACAATAACCCATCAAAACAGGTAGCTGAAGTTGAAAGTATACAAAAATATTACAAAAGCAGCTACCGAAAGATTAGTAATCATATACCGTGGATGGGTTAGGCAAGAACAAATTACTCGCTTTGTGGCATAGAACCTTGTCGCTTTGTGGCTATATGGTAGTTGTATAACAATACACATATATATTGGTGTTGTATGTATCGGTATTCAATCATACTCTCAATGCTTGTAAGGATTGTGATCACTTTCTCCTTATGAACGTGTTATTTTGTCACGAGTGATGTTCGGATGTCTCGAAAGTGATGGGGATCGAACGGCGTGACTTTAATTAAGGGGAGCGTTGAATCTCATTTCATCAAAAGTAGACGTAATTAGAACAACTAGATAAGAATCGGTGCTTCGCTTTGCATATGAATTAAAACCACAAGCTCCACCCGTCGCTCGGGCCTACATCAATTCCTTTGTATTTCTCTAAAGTTTATATGATTTGTAAGTTTACCGGTTCCGGTTTGTAATTACTTTCGAATTGGACTAGGTTGCATCATTTTACATGTACATTTACAATCGTGTATATGTGGTGTATGTTATGAGTGTATGTCTATACATATATACCAACTATAGAAGGGTATGTCTCTATGAGAATACCGTATAACTCTGTGTGTATGCATCCATGAGTATGTATACAAGTAGTATACTTGTGCTTGTACTAGCAATTTCCTTGTGTGTATACTAGTATTACATAATATACTAAACTTTAAACCCGTGTATACACGGGCCGTTAAGCCTTAATTAATCATTAATTATTGATTATGAATTATATATATCTTACGGGTCGATAGAAAATACATATAAGTTAGGATATCTTAAAATTCGATGTAAATATGGATTCTAATTTTAATATTATTAAATTTGCTAAAATATTATCTTTAGAAATTTTAAATGATATCACTTTTCCTTAGTTTTAACGAATTTGATAAAATCTATCAATTCTATTGGTTAATTGAATATTTGATGACATCATCAAGTGTTTATATATTATATTTAAGATACGTTATACGTTATGTGTGTGTGTACTAGTGGTTTATTACAGTTCGTAACTTTTATAAAAGGGCATGATATTATCACCTCCTTGTCGTTGAACGAGTTGTTGTGTCAAGTGTCATTCACATTGTATGTGGCATATAAAGCACTTCTCTCAAGTTGTTTCACTTAAATAAGGCCACAATATAGATTTTGTTACAAATATATATAGTTGTTATTTTTAACCAAAATAATGTGCCAACAACTAAACGTAGTTGATAAATAAATAAATGATTGTTGGTAAAAGAGGGGGGAAACTTTCCCTCCAAAAATTCTCAAATATACATAAGTTTTCATAAAAAGTCATTGGTAAAAACGTTGGTAAATGAACTTATTACCAACGACTCAAACATTGTTGGAAACTTTTTGTTGTTGAAATAGTTACCAACAACTTTTAATCGTTGCTAAAAGCGGCAGAAACTTTCCCTCCAAAAACCATTTGAGTTCCAACGAATTGACCAACGATTTTATTGTTGGTAAAAGTGGCGGGAATCTTCCCTCCAAAAGTCATCAATATTCCAACGAATTTACCAACGATTATGTCGTTGGAATTCAAAAAAGCTTGCTTTGATAATTATTGTTGGTGAAGCGTTGGTATAGTCCATATTTACCAACGACCCTTTGTTCGTTGAAAAATAGTCGTTGGTATTGACATGATTTCTAGTAGTGGTTGATTGAGACGTTATTAATTTAATTTAAGTTTTTCGGAAAAAAAAAATCTTCCGTTTTGAAGTGAAATTAATATAAAATTGTACCTCATCTACCCATGCAAAGTGTACGTTATAATTTAGTTTACGTAAATCACAAAAGAAAATTTTGGAAAAAAGAAACACGAATTATTATTATTATTATTATTATTATTATTATTATTATTATTATTATTACTACTACTGCTGCTATATCATAACCCGCAAAATTTGCGGGCGAGATCATAATACCTTTTTCAAGTTATTTTTAGTTTACAAACGTTAATTTTTGTGTGATTATGTTAAACTTGTTGCGATCTTATTAGCAAAAAGTTCATGAACCTAAGTACATAAATGAAAAACATGAATAATATTCGCTAGGTACTTGAAGATCAACTAAGATGGTGCAGTGTCTTAAGAAGTGTAAAAAAGAAGATGAATGTCAAGAAATAATGGATTTGTTACAAAGTTTTAATGTTAATGTATAATCTATATACAATCGTATTCAGTTTAATCACCTTTAATTCATGATAAAACATCCTTTAATATACTTTTGTATATCTTAGCATACTTTAAAAACTCATAACTGAACTAAACTAACAGGAAAATAGTCTTTTACAATTTCAAAGTCAAGATTGAAGGGTTCTTCCTCAATTTTCTTTACATAATATAGAAGATCCGCAATTCCAAGAGAGATTTCTCTTCCTCTTTCTAATGCGAGAAAGAATTACAAGCACGTAATAAGTTTTGCAATCTTCATGTAAAAGAATACAAGAAATTATATAGCAGTATCCAAAAAAAAAATGTAAATGCCATTTTCATGTAAAATTATCTAAGTAATTTTTTTGAATACAATGACATAAAAGGTTGAACTAATTTTTGTCATCCTTTCAATTGTTTGATACATTAAATCCATTTGACACATTCCCCTTATAGTTAAACTTCTTAATTTGAACCATATAAGATCCCCACATGGACCTAATAGTAAATAAACGGGTCGAAGTAGCCACCTTTATAAGAATTAGTATGATTTAACTTGTACATCATTTGGACCCTTTGAAGGGTGACTTCACTGTCAATGACATATCTGTTTTTCTCTTTTCTCTCAAACAGAAATCAAATTTTACTTGTAAATATAATTAGCAGAAAACAATTAGAAACAAAAATAAAAGTTTAGGGATAGATATCAATGGTACCTTGATTATAGCATCAAGTAAGTTCTTTGCTTGCTCAATGTTTAACGCCATTGGCTCTAGGATAGTAGATCATAAAAAACTTCTTGCTTATCGTATTCAGCCTTGCACACAAGACGAGCAAAATCACAAACACATGACTTAAACAATAGACAGTAAAATGTAAAACTAATGAGAGTTTGCAAAGATACCTCCATTCCGTAAGCTATCTGGATCAGCTTAGTTTCAGATCATGCCTTCCCAATAAATTGAATCTCAACGATGGTCTGTTGAAAAAAGCCTTCGCACACTTTGAGAACTCCTTGAGAATATCAAAATAATCCAGCCATTTACAACTAAATTACATAAATATGAGCATAGATAAATGAGCATAGAACAGCAACCAACACTATCCAACACCACCTTATATCTTCAAACCCAACCCAAATCACCCAATACTAATTACTAACCAGCAGCTTAGCCTAACCCATGACATCATAAGCTTCTGCAGTATCACCAAAACGAAAGAGGTTCTACATCTGCACCTTTTAATAGGCAATTTTAGCCACGAGTTAGCTATTTCATTATCAATGAAAAAAACAGGCTCAAATGTACACAAAATAAAAGGATCATTTAACATGAAATGAAGACCAAAATAATAACACCAAGTAATGGATTATAAGACCCGTGCAAAACAATCATGACATTGGGGGTGACAATTTCGACCCATTTATTTATGCATGGTTTAATTTGGGTGTACAGTTTGTAAAAGCGAAAGGGGTCAAAAATAGTCTAGTAAAGAGCTGTTAATGTATCAATAAGCAATTTCTACTTCTCATTAAACACATAATCAGCTTAAACAACTCCAAGAAATCTGATATATCAAAATCTAAAAAATAAAAATCAACTGACCACCCCTTCGTTTAACATTTGTTGAATAACCCTTTACTCTCGTTCCACCATCATCTCTTAACTCATAGGAAAATTTTCAGCTCTTAATAAACTTTAGTGTGTTCACTATATGTTTCATATCATGCACTTAAAGCCACATCATATGGATCAATGTTTGTAAGCATTTAAAATACACTTTGGAAGAAACTTGACCTGGTTGATGCATGTGAGATTAACGATCCACCATAATCAACCCTTCAAAACTAAATGGGTCTAAATTTCTACCTGTATATACCCTGAAACAATAGCTGCCCAATGATTATAAAAGTTACTTTCGATTTCCAATTCTGATACTATTATATTAATCATTCTTTCAACCAGTTTTTAATTCCTGATATGTCATTACGGAATTAGTGAAACTTGATAAACAATAACACAAACTGATCGAAACTCACCAAGATGTGATAACTCTTATAAATATCTTTTACAAAATCTTCATGACTTGAACACAAACCTGCATGAGTAAAAAAAAGTTACTTTCAAGTTCCAGGTGTAATACTAATCCATTCTTTAAACCAACAGGAATAGTGAAACTCGATAAACGTTAACACAAACTGATCAAAACTCACCAAGACGTTTATCCAAATGACGCTTAACCTTGAAATGTATCTGCTCACAGGTGCTTATTATGTGACACAAATGACCTGTCAATCTGCCTTCTGATCACTACTCATTGGGGTACACATTCAGATACACCATCTTTAATTAACAAATATTCATATTTAAATCTTTAAAATTCGATCTTGATCTACATATATATACAAAAATACCAGCATCTAGCAACTTATACAGTGACACATTTTTCTTGAAAAATTATCGTTGATGAGTATACCACTTATCGACACTCAAAAATTTACTGACGTCATTCCAAGTATTAAAACAGCAAATAAGGTTACCTTTGAAAGTGAGGTGTGAAATTAGTATACACTCTGGAACCACTTATCCATATGTGGAATTCTTTGTTTCCTTCCTGTACCTACTTATAATCAAGTTGGATAATAAAAAAAAGGGGGCATAAAAGTAAAAAAAAAAAGATTAATACATTCAGTGATCTATGAAATGCATGTTATGAGTAAATTACTGGACTACCTGTTGAGATGGTTGGCAAAAACTGCACATAGCAGACTTCACAAGTTTGTCTTTGGTATCCTGAAACATTATTAGAATCACAATCTATTAAATATTTATTTATGGTCTTATTGACATGGCTCTAATATGCATTAACTGTATATATAACATGCATTATAAGGCGATAAGGTGCACTACCAACTTTGTGCTGACATACATGGCATGATTGACAACGGTATAACAGATTCTGGTTAATGCATGGATCACACCCTGCATCTCTGTTACATCCGGATATCGATAGAGAAATAGCTATTTGATCTTACCATCTATATCTATAAAAATTGGTTAACTGAATCAACCTTTTGCAGAAAATAATCAAGAGTAGTCCATTTGCGTAAAGTATAAAGGTAACAGAAAACATAATTTTTGTCACTTACATGATGAATGATGATCACTTAATTCAGTTATCAACATACGTTTTCCAAACTATCAAACCTATACCTGCAATATTACATCCAAAAACTTGAATATTAGCTAAGAAACCAAACAAAAGATGATTAATTTTTATAATGGTAAGCATGGTTATAATCTTATTAATTTCTAAAAAGTGAAGAACACCATAATTATGATGGGAGCAAGACCTGATGTAGGCATGGTTATAACTTTATAGCTTCCAAGCCATTCTCACACATCGCCATCATTATCAACATCGATTCTTCACTCTCATATCATTGGAACTACAGAATGTGTGGGTTTGGTTCCTGGCACCAGTCTTCTATTCGAGCAAATTGTATGGCCCATGCACCAATAGCGATACAACAAATTTAGTATGTTAAATATTTTTTGCATTGTTTGTTCTAATACCAACTGAATAATATGGGTCCTATTTCAGGAGAAAACGTTGTCATACGATAGCAATAATACGGAAATTTTTTTTGCTGACAACCAATTCCGGGTTTGCAAGTAAGCAACCAATTTCGGGTTTGCAAGTAAGCAACAAATTCATAATATTTAACCTAATCAAGTGATCAACAGGATATAATAATCAAACAATATAACAACTAAAGTCAGGAGAGAACCTTGTCATACGATCGGTCTGTGAACTGGATCAGAGGCATCACCTTGTGATTAATTCGTCGACACCGAATTGGAAAACGACGGGAGTGGTGTATCGTGATGGATGCAATGATTAATCGCTATTTCTGCTCATGAATCTTTCGCTCAACAAACCTTTGAATCCTTGCCATACCGTTTAGTATTCTTGTGTTGCTAGTAATTTTTTCGATGCTGGATCACGAACGTATTTGGCATTTGAGAAGGGAAAGGTTTTGCGGTTCCTGTGTCGTTTTATTTTTGGTTCCTGGCATCTGCGTCTTGTTATTTTTGAGAATGGAAAGGTTTCAATTGAGCACTAGCCATTTAACCGTAGAGATTAAGTTTAGCTAATCACAATGTTTAGATAAATCAATGGCTGAGGTTTAGGGGGCTAATCAAATTAAGGGGGAGGATTAACTTTATAGAGGTTAATTTGTAGGTGATTAATTAATATAATCCGTTCTTCTAATAGATAAGAAAGATTATTATTATTATTATTATTATTATTATTATTATTATTATTATTATTATTATTATTATTATTATTATTATTATTATTATATATAGAGTTTGGATCAAATGAGAATACTTCAAAGATAAGAACGGTGAGAACACCTCATAAATGCATAACTAGCCAACAAAAATCATTAGATTCACAGTCATACATCTTAAATATGCAAAGAAAAATAAATGCACACTTCTAAAAATGCACAAAAATCGAAAAAAACGATTGATGCACGATTATCTCTATAATTGAGCATCAATCGTTTTTTCGATTTTTGTGTATTTTCGAAAGTCCGCATCTATTCTAATCAATTTTTCTACACATATTTGAGATGCATGAGTGTGAATCTAATAATTTTGTTGGCTAATTGTGCATTTATGAAGTATTATTACCGTTCTTATTTTTAAAGTGTTCTCATTGAAACCTTACTATATATATATATATATATATATATATATATATATATATATATATATATATATATATATATATATTAGTTGCATCGACATGTTGCATGGTCAACTTATATATGGGGTATAAGTTAAAAGTCCTTGTATATTACTTGTTTTTTGTTACCATACTTTCTTTAGTTATAAGATGATAAATGCTTCATTTTACTTATCAGATTGCATATTCATTTATTAGGTATATATAATAATTATTAAATTAAATTATTGACATAGAATGTATACATATGTTATATTATAAAATTGAAATTAATTAGTTTATCATGCTTTGTATAAAATATATATGATCAAAGTATTTTATGGAAATTATGTACTCATTTTTGTGGTTTTGTAACAAGTCAACGTGAATATTGAATTATATATTGGCTATATAATATAAATTGGACTTAACTATTGTAACCGAAACTCCTCTAGCTCCAACCTCCCTCGTGCAACTTTATTATTTAATTAATTGTCTTTAAAAAAACTTCAAAACACTATTCAGAACACTAACAACCACACCATAACAAATACTGTCTATCATACCACAAAATTCTCAGCAAAAATATTCTCCCTCGAATAGTGTGAAAACAGTATATCGACGCCCTGTGCTCTAACTTATTAAACCCTTAGAGCACAAGGTGGTGATTTTTTACCGGTACTGAGAAGAATGTTATTGCTATGGATATTGTGGTGTAGTAGACAGTGTTTTGGAGTTTTTTGTTTTGTGTTTTGTGTTTTTTTTTAATTTTAAAATTGAAATAAATTAATAAAACAATAATTTTATAAAAAGTAAATATAAATTTATCCATTCATAAAATATTAAAATAAACATTGATTAAATTTTAACCCATTTTATTGGCCCATTTAATTACAAAAACTAGCCCAATAAGAAAACTTGACCGAAATATTTTTAAGGGTTAAGTATCTGGAAATGTATTCAATTTGTTCTGAATGTCTATTGTATGTATCGTACTTACGGAGGGTGTATTTAATGCATCAAACTTTCAAAAATGGTTTATTGTATGTATTTTGATGATGTGTCATCTTCTAAGGACGCTACGTGGCATCTTAAACGGAATGTCATCATCAAAATACATACAATAAACCGTTTTTGAAAGTTAGATGCATTAAATACACCTCTTATAAGTATGATACATACAATAGACATTCGGGATAAGTTGAATACATTTTCAGATACTTATCCCTATTTTTAAAAACCCTATATGTCTATCCTCCTTCATCCTTCTTCCTCCATACCACACACATACACTGCAAAAAAAAAAAAAAAAAAAAAACTAAAAAAAATAGAATTTAATCTGTCCTAAATGTTATCAATAGAATTTTTCCTGTCCTAAAACTAAATTTAATCTCGGTCAATAGAATTTTTCCTGTCCTAAATGTTATCAAGTTAAAAGATTTGCGTGTGCGAAGTTGTATGTTAAAAAAAACTAAAAAAAAACAAACATGCAACACAAAACACCCACAAAATGTATAAAGAAAAAAGAAATAGAAAAAGAAAAGAGGATAAAGCAGCGTTTGGATCTGGACGGTGTTCGAACACGTTGCCGGGTGTAACACCCACTTTAAGAGCCTAGTGGTAATTGGGTAAATTTCGGACTTTAAATTATTATTTAATGTGTCAGGAAATCAATTTATAATTTTATTAAGTTTATTGTAAATAATTAGTCAAAAAGTCAAATGACTTATTGTGACTAGTAAATTGCTATTTGTTTTAACGTTATACAATTGAAGGTAAAATAAAATAGTAGAACTCGCAAATGGTTTTTAAGTTCCATATAATATGTCAAAAAGGGAATTAAAGTACACCAATTAATTTGGCGTCGGTTTGGAAAGGCCGACCTAAATCCTTTAACTTTCCCAATTTGGTTATGTATTCACATTTTGCCCCAGAAAACATACAGGAACTAAACCAAAGAGAGTAATCATCAAATTTCAATCATTAATTGAATGTTGAAGCTGATTAATCATCCTCATCTCTTTCTTAATCAAATAGTAAGTTTGATTCGTTCATGTTTAAACTTTGAAGCTTGAGTTCTAATAAGATTATTGGGGTAAATGATCATGTATAAGATTGAAGTTGAAATATGATGATATATGATGTTTATTTGATGTTAGTTCACGCGTTAGATTGATTATGAAAACATGAGTTCGATGATTTTGAGTTTAAATTCGGGTTTTGGGTGATGAAGAAAGTTGTAGGTCGCTGGTAGGGGTAAAGTACTCGGCGGGTACTTCCCTTACCCACCGGGTAGTGCAATTTTCTGAGTATCTGGCGGATCCCATACATGATCCGGTAGGTAGTTGAAACTGATGAGTACCCGACCGGTACTAACCTGATTCAGCGGGTACTCAAATTTTGGTGTTTTGCAAATTTTGTTTGACTAATAGGGTTGGATTACCCATTAGTGAGTCATATAGTGCCCAAATGGATTACTATTGTATGTATGGCTTGTATAGAGTCGAGATTGAGATATACTGATTCTGTTATTATAAAAGAGTCATTAGTTTTATTGAATGCATTGATTAAAGGTCTAGTTTTGAGGTTAAACCTAAAATATGAAATGATTCATTAAACGGTTCATATTGTGTCCAAACGAGTTATTAATGTGCCTTTGAATTGTAATGGGCTAAGGTTACGACGTGTTGGTTCCATTTTGGTTAAATCGGTCAATTATATTGTTGAATGTGTATGAAAAAGAATATGAATTGAAGTCATACATTTTAATATAATATTAATCTTATGATATGTTGACTTTGAAAGTCAAATTGTGAACAAAGAATCTTGCATGTGTATGTGAATAGTAAGAGTATAAATTCATTTGAAAATGATTGGTCTTATTGGGTCAAATTTGAGATAAAAGTGGTCATGAGTAAATATTGATTGGTTAGTTGAATTTGAAGTTGACTAACAGTCAACAGTGTTGAAATAATTAAATATGGTTAAAATCTGGTAGTGTTTGTTTGAAATGTGGTTGAATTTCCAAAAAGGTTAAATTGTGTTAAAATGGGTCATTTATAACCCAAATGAGTTGAATGAATTGTTAAAGGTTATGGAACCTTGATTAATTACTTTAAGCTTGTCTTAGTATGTTGAAAGTGTGTGTAAAAGGCTGAAAGTCATAAGCAAGCGGTTTGTGATATGAGTTGCTAAACCTTAGCTTAATAAGGGGCGAAATTGATTGAGTCACACGCCTAAATCATATGATTTTGTAAAATTTGAAAAAGTGTAAAAAGGGGAAACCTTTATTATGAAGTAATGAAGGTGTCTGAGAATTTCAACTGTCCTAAATGTTATCAAGTTAAAAGATTTGCGTGTGCGAAGTTGTATGTTAAAACCGTGTTGATGGACCTGCTCAGGTAAGTAGTCACGACACGATTTGTGTAAAATCGCCACGTGATTACATAAGGATTGTGACATGATTTTGGGATAATCGTGACGCGTTTTAATGTCTGTCAGAATAATGATTTTAATTTTCTGATAGTTTAGTTCACCTCTTGTTATATATACTTATATTAAAACTGAGTTGTGCACTAATTAGGTGCAAGTTTTACTGTTAAGATAATGATTAAGGGGAAAATCATAACATGAATCTAAATTGGGAGGAAATTTATATTTAGATGATATGTATAAAATGATGGCAGGATATAAATTAGTTACTCCCTCCGTCCCACCCCAAGTGTCTATCTTACTATTTTGGATTGTCCCAAATAAGTGTCCACTTTCAAGTTGTAACCAATCGAAAGAGACTTTAGTGGGTAGATATGATATTTGATTGGTAAAAAGTGTAGTTAGTAGAGAATCCTAAAACTGCGTGCAAAGTGACACTTTGAGTGGGACGGAGGGAGTATTATATAACCCAATGTGAAATTATGATTATGAACTTACATTGATAAAGGCTGGATAAGAGTTCTAATGAACCAAATAGCCTATTTTATAGAATAAATTTGAAAAAGTGCCAATAAGAAAATTGAAATACTATGAAAGTATTAATTGAAATATGAAAATGATGATTATATTTTCAGTATTATAGAAATATGTGAAATTATGTATATTGTTATATATACTTGGTGACTGGATAAAATGATAACTTGCAATTAAAAAGAGTTAAAATGTGAAATAAGTTAATGTAGAGGTCAGTTAAATGTGAGCAATATGATATTGTAGTACTTGTGCTGAATTATCAAAGTACTAATTGATTTTGACTTAGCCCTTATTCAATGGAATTTGGTGTTAAGTAATCATGAAATTATGGATTTACCTACAGAGTTTGACCTCTACATTGCTTATTAATATATGTTTAAGGTTGTATGATTCCGGATTACTTTTGAGTAAAAGGCTTCATATGACTGAGGGGTGTTTGAAATTATGAATTTGGTTTAGTGGTAATTGATTGAAAAAGTAAGATTCTTAATAGTTACTACTTAAAGTGATATGTGGATACTGGCTTGGCTGCTAGTATGATATGAATTTGAAAATTATTATTGATATATGTACTGAGGTTTTATAACCATTATTATTGTTATTGAAAAGACATAAGTAATTATATTGGTCTTAAAGATTCTAGCTTGTCGCTAGTTTTTGATTTTATGAGTATTATGTTATAAGTGAAACATATAGTTAATCGTTTCACTTATTTTAAGTGATTATGTGTTCCGAAAGTGATTACGTGGCTAATCAAATGATTCATGTAAATGGTCATTTTATGTGTAAAAAGGGGGTTTATGCATAGTATATATGCGTGGGTAAAGACAGAGGCTTGTACATTGAGATATGTGCAAGGGTAAAGAATTGAAATATGTCATTATTTTTATAAGTTGCTCAAAAGGAGCTATGTACGTTAAGTATTTGATAAAAATGTAACTAATATGTGATCATGATACTCTAAGTCATTTTAGTGATCAAATTTCGATGACAGAATCTCTTTAAGGGAAAAAGATTTGTAACACCCACTTTAAAGAGCTTAGTGGTAATTGGGTAAATTCCGGACTTTAAATTATTATTTAATGTGTTAGAAAATCAATTTATTATTTTATTAAGGTTATTATAAATAATTAGTCAAAAGGTCAAATGACTTATTGTGACTAATAAATTATTATTTGTTTTAACTTTATACAGTTGAAGGTAAAATAAAATAGTTGAACTCGCAAATGATTTTTAGGTTCCATATAATATGTCAAAAAGAGAATTAAATTACACTGATTAATTTGGGGTCAGTTTGGGAAGGCCGACCTAAATCCTTTAAATTTCCCAATTTGGTTCTGTATTCATATTTTGGCCAAAAAAACACACTGGAACTAAACCAAAGGGAGTAATCATCAAATTTCAATATTTAATTCTATGTTGAAGCTGATTAATCATCCTCGTCTCTTTCTTAATCAAATAGTAAGTTTGATTCATTCATGTTTAAACTTTGAAGCTTGAGTTCTAATAAGATTATTGGGGCAAAATGATCTTGTATGAGATTGAAATTGAAATATGATGATATATGATGTTTAGTTGATGTTAGTTCGCGTATTAGATTGATTTTGAAAATCTGAGTTTGATGATTTTGAGTTTAAATTCGGGTTTTGAGTGATGAAGAAAGTTGCATGTCGTTGGTAGGGGTGAAGTACCCGGTGGGTACTACCCTTACCCGACGGGTAGTGTAATTTATTGAGTATCTGGCGGATCCCATACATGATCCGGCGGGTAGTTGAAACTGATGAGTACCCGGTGGGTACTAACCTGATTCGGGAGCTACTAGGCAAATTTTGGTGTTTTGGAAATTTTAAAAGTGCACAAGTGTTCTAAAAAAAATTGACAATCTTTCACTATATATGGATTGGGATGAAATTCGCATGGTCACTCGAAAATGGCCCAATGATCAAAGCTATTATGAGCCTAGGCGGTTTTAGGCTTTCGGGGTCGTTTAGGGCTGAAAATGATATTTTTCAGTTTTGAACCTCGTTTAGGGACTTTTTTATTACATTTCAAATTTAGACTTTTGTTTTCTCTGATTTTAGGGATTATTTGCTTTGATAGATATGTTATGTTGATAAATTGATTTTTGATACATTGATTAAAACCATTAGTTGTGAAGTAATATGATTTTAGTTACCACGTGGTTTTGATTTGTATTTTGATACTATGTATTGAGATATGTTATGTAATTATGAAATAAGTTATATGTTATGGAATGAATTACTAACTCATTATTTAATTGTATTCTCAAATACGGGGAAAACTCTGTAATATTAGACTTCTGAGTTGGCGGCTGAGGTAACGGTGAGTGGATTTGTAATCCTTGGTGTGATTTAGTTGTAACAAGTTATGTTACAACGGGTAAATGTATTGTTATCATTTATAGACTGTTAAGTCTACTATGATGTAATTACTGTTTGATAGACTGTTTAGTCTGACATAATGCCATGGCGATTATGGATTATGTGATTATGTGATACATAGCAATTGGGCACTATGTGATATGGAGGTCAACATTGGTTGGGCTTGGTTGCTATTGTTGGGCTGGCGGGGGTTTCCTTGTAAACATCGTTGATAGGAACATGTGTTAAGTGAAAATAGCAACAAGCTATCGGCTAACGGTTGTATTGGTCTGCAGTTGGTTTGAAGTGTTGCTTGGGGGCCACCACGGCATGAGGGTTCCTCAAGGACCACCGATCCTCTGTGATATTATGTGTTTACGATGCTTTGCTGTAAACTGATTTGTTATGCTAAGTTGGGCTGTTGGTTATTTATTCACTCACTTAACTTTGAGCTAACCCCACCACCCTACTTCGTGAGGTTATGGTTTGATATAACGGGCTGGGCAAGAAGATTGACTTGGATGGAATGTTTGATCTAGCTTTACTCCGATATTGCTTTTATAACTTAAAATTGTATTTTGAATTATATAACACCTAGTGGATATAATATGGTTTTGAACTAGTATGATTGTATACGTATACATAATATGTAATGTGAATCGATAAGGTATGTTTGACCTGCGCTTCCGAATTGTCGTAAGTATAAAAAAAATATTTGGTTATGAAAATAAGACGTGTTATGTGACACCCCGCAAATTTCAAAATAATTACGTACAATAATCACATGCATGTCTTAGGCTAATTCCCTACTTAAATAAATTCACACAAATTTTACGTGATAAGTCTAGCAAAGCCCACAAACTTAATATGCGTAGTATCACTTATTTCGTAATTAGTTATAGTTGCATACGAATATTTGGAATGAACCCGATAAAAATATACGACCTTGGGTGAACAAAATTATTAAATAATATGAAATTATTTAGAAACATTATTTTTTACTAAATATTATGTCGATAATAATTAACTAGTAATTAGTATCGTATAAAACAATCCGTACGCGACAAAAATGCACGATTCGCGCCCGACAATCGAAATAAACCCAAGTTATATTTTTATAACTCAAAACAAAGTATTTTGATAAAATACTCCTACTAAAAATATTGAGGTTTGAATCGAAAATGAAAACGTATTAAAATAACAACACGCGACTAATTTAACGTCGAAACGATCGAACACCGCACGGAGCGCGAATGGAGGGAACAAAATTTGACACACCCACGTGTGTGGGACCCCCTTGAAATCTGCAGAAAATCAGCCCCATACCCTGTCGCACCCCCAAATTATGATGTGGGAGCGATTCGGGTCAGGGCGCGACTAATACAGTAATCACAGCACAAAGATATAATGAACGACTCTATATGCGTCGTTTTAACAAAAGACATTGATTGTAATAAAAGTCTACAATAGTTTTAATGATTACATAAGCTCGGTACCCTGATCTGAAAGATTATATAGCATTACTACTTATACAAAATATAATAATACGGAAAAATCTCTTGATGTTCGTGTTTGCATGCGACTCGAGCTAAGTAATATCCTGAGCAGTCCTACTACTACAGTGTACCAGAGAATACATGTTAAAAGGTCAGCTAAAAGCTGGTGAGCTCACAAGTGTAAATGATAAATCACAATGTATGAACCACAAGATTTAATGATATGTTTGAATTTAATCAAATAAATATGTATATTACTGCCATGAATCCATAGTTTGAGCTTAACTGAGGGGTCAGAATCCGCCTTTAAGGACCTGAGCGAGGTTGATGTGACTGAAAAAGTCATGTTTTTAAGTACTTATTTCCGTACTTTTTGGACTATTCTCTGGTGAAAACATCTCAAAACAATCATTTATCATCAAAAATCACCAAGGTAATCTAAATACGAGCGATGCTACAAAAATCAGCTAAAACATCCAATTTACACGCAAACCGAGGCAAAAACAATCACATTAAAAAATCCATTCTTGATTATCCTATCAAGTTAGATCTTAATGCATATTTTATGATTCAATAGGAAAATCCAAGATTGGAGGTGAAAGAATCAAGAGAAACGGGTAAAGAACGAAGAAGATGTGCAGTCTGGAAGCCCGCCGATCGTCATCCGGAACACGCAAAAGTCAAACACTTCCAAATTTGGCAAAGTTAGTGTCATTAGAAGAGTAACGGAGAAACGAAGCCAACGGCGCAAGAATCAAGCAAAACGGACTCCAAACGAAGAAGATACGGACGAACCAAGCAACCGAGAAGTCAGCGGAGGCCAAACCAAGCACCAACCCCCCCTGGGCACCTAGGTACCGTATACGGTACCCTAGGTTCCGTATACGGCCCTTTAGGGTGCCGTATACGGGGGTGTTTTCCTTGATGGGTGCCGTTTGACCCCCCTTGGTCCGCTTGCCCCGTATGCTACTTTGATGCTTGTATTTGGTGCTTAAAGACTTGTACAAGGCTTTCACCCTTCTCCTTTAAATAGTGACTTCATTTCCACCATTCCACACACCTCTCATTCACAAATATTCTCTCTCTCTACTTTCTCTTTCTAGCACTACTCTTAGGAGTTAGAGGAGAATTGTTCTTGTAGTTAATATAGTTAGTTCTTCTCTCTAGTTCTCTCTCTAGAGAACTAGAGAGATATAAGTTAGCGGTTAGAGCTAGAGGAAAGTTGCAATTGGGTAATCAAGCTGTAGCAAGGTTATTCAAGTCAAACTGTTGTAATCCTCAGTATTACTCTTCTAATCCGGTGATATTATCTTACTCTCTTACTGTTATAATGTTTACTTTGCATATTATTTCAGTACGATTTATGATTATTGCCATGCTGATTAGCTAGATTAATATGTGATTGTTGGAATGTAGATGTTAGGATTAGGGATGATGTTTAATTAATATTTCTTATATATGATTGGTAGTTGTTATGCTGCATACATGCTCAGACTTATCCTGGATGTAGACTTAATTAATCACCCTTTCTGGTCCCTCACGTGACTGTTGCCATAGGATAGGATCTGATCAACCCTAACTATGAATACACAGTTATCTCCTGTTTGTATGAAACTGTGGGATCGCCGTAACACGGCTGAATACTTGGTATAGCATTGGAAATACCACTGGTAGAGTACAAATACGTGGAAGCCAAGGAAATGCCGATGGTTTTTCTCACCGTGGATTACCTGGAAGTAACCCTTCCAGACACGGGTCTAGGTCTTGTTAAGCCGTGAAAATGCTATAGTACACCGTTAAACTACCTCTGGTTATAAAGCTGTGTAAAGATACATTAGGTCTTTAAAACACCGTAGATATACCTAGGGTTAGAGTACTGTGGAAAATAAGGACACTATACACTGTACGCATGCCTAGGGATGAACGACCGATGGCAAAGGAGGGTCTAATCCATGACGGAAGTATTAGAACTAAAACAAATAAAATATGAGTTAGGAAATGAAAGCAAGGATGCCGGCTGTGTTCCCAAATGCTTAAAACCCATAATCTCTACTTAACCGATAGTTTAACTTATTTAGCATAAAACCAGTACTACTCTGTTAAAATTGGATGGACATAGGTGTTAAGAAAAGTCAGTGTTGTGGACTATCGCCTTATTCCTTAACTCCATTTAGAGAGTTGCTTGGTCTCCGAAAGAGACGGTGAGGTGGGTCTGAAGACAGTCCCATCTGATCAGAATCAGGATAGCCTAGGATTCAGTGACATATGCTTTAGGGTTACACCTAAACGTAGGGTCCTAGTGTTTACACCGACCGTTTAGAAGATTCTTAGCTAGAGTAATCACCTATCATCAATATAATATCATCCCGAAACCCTAAACATCGAAGTTTCAGCAATCACTCTCTACCTGCTGCTTATATTCTCGTTTACTTTCCTGCATTTTAATTCTTGTCTTTAGATTAGATTAGATAAAACCAAACCCATACCTACCTTGTTTCTAAACCCATCCTATTGTCAAGTTATCTTTGGTAGGTTCCAATTCAATTCAATTCGTTCCGATTTTGGACGACACTCGAGTTATACTTGCCACCTTACCCACAAGGTAGGTAGCTAGCATAGTTTGAGCCCAACAAAATATAAAATTTATAACTTACACCGATGTGCTGCCATACGGTTGCGTTGACGATGCGTGACGGTTAGTGGCGCGTCAGAGGTGCCTCCGAGCGAATGCCTAATCTACACTCGTGTGAACAAATGATAATGTATCCGTTTGACATCACAGTCATGGTAGCGCGACTACCCCAGACAGGGATTATCAATCCCATATGGTACCATACACTGACATTCACGCTAAATCCATATTAACAAACTATGTGGTGGAGGACTTTATTATTAGAGAAAACAAACTCATGCAGTCAATATATCGTGTTTTGTACTTGTGTTCATATGTGAAACAAATCTGAGCATGTATTCCCACTCCGGGAGTAAAAACAGTAAAATGCAGGGCTATAAGACTCACCTGAATCAGATGCATTTATACGATAAATGTGCGTTGCTGCTAAACCAAGCAGTGATGTCCGAAGACTGTAACCTGAGGGCGTCCAAGACGCGCGTTGGTTAATACGTGAGTAGGTATCCCAAAAGATCACCTATGCTAGTTGTTCATCCAACTAGTTATGTCCAAATACATTGGTTTGTTTGATTGTTTGTTTGTGTGTTGAAAATATGTACGGCCCGTTGATGAAGGTTTGTGATAATCTTACATCCTTATTATTATGTGTTGTATCGTATATAAGTGTTCAAGTATATGTGCATCATGTACGAGTACGCCGTATGTGGTTTGGTTATTGTAAATGTTTGACACTCAGTGTATAAAGTATTTACAAACTTTAAATGACGGGGGTCCGGGGGCAGCGCCCCTGGTTAGTGGGGTTCCAGGGGTGGCAACCCCTGGCGGGGTCCAAGGGGCAGAGCCCCTGGCTGGGGTCGTGTCGCACCCCCAAAACACGTGGTAGCGGAAGTAGGAGGTGTCATGAGGGCGCCGACCAAATTAAATATCACAACACAAAAATTAAAGCAAACGACCTCTATATGAGACGTTTGAAAAATAGTTATATTACAATAATTCAAATGTTTACAAAAGATATCTGGAGTTCGCATAAACCGTTTAGAGATTTCTAATACATTACTGAATTTACAAAATACAGCTACATGCAATCTAATCTCTTGATGTTTTGAAAACATTGCGACTCGAGCTAAGCTTTCCAAAAGCTTCCTACTGCGGTGGGTTACCTGAGAAATACATACTAAAAGGTCAACATAAAGTTAGTGAGTTCATAGGTTTGTTAAGTAATCGGTTGCTAATATGATCCACAAGATTTCACAAGTTTGCATCATTCAACAATGATAAGTAAAAGTATCGTTAGCCAGTGACAAGTAAAAGTATTGCATATTGCAATATAAGTATACCATTTGCATGAGTCTCATAGTTCGAGCTTAACGTTGTTTGCCTCCGGTAAGTGTACTAATCCGATACACCTCTAATTCACAAATAATATTGCGCCCGTGGGTTGGCTAGCACTACTAGCCTGGGCGAGGTTTGTCAAACCCTTATAGTACTATCCAATAATATTCACGCATATATTAACGAACTATAATAAGTAGAGGACTTTAGTGGATTATCATCAGGTCTCATGCAATCCGTACGAAAAGTTGTTGCCAGTACTTGTGATCATAAAGCAGTTTATAAAACAGTTGTATGTATTCTCACCCCAGTGAAAAACATTAAAAATGGGCTATGAAACTCACCAGAGTTAAGCAAGTAGCAAGCAATATCAAATATTAGCAAGTAGTGGGTGTTCTCGTCCCGTGCACAACCTCCTAACGCCCTAAACGTATGAGGTTGTATAAGTAGATGTCTCAAAAGACCATCTATAGCGATTGTATAAGTGGGGGTTAATGTCCACTTAAGCCAATCGGGTAGGTGGGGGGTTTATGTCCACCTAAAGCTAGTTCATCAACTAGTATGTCCAAATAAGTTGTTCGAGTTTGTTCATCAAAAACGTGTACGACCCGTTGGTGAAAGTTTGTAATAATAATTCTTTAAGACATTATTATTAAGTTCGTTTCAGTGTATACATTGTAATAGTATGTATCATGTGTGGTTATAAGTTGTTATCCAAGTTTAATACTTAGTAAAAAAACAAGTTTCAGGTTTTCTGTCTTTAGCGACACTAGGGTTAGTGTTGCAGGTTTAGCGACATTAGGATAAGTGTCGCAGTGTATGCGACATTAGGTTAAGTGTCGCAGTGTATGCGACATTAGGTTTAGTGTCGCAGGTGAGTGTCGCAAGATAGCGACACTGAGCCTTGTGTCGCAGGTTCAAATCAATTTCAATTAAGTAGCGACATAGTTAGCGACACTTAGGTAGTATCGCAGGTCATGCGACACTAAGGGTCTGGTCAGCTTTCAAATTTTAATCCAAATGTTCTAAGTGTCAGTTTTTCATTCGGGAAACTTTCTAAGTTTAATTTTTTTTGGTCCAAGTTACTAACCAAGTTACCCAAACCCATTTTTGTTACCATTTTTCAAATATAGTAAGTTCTTAGAAATTGAGCCGCTTTTGTTGACTTGGTCAAACCTACTCGGTTTGACCCAAAACTTTTACCCAACCCATATATCAGTTTATAGAGTCCATAGAATTTTTCGGTTCATGTCGGAGTTCACCAAAAGTGTCGGTTTTACAAACGTTCTAAAACAGCCCCTAAGTTATGTTTTCGGTTTTTGTTGGTTTGTTTCGCCATAGATCTTACTAAATTCTGGTCCAAATCAAGTCTCACAAATTTTACCAACTGATCATCATGGTTTCTAGTCTAACATATAACTTTTACAGTAAATATAGTGTCCATTTACATAGGTAATTAATTTTGCTAAGGAACCGAACTCGGTTTTCGAATAAGTGCAGATCAGACCCAAAGATCAGTTCGTAGTCAAAAATACGTACAGACCTGGAAAAAGTGTAAAACATGAAAGTTGTATCTCTTTTCAATACGCAAATTTTAAAAAAAATATCCGTTGTCTAACGCTTCCTAGAACTCAAGTTATGACTGTTTTAGTAAACTGAGATTTTGAGACAGATTATTGCATGTTCTTGTAAAAAGAGTTGTCTGCCGAGCCGTATGAGGTAGGAAACCCTCAAGTACGGTTCTAAGGGAAGGAATTAACCCACCTATTCTGACCGGGGAGAACAGGCCATTCGGCAGGGAGATTCTGAAATTGCGGAGGCTTGGTTCGACCAAGCCGCTGAGTATTGGAAACAAGCTATAGCACTTACTCCTGGTAATTATATTGAAGCGCATAATTGGTTGAAAATAACTAGATGTTTCAAATAAAAGATGAGACCTTTTCTTTATTTTAGTTATTATTTAGATTAGATTAGAAGATTAGATTGTTTCAGATATTTTTTGATTTGTTATCATTAATTGTTTGTTGGCCCCATCAGTCATATAAAATAGATAATTCCTTTGGGAAGAAACAAAAACAATCAAAGAATTTCTTTATATCCCTTCTAAGCGTTCTATTTCATATGGTATTTTGTAGGACTAAAGGATACATGGATAACTTCCAAAATATATTTTTCTTGTCTTTCTTTTTATTTTTTCTATATATATATATATATATATATTATATTTTATTTATATTTAATTTTTCTAGAAATAAAAAAATTAAAACTAATCAAAAAGACTTCGAATCGAATCACTGAATATATAACTAGAAGTGAAAACGGAGAGAATATAACTAGAAATGGAAACAGAGAGAATATAACTAGCAGTGGAAACTCAGAGAATATAACTAGAAGTGGAAACGGAGAGAATATAACTAACAGTACAAAAAAAATTTGAATTATAACCAATAATATTAACTTTTGTTTCAATTCACTTTAGTGTCGCACAAACTCCGATTGTCGCACATAGCGACATTGACCCTTGTGTCGCACCTAGATATCGAATGTCGCATATAGCGACACTAATACCTGTGTCGCCAAAAATGTAAACTTATAACTCATTTACACACTAAGTGTCGAACCAATATAACCTCAAATACTTATATGATACGACTTCAAAACACACAAAATATACTTTATAAGTATAACGTAACGACATAATAATAATCGAACTTTGGAATTATTATTACGAAAACTCACCAACGTGCCATATACATTTTCAAAAACTACAAACTTAAACAACAAACAAACACTTTGGACATAATCCAGTTGTGTGAACAGTAGCATGGATGGTCAACTACGACATCCACTTATTTATACTTATACCCTTTTACGTTTAGGACGTTAGAGACTTTACCTGAATACACGCTTTGCTAGCTCTCACCATTTAGCTCACAAGGTGAGTTCACAGCTCCTCTTTTACTGCTTTGAAACTAGAGGTGAAAAACATAGCTGCTGTTTTACTACATGTCATAACTTACAATGATTATCTAAATGCTTCCATGCTTTTATATTTACAACTATTGATTATATGAACGTAACCATGTACGTTATACTCGATAGCTTGAGTACTTTTGAACTATATTTATGAATGATTTCATATTATACTTACAAACTGTTTATAAAATGCTTGTAGGCTTTTATACAAACTATTATTTTTGAAACAATATTTTCATAAACTATTTTGAAAAGTGGTTTTGCCCTACTTCTTGGGTGTTGGTCCTACTTCTTGGACTGTGATTGAACCCTACATCTTGGGTGATAGCTCTACTTCTTGAGCAGATTGGGCCCTACTTCTTGGGTGCCAGCCCTACTTCTTGGGCAAAGATGGAACCCTACATCTTGGTGATAGCTCTACTTTTTGAGCAGATTGGGCCCTACTTCTTGGGCAAAGGTTTTAGGTCCTACTTCTTAGACAAATGATTTAGTCCCTACTTCTTGAGCGAATGTTTAGGATACTTCTTTTCTACCACTAATAGGATACTACTTTCCTACAAATATTATATTAGGATACGAACTTTTCTACAAACAATTTTAAACTACATTTTGGGCAACATCCCAATTAAACTTATATTTGGACAACATTTCACAAAACATTATTTAACTGTTATGGCAACATTTACAAACATATTTGGTTTATCAAACTATACTTGTAAACATAAAACCTGTGAATTCACTCAACATTGTGGTTGACTTTTTACTATCTTTTTCAGGGAATTAGTTGCACAAGTAAGACCACATGCATTATGGATTTAGGCGACTTACGATGAAATTAGGATGCCAACTTTTGGAGAAATGGGATTTCTTTTGTATAACTAATAGTTTTTAGTCACATTTACGAATCCACTTTTGTATAATTTAACTATATTCTTACTTATATGATTCGATGAATCGTAAACTTTGTAAACAAATATTTATGGCATCTTAATATATATGTTCTGCGATAATCATATGCTCTGATATGTATGAATGTTCAATGTTTACGTCGGCGCCCCCTGCTCGATCTAATACTTCCGCAAACCATCTGACAAACATAATTACCGAATTTGGGAGTGCGATATGTTATACCGGGAATGCCATGGCGGTGTGAAAGAACGCCGTCCAATGACGTTCTCGGCTAAAAACCTTGTAGAAGAAGCCCCCACACCGTGTGTGCTCTTAAAAGTCATCTATAAATCGTCTCTAACTATCAATATATAGAAAATAAATATATAAAAAATGACCTTTTGATCATATAATGGGGATAGGATGACAAAATCGATTACAGTTGTATATAAGTCACTCTTTTATTTTAACCTTCTTTTAAAAAGATGCACCGAAAAATAAATCAATGAAATTTAACAATTTTTTAATATTAATCATTGCAACATAAAAATGAAAGCTTAATCTGATATACTGCAAAAAAATATTTAATCTACACACTTAAAACAAAACAGTGCAGTGTAACATATTTACACATGCTAGTAGGGTACCTGGGTAATGCGACGATACCCAATTTATAAAATGATTTTGTTTTTAACGGCTATAATAGTAGCCATCATGTCATAAACGACAAAAGTGGAATAACTTTTGTACACAATTGTATTGATTGTGATTTGTTTTATTTTTTGTATCTTGAGAAACGCGTATTAGCTATTGTAAAAGTAGTTATATATATATATATACACACACACTAGCATTATACTCGCGCAATGCAGTGGTGAAAGTGATAAAAGTTGATGCGAATGAATGTTTTAAAATTAAAAGGACTTTCGTAGTTAGATTTAATATATGATTGATGAAAAGTGTAGTTAGTAGAAATAAGTAAGAAGTGAAACCCACTTTACTTAGTCTTAAAATTTTTTAAGAAGAGAGAATGTTAAATGTATTATATATATATATATATATATATATATATATATACTAGATTTAATCACGTGCAATGCATGGCAATATAAATTATAATTTTTATTTATTCATAGTATTCATCAACATTATAAGTTATCAACAAATAAGATATACAATATGTATTTTATTATAAGAGTAGAGAATTTTAGCAATAAAAGTTACTAATAAGTTTTCTTGGAACATATAATGTTCACTTTCTTCTCTTATTACACTTCTAAGTACACAGTTTGGCATAAACCTTTACTATACATCTTCATGGTACTTATTTAATTTCAACTCAAAACTCAGTAAGAATTATAGGTGTTCAATCAATTTATTATTTTGTATATGAAGAGGTAAACCTGTTGTATATCTTGACGCGTGTAAGGTATCTAGAATCGACAATGCAAATCCACTTATAGTTAGCAAAATCCATCATCCTTTGACTCTGAGTTAGATTAGATGGATTAACTTCACACTCTAGTACCTTTATTTAGCGATAAGAAACAATTTGAAATCACTTGTTAGCAATATGATAAAGAAAAAAACAAATCCAGCAAAATACAACCTCATTGCATTATACAAAGCCCAATATATCGTACAATATACAAGATATATGTATTATAATAAACCTTCTTTGTATGGTATAGGGGAAGGTTCAAATAGGAACACTTCTTATCGTGAAAATGGTAGGAAACGTACATTTTTTATTTTAACTTTAAGATTGATTAACTTTTTTAATAACTCTTTTTATCAAAATTATTTGAACTTTATGCTCTTTAATACGAAATAATTTTTGTTAAAAAAATATGTGATACATATCATAAAAAAAATTAGTGTGTATCACAGTATCACAGATAAATGTTGTGATATACATCTTTTCTTTATATATATATATATATATATATATATATATATATATCATATATTTTTATTTTTTTAAAATCGATCTAATATTAAGTGGATAAAATTTTAATAATTTTGACATTTTTTTTGCAAATAATATACATATTTGAAATAAAAAAATGAAAAAAGTTATTCCTATGATTCCTATCCTTAGGAATGATTCTTAATTGTATACAGGCCGAAAAATGAATTTAGGAGGCTCCAAATAGACAAAAAAAAATTCAAATGAATATATAAAAAATGCATTAATATTACGAATTATATAATGATACAAAAATATAAAGTCATTATCTAGCGATTCGAAAAAACTAACCATTTTCATTCTTCACTAAAAAAAGCTATTCTTTAAAATAAAATTTTAAATTAAACCTTTTGAATCAATACTCTTCAGTAGATTATCATCAATTGCTATCATTATCAATTCATTAAGCATTTTTTGTGACATTGTAGATTCCATATAATTTCAACAACTTAAGTTTTGAAAAACTTATTTCCATAGTTGCTACAGTTATGGTAGAATATTCTATATGCAATAATCGAATTAGGAAACTAATCGTTTCATTTCAGATCAATAGGTTTCATATAGGTACAAGACAAGAAATTTTTAAGCATCTTTAACTTCGCATAGCGTTCATTTGCATCAATATCAGGTTGTCCATTAGTCGTGAGTGCTTTATTTTAAGATGACTACATGAAGCGTCCGGAATTTTTTTTTATAGACTCGTATATTACAATTTATAAAATCATAATATAAAAATATAATTCATTTATGTTAGGTCGCATCTGAAATCAATCACAACTCTTATCCCCTGACATAGACATTGACATTTTCGTACTCGATGTACATGACATTAATGCATATGTAACCAACAACTTATTTCTTTGACTCTACAATTCGAATACCATATTAATACAATAACCGTGACTAATAAAACTCTTAATTCCACTTATACATTACAAAAGTTTATAGTATTTGGGCAATTTATACGGTGGCTATTTAAAATGACAATTCAAAAGGAAGAGAAGATTGTCTAATCACATTGCAAACTCCAATCCACACTATTATCTTGAAATCATATTTCACCCAATTGATTCAACCAAATCAAGCACCTACAATATGAAATCACTGAAACGAGTAATCATAAAATTCAGTGAGCATATGAGCAATTAAATAAATAATTCACATATACAATAACATATTTCGTATATCAAGAATCCACTTATCTTATTTCCACAAATAACTATGAAGCAATTGTAGAGATTCTTTTTATTTCATAAGGATCCGCAGTCCAAGAGATACAAGTAAGCAAGGCATCAATTTTCATCAAAATGGATACCAAGCTTAATAGATACAAGTAGTGCTAGACACTTATTTATTTCGTGATCATTGATTATTTCATAATCAATGATTATTTCCTAATGATACAATCTCTACAACTTGCTTACCACACAAATCATTATATTATTCCACATAATCAATCAACAACCAAACACTTTAGCACGAAACACAAAAACATAATATCACCACAACATGTATCCTCAATATCCTAATAACCACATTTGGAAACAAGATACGGAACAATTAATAATCCATAGGGTCATGCAAACCTCTTGCCCGTAGGTAATCCAATAATACACAACCATAATAATTCACAATTTAGAAACAAGATAAGATACACGCATCTACCACTCAATTGTATGAATCTCTTACTCGTAAGCAATCCGGAACATACAATCATTACCCATTTAATCCACATAATACTCACCTTTGCTTTTTAGACGAATAGACAAATAATCACAATGTTGGTGGTTGCCACGTATCGATTCTCGCATCACCTATCACATAATTCGTGGATATAACAACATATTAATAACTAACAACCATACTAATCAACTAATCATAATCATAATCCATGAAATTGGCCAAGCTTAACTTTCTAGTTAACTTGACTTACTTTTCCTCTTCATAATCTAATAATTCAGTTATAATGGATTCATCTACTTGAATACATTTCCCATTTAAGTTGTATTTTCAACTATTCGATTACAATTAACTCATCGCTTAACCGACTCATATGATTTATCACTTGAATCTTTACTCGAATGATAATTCTTAATCGTCATCATGTGATGCTATTACTTCTGTTTCCGATTCATTATCGTTATATAATAGTAACATGATTGAATGGGAATGAAAACAAGGATAGACCCTGAACCAGGCTAGAATCGCGTCGTGTTAATCCAATAATCGCGTCGTGAAAAGGTGGAAGTCGCGTCGCGAAACCATCCCAGTCGCATCGCGATTGTCTAGGTTTCCAGACCTGCAAATTTCATTTTCTACTATAACCCAAAGTTCAATCACAAACAACAATCAACCAAGTTCTAATTCGGGATTTCAGGCGTATAAACATCATTTGATCATCACTATGAACCTACTTCTATCAATTTCACAGCCCAATTCAAACAAATAAGACATTGAAACTTACAATTTAAAGAAGAGGAAGATGGAGATGATGATTATAATTTCGAGCTTAATTTTTGAATTCATAAGCTGTGAAGGAATTTGATGTTTACTTCTTGTTTTCTTGATTTTGGGTCATCACACAATTCACAGGGATGATTCTTATTTTTACTCTGGAAAGGTTTAGAAAGGGAAAGGGAAAGGGAATTATGTATTCCCTGTACGTACACACACATATATATGTTATTATTTCGTCCTTTCTTTCACACCTATTATCTGGAATTTAAAAACCATTTACGATTATAATTATTTTATTTCACCTAAAGTAATAATAATTTAAAACAACTATTGTTACTTTATTCGCATTAATACTTTTGGATTTTTGAGTGTTACACTACAACACGAACTAAGACTCTTATCATTAAAAGAGTATAAATTGTTAAAAGTAAACAATAAATCAAAAGTCTTGTCATATGGTATGTATTGTTTGAATTTTTTTTAAAGAAACAACTTTTGATCAACAACGCAAAATTAATATTTCATTTTAAATGACACCTCGGTAGAAAATGAAACATCCGCTTCATCAGTTGGATCATCTTCAAAATGTTTTATTCTAAAGTGCACAATTTTATTTTTATTCTTCAAATATCACAATAGTTTTTTTCCACATTGAACATATATCTATTCTATCTAATTATATAAAACAAAGATTTTTCCTAGCTAATTAGTCATGCCACATCATCGAATTTCTTTTTTTAAAGGCTACCTAATTATGCCACATCATTAACTTAGTTTTTCTTTAATTTTTTCCTAATTTCTTAGTTATGACACATCATCAAATTCCCCTTTTTATTAAAAACCTACATAATTATGTAACACTGTAAAATTAGTTTTTCCTTAAAAGTCTTTAAAATTTCTAACACTCTCATCTTATAAAAAATTTTCATAATTTATACAGAATAATAGTTTTGCAAACATTACCATATGATCACAGGCTCGAAGGTCTAATTTTTTTTTTTTTACAAATACATGTAATTCTTATTAATTATTTATCTTTCTAAAAATCACTGTGCTTTATTTGGATGCATATAGTAATTTCGACAATTAATTATAATAGTTTGATTACTTTATTATATAGTTTGGTTTATATTATTATTTATTTTCAATTATCAATGACAATTGCACCTTTTAAATTAACAACATTAATTCATTGAACTACTATAAATAAACATATAATTACATTTTTTTAACGAACGTGCATTGCACGGGCTAAAAATCTAGTACTAATATATAACAAATCTCGTAAAATTTGATGCCCCTAAATTTGAAGGCCCTGTATGCTGGCACATACTACACTTGCCAATATCTGATTGTATAATAATGATTAAAAAATATAGTACTTATTAATCTTAGTTTTTAAATAATTAAATGCATTATTATCTATCAAACAAAAAAAATCAATTTATAGCAAAACCATGCGGACAAAATACTTAAAATTTTAAAAAAGTTATTCAATAAATTCAAGGATTTGAAACCAAATAAGAAAGGTATGAATATTGAGTAACAAGAAAACTAAATCCAATCACCCCTTCAAAATCGGTTTCCTTATTTACCACCTTGGCTTCAACTCAAGAAGAAACCCAATTACACACAGCACAAAAGTTTTTATTCGTTTTTTTTAATCTACAAAATTGAAATTCAGAACGTATTCAAGCTATATTCACCTCCATTACATGTAATCGTTGATTTTGCGCTTCAATTAACATGTCTCTCTTCAAGTCTTTCTTGAATTCAATCGGGAAGAAGTCCACATCTGCTCTATTTTCCCCTAAAAGGTATCCTACTTTTTAATTTACTTAATATTTGCTAATGATAAACTATGTAGCAGAATCCTTACTTGATCTTTCTTGTATTTTGACATTGTGTACAAATTTTGTATTATGTTACTTGATTGTAGAATTCGAATGAGGGTTAATAAGTTGATTTCTGTACTTTTAGGTCACACTTTGAGTATTTTTTGGAACTTTTAATCAACCAGTTATTGCATTGTTTTGTTGAATTATGTTATGAGTTATTGCATTGTTAGAATTAACAGCAGAATTATTTGTGGTGAACTCTGTGATGGTTCTTGTGTTTGAAAATTTGTGTATTGTGTTTGGGAATGCGAATATAAGGATGAAATTTGTTAATTTGTAGGTGTGTCACACAGAAGATGAGGTTTCATTCTTCAAGCTGCATGAGATCACAAAAACCTTTAATGCAACAGACTCAGCCTGGGGCTCAGTCTCAGCCTCAGCCTGCGTCCTCACGGTGGCGATTTTTTTTCATTGTACGGAGTTATCGAAATTTTTGAGATATGTTTACATTTTTAATTTATCTTTTTGAGTGTTGTTGTTTTGTGTCTATGGTTATGATGGCTTATTGTTAACTTTTGTTAATGCAGCCAACCGTTGTTCTAGGTGGAATTGGTAGTGGACTTGTTTATCTACATTTGAATGATGAAAAGAGAGCTATTAGAAAAGGTCAGCTCCTTTTATAGATTTTTTGTTTTGCTTTCAGAAAGCACACAATCCTCATTCATAATTAATTGATTGATTAGGAAGATTACTTTATTATATTAGTTCATGTTATTTACTGTTTTCTTCTTACTTTTCGTTTTGTGCCATTGAATTAATCGATGTCCATAGTTAAGATGCTACATTAGTCATAAATAATAATGAAGGGGTCAAGTTAAGTCAAACTTTATTCATAAGGGGAATGTGTTTCTCAAAATCTTAACAGGTGGCAGAATAGGTGGGTTGGGTAACAAGTCAACGTGGGTTGTTTTATGTATGTTGTACACGTTGGGTCGGATTCTCCTGCAAATGTATTATTGTCTGTTAGTTTATAGTTAATGGATTACTTCATGTATGGATAGAACTATTATGTAGTATTACTTTGGCAGACCAGTTTAACCCATTTCCCTTTGAGCTAAATGTTTGTATTTGTCCCATTAGGGAGAAACCGTAACCCAAATCAATCATTCATAGGTGGATGTTGAAGTGCGTTATAGACACTATTTGGTTGTTGAAGTGCATTAATATTTCTACGAGTCACCTGTATTAACAAATCTGTATCCATTATTTGTATCAAAAAATTCCTCTCATTTCGGCAAATCAAAATGTACCCTAGTATACTTATATATCCGGAAGTCAGATTGGTGATTTACCCTATGGAGAATGCATAAAGTATGTTTTTAATCACTATTAAGGGTGCTATTAATTTTGCAAGCCAATCTACCAAAAAAGTCTAAGTTGCCTTAACTTCTCATTCGGGTCATCCATTCACAGCTAGTTTATTCCGAACAAGACATATATTAATATCCTACAATCATGTAATGGAAACATTTTAATGAGTTAAGGGCTAATTTGGTATTACATTTTTGTTTTTATAAAACCCATAAAATGATTATCTGTTTTCTTCATGCTACATGTTACCTTCTTTTGGATTTAAGTTGCTTAACAATTCCCAATTCACTTGATCAGGACAGTGTACAAACGCTGGATGTGGTTCACGAAACGGTCCAGTAATTGGTGGCCCCTTCAGCTTGATTGATACCCATGGTAGATTGGTTACAGAAAAGGACCTTCTTGGAGACTGGATACTTTTACACTTTGGTTATACTTCATCCCCTGATATTGGGCCTGCAGAACTTGCGAAATTGGCCAAGGCTGTCACCACATTAGCTTCCCCTGACTCAAAGCAGAATATGAAGGTTCAACCCGTTTTCGTTACACTCGATCCACAGCGTGACACCCCATCTCAACTTCGTGCCTATCTCAAAGGTCAGTTCTCATTACATGTGGCAAACGGGCACGTTGGGTAACGGGTAATGCAGATCCGGGTAAAGCACGTAACATTTGATATTGGCTGAAACGGGTCAGGTTGGTTTCGGTTGACCCAAAAGCATCTTTTGTCCATTTTTATAATAATGTTTTGAAGAAACAATCAATGTGTTAGATATATATATAATCAGATATGATCCCCGAAACTATATTATTACAATCATAATCTAATCTTTACTTAAAAATGTACGTTCCCAGTAACTTTTGACCTGTTGGACCCGTTTATTACAGACCTGAAATCTTCTGATTGTTCTCTTTACAGGACAAACATAACCGAATTTGACCCATTTGTAAGTAAGGGTCTGATTTGTGACCTCTACTTCTCATATATAAGTAAGAGGGTTTAATGTAAGTTCGATCGAGGCTTTATTTATTTACATTGCTTTTTGCTTATTGATTTTTCTTTGAACATGGAGTACAGAATTTGATGAGAGAATAATGGGTTTAACTGGGCCTGTTGGTGCTGTTAAAGAAATGGCACATGCATATAGAGTGTTCTTTAAGAAGGTTGAAGAAGATGGGGATGATTATCTTGTTGAGTCTCCCCACAACATGTAAGTTACAGTTTCCTATTATCTTCCTCTTTGTAATTTCATCAATATCTTATCAGCTGTTGTTATTCATCAAAAAAATTTAGATCAAGTAAATAGATGCAAATTTAAATTCCTTACATAAAAACTACTGTAATAGTTACCGAGTCTTTTTTTAGTACGAGTTGAGTTGACACTTGTGTCCATCATTTTCATAAACAGACAAGGCATTAAAGATTATTATGAGAACTATATTATTTTGATCATAATAATAATCTTTTTTTTTTATTAGAATAGTATAGGAGGTTACTTGAAAATTACACTTCATGTGACTTCTTTTTAACTCCATATTTTTTAGTTGACCCATTCGAGATATAACATAACCCAAGACTGAGCCATTTATAAGTAAATCGGTTGAAACTACCATTTCAGATAAGGTGTTTTACTTTTTCTTTTTTTGATCTAATTAACATAATATGCTTTTTGGGCCGTTTTGTTTTATACATATAAGAACTAAGTGTCAAGAGTCATGAGGTTTGTGCATCGTTTGGACCTACTAGTGTCGGGTGGTGGTCTAACCATAATTCATAATCATTTCAAATGAAATTGGTCACAATGATTCTAACTTGTGTATCCTTATGTGTATATGAATCATGAATCAACAGGTACCTGATAAATCCAAATTCGGAAATTGTAAGAACCTTTGGGGTCGAGTATAACGCAGAGCAACTATCGGAAGAGATCCACAAAGAATTGAACAAAACGAAAGTGTAAATTGTTCTCTGGAGTATCACATTATAACATTACTGAGTTTGATACAAGGTCTAAGTTTGAGTATGGGATACACGTATACTGGCAGCCAGGCTAACTAGTTTCAAGCGAGATTTTTTGTCGAAAAAGTTGAGTTTAGTTTAGGGAAGACGGAAGCATGTGGCTTTCCTGAATATTTTGAAATGAAAATTCGATCTTTCTACTGTGGTTTGTTTTGAATATAAACTCCTAAGTATAGTCTCCAATTGATGAAGATGCATAACATTTGCTAGGTGAAGATAGTATTGTGAATATCAAGTTATCTACCATAAACATTGTTAGTCACTGACTTATGTGCAAATCTGTAATCAAGTCTAGTGACAAAGTAGTCGTAACTCTATTTAATGCGCATTTAGTCCAAGAGTACTGTTAAACATGTTTAAAAGTATCCAATACTTTTTACGGAGTACCATTTATTTTGACACATATACTAGTTATATTTTTAGGCACATATTTAGCCCTATATTATACACATCCCACTATTTTTTCGTGGAAATTATACGTGTATCGTATGCATTGGAGAAGAAAATAGTTTAAACACGTATTAACACCCTCTTTTTCAATATTAGCTTTCTAAGTAAGCTAGTATGAATCTTCAAAAGAATATAATAGCTTTCTAAGTAAACTAATCATTTCTAACTTTCCATATTCTTTGAAGTATCTATCTATCTTGTATATTAAAAGAAGAAAAATCATGAGAGAATAAAGACCATTAGATAAAGATTAACAAATAAGATATAACCCTTAATTTATTTCATGACATTATTAATCCCATTATTATGTGACTAAAAGACTAAGTTACCATTCTATATTTACAATATACATCATTCAATATTTACAATATGAATCATATGTTTTTCCTTTAATTGTAGATAATCATTCAAATATTTTATAATTTATTATTTCTTCTATAGTTCAAACTTTTCCTACAATCTTATTTATTTTATTGTTTTTGAAAAAGATCTCAATAAGTTATTTACATTTAAAAAAATTCATAACTTCATTCCATCACCCCAGTAATTTTAATTCTGATACGGTCTACAATTTTGAATCCTTTAATCAATTTCCAGTTCTAAGATCATGGATGCCAATGGGTCGGGTTCCAACATATTTTAGTGTATATGTACTCATACTTCTGCTTTTTTTAATTTTTAATTTACAATGCTTAGATTATAGATGTCAACGAGTTAGTTTCCACTGAGTTTTAGTGTACTTGTACACATACCGATTTAGAATATTCGTACTGATATCCGACCCAATACCCGTTGGGTACTCAATAATATTACCCATCGATTTTTCATATATATTCGCAAGGTTTCGGTTATCCTCATGTATGTAACTTTGGTGGAAAAAATTAGTTTTGAAAATACAACGCAGATTTGAAACACGGAAACGAAGATAAGAATTACAAGATTTGAAATCTTAAAGTTTACAATTTAACTTTTTAATTAACTAATTTTATTATTAAAGAACAATACTAATACAAAAGAAAATGGTATCATGCACGATATTATTAAAAATTGATTAATTTAATTACTCTTTTGCCACTAATTTCTCAATATCTCGATTTACATCCCTATAATAATTTGTAGTTTAATCTTCGAAAGTTGTGTTAATATCATTCGGGCCACTAGAGCCTGCATTTGAGTTGTTATGTTTTGTCATCTTTCTTCTGAGTTAAATAGACAAAGTAATGCATTATAGATTGTTGATTTAAACAGAGATTAACTTAGATGGAGAAAACCACCAATCCACTGCAAAAAATGCTATTTTTTAAACACAAATTAGTATTTACCCACTGAACCGGTAAATTTGCTTATTTGGAAAAACATATCTATACGATTTTAAATAATATAGTATTATTAAAAATCAATACAAATAACAAAGTGAAATCATATACAATATTATCCCTATTAATTAATTATTTATTTGAACTCATCAATTCAAAATCTATCACAATTCAAATGCTTAATACATTTTTCATTTAAAATTAAAACAATACAAACCGATGTACCGTACACCAACACCAAATCATTTATTGAATCCATTTAACACATCCATATAAAACATATCATAAAATCAACCCGCAAATTTTACGGGTCTTAATCTAGTATAATATAATAGTAATACTAATACAAAAGAATTACTCAACCAAATATTAATTATTCTTTGAAGTATATAATAGTAATACTAATACAAAAGAATTACTCTACCAAAAATTAATTATTCTTTTTTTGAAGTATATAATAGTAATACTAATACAAAAGAATTACTCAACCAAATATTAATTTATCTATTTTGTTAAATCAACTAACATAGTTAGCAACTCCAAACAAGAAAACTAGGCAATGCGTATGTTTCACATTACGATTTATAGGACGAAATCGTTAAACGCTTTACAACTATATAAACTCAACTTTGTCGAACCAAGCATATGTTACACGACGATTTCAAAACAAACAATTAACAATTTTAATCTAAATCAACAAGTTGATTATAAATTCAAGCAACAATTAAAATTTGATATTAAATACTAAGGGTCACGATTCGGGAATGCATCTAACTTGTAGCCGATATCTACTTACTGTGTGTACCCAATTTAAGTTTGCATTTTTAATCTATCAAACTTTCGAAAAAAATGTGTTTAAGTGTATTTTGGTGATGTTTTGATGATGTGTCAAACTCTTCAGGTGCCAAGTGACGCCTTAAACGAACGACACATCAGCAAGATAAATTAAAACACTCTTTTAAAAGTTGGATACATTAAATTGAGAAAACGTAAGTATGATACAACGGACATATAAGTTATATGCATTTATGGATGGATAGTAAACCCTAAATAATATCACAACATTATATTTTGACTTTTTTTATATAAAAATCAGAAAACCAAAAACCAAACAATTGCTCAAATGGTTTGGTCGTAATGCTAATTTGGGGTCGAAAGCAACGACAATACCAAGATTGGACACCAAATATATTAACACAAAACCGAACCAACAACAAAATACACAAACAGAAACTCCATAAATAGGAATCTCATCCTCAACGGAGGTTGACATTACGGCGGTACTAACAAAGCAGCAACAGCAACAACAATTAACAAATAATGTACCCTTTAATACATTCACAATTCAACACTTTTTAATCTCCTCTTCCATCTTAATTATACAATTTTAAAATATATGCTATGAAAGGAGTGGAATTGTGGATGCGAGATTTAGTGGGATCACAGGTGGCATCAACTGATTTTGTAAACGGTGGGTTGTTTCTGGAATCAGGTAATAATGTTAATCTTTCGTACATTAGATCGTTTGTTTCGATACAAAATAGTAGTAGTAGAAGTAGTGGTAGATCGATCGGAGTTGTGTCGTGTTCGTTGAGGCGGCCGAGGAGTCGCCGGAGACACGGTGGAGTTGGGTTTTTGTCGGTGTCGGTGTCGGTGAAGGACGGCGGTAACGACCAAGAGTTTGTGGAAGAGTTGGATGATGTTGTCAAGGTGGAAAAACAAGGGGGTGCTTTGAATACTACTAAACATCTTTGGGCTGGAGCTGTGGCTGCTATGGTTTCAAGGTTTGTTTGTTAATTTGTTTTTGATTTGGAATCGAATTTTATTGTGATTCTGTAAGATGTTTTCTGTTATAATGGCAATTAAATTATAGAGTGGTTAGCTTCATCAATGATGAATTTGTAATTTTGGATGCTTTTTGTTTTTAGGTTGAAATTGTGATAGTTTATTGGAAAAATCGATTGTTCACGTAGGGGATAACAAATCAATGCACTTTCTCGGATGATATGGAACTTGACACCTTAATCGTGATTCTAGATTAGCAACCGGGCATTGTCCCTTTAGCTTGCAAGTGTATTGACTTGATGGTCATCTATATGAAAGCAATAGTAAAACATAGATTGATGCATTAACTTATTTTGGGTATAGGTAAAAAGATAGGATATTCATTGTTTAAAGACGATGGAAGCAACATAAATGTATTATATTTGAATACTTACCATATCATGAATATTGCACGTGTCAAATTTATTATCCTTCACGCCTTATTTTTTGTTTGATAACGTATGTCTTCCCTTTATCTATGATGATTATATCAGAACTTTTGTTGCACCACTCGAGAGACTGAAGCTTGAATATATGGTTCGTGGAGAACAGAAGCATCTTTTTGACCTTATTCAGTCAATTGCAGTCTCTCAAGGGATTAAAGGTTTTTGGAAAGGAAATTTTGTGAATATTCTCAGAACGGCCCCATTTAAGGCCATCAACTTTTATGCTTACGATAAATACAGAAGCGAACTGCTCAAACTAACGGGAAATAAGGAGACAACCCACTATGAAAGATTTATTGCTGGGGCTGCTGCAGGAATTACGGCTACCATACTCTGCATACCCATGGACACTGTATGTCTTAATTTTGCTTTCTTTGTTTTGTTGCATACTTTGTATGTTTGGAGGGTTTGAGCTTGTAAATCTGACAGGCTTAGTTAAAAGGGAAATAGGTCTAATGGGTTGAAAGTCACTCAAATGAATTGTAACACATATAACCTTCTGCGTCATTTTATTGAAAATGTATGTTGTTATCGTAAAGATATGGTTTTTGTAATCATGTATAAAACATTAATTATCTGTTAAAAACAATAAGGCCAAAAACATGTTTCCTGGTCAACACAACCTCTGTTGTTCCCTACTAAAAGTACCATACTTCAACCAAACCCATTTTTGACTTTCCCAGTTTGCCTGTTTTGCCACGTGTAGTCAGCATTATTGACTGTGGTTACAACTAGATTTTCAGCTTCTTTTCCTCTAATTAGAAGAAGGTGCTTATGATAAGTAATGAAGACAGTATTGAGGTACATGTTACTATGTTAGGTCGAAACTAGTATTAGTCTTTTTAGGCATAAGTCTAGAACTAAGGGAGTCTAGTTTCCATATTTTGAAAATAGAGAGCTATATATAGAGTGTGAGAGCCATGAATTTATTATGCATAAATCCTACCACTGATTTTTTTTGCGAAAATGGGCATCATTGAGGAAACTTGGCCAACATCTTCAAAGTAAACTGTTGTTCTTTTACATATGTAAATTATACGTTTCAGTATTAAGTAATAAGTAGAGGTGTTATTTTGGTTTAGGTCAACCAGGTAATATAGATATTTTGATATAAAATAGTTAAGGAAGCGGGACCAGTGGCCAAATGGGTTGAACGGATCAAACTAGTTAAAAGTCATTCAGAGTGTATTCTAAATTTCTAATCACATAAAAGTTTGTAATTGTATTCCTTATAAATAGAGCGCAGAGTTGATACAAATTTTTAAGTCACAAATCATTTGTAAAACAAATAAAAGATGTCAAAGTGTTGGTGATCAACCCGACCCGTTTTTTAGTCCATATAAAGATGAAACGTGTTGAGTCATCATTCAACTCACCCATTTTTCCACCTCTATAAACTATTTACTGCTCTTATAGGAAGTTCTTTGAATTCCTATCATCACATTATTGAAATTTATCCTTCATACTTCTATGATAGTTTTGAAAGTGAGTGTTTCATAGACATATATTGACTGTAGCATGTTATACGATATCACAGATTAGAACAAAAATGGTGGCACCTGGTGGAGAAGCCTTAGGAGGTGTAATTGGTGCTTTTGGCCACATGATCCAAACCGAAGGATTCTTTTCATTATACAAAGGATTATTACCATCAATCATAAGCATGGCACCTTCAGGTGCGGTATTTTATGGAATTTACGATATATTAAAGTCAAATTATCTACGTTCAGCGGGAGGAAGGAAAAGACTTCAACATATGAAGGATTCTGAGCAGGAATTAAATGCTTTTCAGCAAATGGAACTGGGTACAGTTAGAACATTAATATACGGGGCGATTGCTGGATGTTGTGCTGAAGCTGCTACATATCCATTTGAAGTTGTTAGACGACAGCTTCAAATGCAAGTTCGTGCCACAAAAATGAGTGCAATGGCGACTTTTTTGAAAATAGTTGAGCAAGGTGGCGTTCCTGCTCTGTATGCAGGATTGACTCCAAGTTTATTACAGGTATGCCCATATGAACAACAATCAAATGTTCACGTTTTGGTGCCACGTGTATTTTTATATTTATCTGATGGTGTTTTTTTTTCTGCGCTGTGCTTATTCAGGTGCTACCATCGGCTGCAATAAGTTACTTTGTTTATGAACTTATGAAGATAGTTCTCAAAGTTGAATCAGAACACTGATCATCGCCTTTTTATTTACTTTTAAAAAGAGTCTTACACCTTGTATGAACATTTTGGTAGGAATACTAACGGGTCGTTGAACAAAGAAACTTCACTTTGAGAAGTTACAAATTTGAGCATCGAAATGGGAATAGCTAGTTAAACATGTTTGTGGTAGTGTCATATATTCTTGCTTTTGTTTCATACTATTTATATAATGTTTGTGTTAAAGCCTTCAAATCTTAAATCTGTCATCGTGAAAAGATATTATTATTTGTTTTCTTGTATGTGGCAGATAATGAATTTTCACGATATGGCAATTAAATTTATTTATTTACATATAGTTTCATCTCTAAGACTGGTTTATGATGTTTTGTTGAGGCATACTAAATGGCAAGGTTGTTTAGTTCGCCAGCAGAGAGTACTCATCCCGGACCTTGTAGTGAGTACTCGGCCTAGGCCTTGGATTCATTGTTTTTATATTTAAATGATAAATCTCGAAAATATATGTTTAAATATATAAATCAGAGTGAAGATTGTTGGGGAAAAACGCAAAAGAGTGAGACCCAAGGAAAAGAAAGTGAACCAAACATTTAATTTGATTAAAAACCTTAATATTAAAGAATATTAAAAAGTTGATAAAGTTTGACTTTGACCGAACTGACAGACTAATCTTGAGTTTTGTCCTGAAATAAGTATCCATATCCAAAAGAAAAATATTAACCTTACCATTTTACGTTCTATATACTTTTTACTAAAAACTGATAGCATACAAGTCTCTACAAAAAATAAGCGTTAAAGTGTCATACTACTAGACCATATAATTAATTTGTAAACTTTTATAAACTAAATGTGAATACTTATATGACTGAGAGAACAAATAAACGGCGTTAAGTAGTTAGTATAAAACAAACAATTAACAATAACAAAAAACTTTATACCCGCCATGTCCCATAATAAGTCTCTACTTTTCTATTTAAGTTAGTTTACCTTTTACTTACTTGGGTCTCCCGGTAGGTAAGAATATGAGATTCGTAAATGGTTGGAATGATGTTGTGGATCGTTTTCTTAGCCGACTTTCATCTTGGAAGTCAAACCTTCTCTCCATTGGGGGTCATCTCACGTTTGTCAAGTCGGTTCTCGGTGGTCTTCCTCTTTACTTATTATCTTTATTTAGAGTCCCAAATAAAATTATAAAGTTGTTGGAAACAATTCGATGTAGATTTTTTTGGGGGATCCAAGAAGGCGAGAAAAGGATGATACGGGTTAAATGGAATAACATTCTTGCTATAGCCAAAAGATGGGTGGGCTAGGGGTTGGAAGCATTAATGCGAAAAACCTAAGTCTTCTTGGCAAGTGGAAGTGGCGATTTCTTAATGATCCTGAAGCTTTGTGGTGCAAAGTTATTAAGGAGTTCTATGGTTGTCTTGGCGGGTTTAATCGATGCATGACTACGTTGTCGCTCCCCTAAATTCGTGATTAGCGGAAGCATACTTTGGGTGCGACTAATCAAGGTAATCATGACACAAAGATATAATGAACGACTCTATATGCGTCGTTTTAACAAAATACATTGATTGTGATAAAAGTCTACAATAGTTTTAATGATTACATAAACTCGGTACCCTGATCTAAAAGATTCTATAGCATTACTACTTATACAAAATATAATACTGTGGAAAAAATCTCTTGATGTTCGTGTTTGCATGCGACTCGAGCTAAGTAATATCCTGAGCAGTCCTACTACTGCTGTGTACCTGAGAATACATGCTAAAAGGTCAGCTAAAAGCTGGTTTGCTCACATGTGTAAATGATAAACCACAATGTATGAACCACAAGATTTAATGATATGTTTGAATTTAATCAAATAAATATGTAGATTAATGCCATGAATCCATAGTTTGAGCTTAACTGAGGGGTCAGGATCCGCCTTTAAGGACCTGAGTGAGGTGCCTCTGAGCAAATGTCTAATCTACACTCGTGTGAACAAATGATAATGTGCTCGTTTGACATGGTAGTGCGACTACCCCGGACAGGGATTATCAATCCCATATGGTACCATACACTAACATTCACGCTAAATCCATATTAACAAACTATGTGGTGGAGGACTTTATGATTAGTAAAACAAACTCATGCAGTCAATATATCGAGTTTTGTACTTGTGTTCACATGTAAAACAAATTTGAGCATGTATTCCCACCCCGGGAGTAAAAACAGTAAAAATGCGGGGCTATGAGACTCACCTGAGTCTGATGCGTTTATACGATAAACGTGCGTTGCTGCTAAACCAAGCATTGATGTGCGAAGACTGTAACCTGAGGGCGTCCAGGACGCGCGTTGGTTAATACGTGAGTAAGTATCTCAAAAGATCACCTATGCTAGTTGTTCATCCAACTAGTTATGTCCAAATACATTGGTTTGTTTGATTGTTTGTTTGTGTTTTGAAAATATGTACGGCCCGTTAGTGAAGGTTTGTGATAATCTTACATCCTTATTATTATGTGTTGTAACGTATATAAGTGTTCAAGTATATGTGCATCATGTACGAGTACATCGTATGTGGTTTGGTTGTTGTAAATGTTTGACACTGAGTGTCTAAAGTATTTACAAACTTTAAATGACGGGGGTCCGGGGGCAGCGCCCCTGGTTAGCGGGGATCCAGGGGTGGAAACCCCTGGCGGGGTCCAAGGGGCAGAGCCTTTGGCTGGGGTCGAGGTGCCAGGTCAGCTCAATTTTTTTTTTTATTTCTACTATTTTGCTTTAGTGAAAAGCGCACTTAAAATCTGAATTTGGGTAACGCAGGTGATGGAATTTCAAGTCTTGACACTTAGTAAAAATCTTTGTTTTCAAGGTTCTGATTTGTGCGACACTGGGTGCGACGTAAGGCTTTGTGTCGCTATATGCGACATTGTAGATCCAGTGCGACATAGGCTGTTGTGTCGCAGGTCATGACTGCGACATAGGCCTTTGTGTCGCTATGTGCGACATCCGCAATTTAATGCGACATAAGGTGTTGTGTCGCTACTGCGACATTCACAATTCGATGCGACATAGTGGCTTGTGTCGCTATGTGCGACATATTCAATTTTGGCGACATAGTGACTTGTGTCGCTATGTGCGACATAACCTATTCTTAGCGACATAAGGGCTTGTGTCGCAGAAGGTCCAGCCCTTCTGCGACATAACAGGCTGTTTGGGTTTTCGAGTGTCGGGTTTGTGGTCAAACGACCTCGGTTTGACCCAAAACTTTTACACAAGTCTTAGATGAGTTTATAGAGTTTACAGAAATTGTTGGTTTGTATCGGGGGGTAACATGAAGTGTCGGATCTATAAAATGGTCAAAACTGACATTTTCCGACAATATTTCTAAAACGAGTTTTAACATGTTATTTGGACATAATCTTGCTAAATAAACAACTAAACATGTAAATAAACAAAATAAAAGTAATTTCGAAAGTGTCGGGAACTTACAAATCGTCGCGTGACGAATCCGAGAAGATAGAAATGTAGAGCTTGTTCTCGTGCACGTTTTCTTCCAAAAGAGCTTAGCAATCCAAGGTGTTTTTAAGGTAGTTTAATGGTGGTTTTTAGGGAGTTCTAGAGAGAGAGATGAGCCGAGAGAAAGAGAGATGAGGGAGAGGTAGAGGCTGAGTGTGAGTTTGAAATGAGGATGGTGGTTTGGTGGTTTTGAAATCAAAGACGCAACCAAAAGGTATGGTTGGCCATGCCTTGCATGTGGCCGGCCCCTAGTGGGTCCCACAAGGCATGGCTTGGTCAATCTTTTGTTCCCTAAATTCGTGTTCCGTGCGGTGTTCGTTTACCCGATCGTTTGAACGTTTAATTATCGTTGTACGTTTTAATACGTGTGCTTCGTTAACAATTTAAATCGCGTTATTTTTATTGAAAGTATTATTCTCAATACTTTATTTTAAGTTATTAAAAATGTTGTCGGGTTTCGGTTTGAGCTTTAGTTATGTATTTGAACGTTTATTTTACTCGTGTAACGTTTTTAAATGTTTTATTCGTGCGCGTGTAATTCGTAATATTTTTTTACTCAAAGTATTTTATCAAAATACTTAATAAAGAATTTTAAAAATATAATTTAGGTTTATTTCATTTGTCGGGCGCGTTTCATGCGTTTATGTCGCGTACGGTTACTTTTAGACGATACGAAATACGTTTGTATATATTATCCAAATAATATATATTAAAAATGAGTTAATTAATTGGTTTCACATATTTTAATAAATTTTTCACCAACATCCGTTTTGTGATTGTGTCGGATTCCATCCGATAATGAAATGCACGATTTAAATAAATCGCGTACGCGTGTATATATAACAATATACAAAATGATACACATAATTAGCCCTAAACACAACTAATTACATGTATTAATACAATGATTAGGTACTAAGTTCTAGCCCTAATTTGGCGGGTGTCACATTCTCCCCTTGTTAAGAGAATTTCATCCCGAAATTTAGCTCTGAGTCGTGGATGAAGTGGAGTCCGTGAAAAATTGTAGGTACTTGAGTCGCACTTGATCTTCCCGTTCCCAAGTGAATTCCGGACCACGCCACGAATTCCACAGAATTTTAACAATGGGAATACGAATTTGTTTCAACTGTTTGACCTCACGGTCCATGATTTCTACTGGTGTCTCGACGAAATGAAGTTTATCATCGATATGGATTTCGTCAAGAGGAATAATGAGTGTCTCATCAGACATACATTTCTTCAGGTTAGAAATGTGAAATGTGGGATGCACGCTACTAAGCTCGGGTGGTAGCTGCAACCGATATGCCACTGGACCAATCCTTTCAAGGATTTCAAAAGGTCCAATGTACCTGGGATTTAACTTCCCGCGTTTGCCGAAGCGGATGACACCTTTCCAAGGTGATACTTTCAAGAGTACTCGATCCCCAACTTGGAATTTGAGATGTTTGCGTCTCACATCAGCGTAACTTTTCTCACGATCACGCGCGGCTTTAAGTGGGTTTTGTATACCAATGATCTTTTATGTGGTTTCGTGAATGATTTCTGGACCAGTGAGTTGGCTATCTCCCACTTCGGTCCAACAAACAGGTGATCGGAACTTACGACCGTACAATGCCTCGAAAAGTGCAACTTTGATGCTGGTGTGGTAGCTGTTGTTGTACGAGAATTCGCACAATGGTAGATGGTTTTCCCAGTTTTTACCGAAGTCAACTACGCAAGCTCGTAGCATGTCCTCCAGTGTTTGAATAGTCCATTCACTTTGTTCGTCGGTTTGAGGATGATATGCAGTACTCATATCCAGACGAGTACACAATGATTTCTGAAGTGACTGCCAAAAGAGGGATGTGAAATGACTATCTCAATCAGAGATAATTGAGATGGGAACGCCGTGTCAGGATACAATCTCTTTCAGATAAATTCGTGTGAGGCGTTCCATTTTATCGGTTTCTTTGATGGCGAGGAAATGAGCAGATTTTGTGAGACGATCAACGATCACCCAAATGGTATCGCAACCGCTCGATTTTTTGGGAGTTTGGTAATAAAATCCATGGTGATCTGCTCCCATTTCCACTGGGGAATTTCCGGTTGTTGTAGCAAGCCGGAAGGTTTTTGGTATTCGGCTTTGACTTTGGAACAAGTAAGACATTTGCTGACATACGTGACAATGTCAGCTTTCATGTTAGGCCACCAGTATAGTTCCTTGATACCATGATACATCTTATCGGATCCAGGATGTATAGAGTATTTGGACTTGTGAGCTTCATCCATCACCAAGTCTCGTAGGTTCCCAAAACTGGGCAACCAGATTCAGTTAGAGAAGTATTTGGTCCCGTTAGGTTTAGTTTCAAATTGTTGGTCCATGCCACGCAAGGACTCGTTTTTTATGTTTTCGGGTTTCAGGGCTTCGAGTTGAGCAGTGAGGATTTGAATGATAAGGTCATTGTGAATGGTTATACTGAGGGCTCGGACTCGAAGAGGTTTTACTCGTTCTTTACGGCTGAGAGCATCGGCCACAACGTTGGCCTTACCTAGATGATAACGGATCTCGCAATCGTAATTGGTAAGAAACTCGACCCATCGACGTTGCCTCATGTTGAGATCCTTCTGATCAAAGATATGTTGGAGACTTTTATGGTCTGTGAGGATTGTACATTTCGTGCCGTATAGATAGTGCCTCCAGATTTTGAGTGCAAACACTACGGCTCCCAATTTGAGGTCATGAGTGGTGTAGTTCTTTTCGTGAATTTTGAGCTGTCGGGAGGCGTAGGCAATGACTTTGTCTCGTTGCATCAACACGCAACCAAGACCTTGATGAGAAGCATCGCAGAGTACCACAAAGTCATCGGTGTCTTAGGGTAGAGATAGGATTGGTGCACTGCAAATCTTTTATTTCAGAAGTTGCAATGTCGACTCTTGTTTGTTAGTCCAATCGAACTTTTTGTCTTTCTAAGTCAGGGTCATGAGTGGTTGGGCTATTTTTGAGAAGTTTTCGATGAATCTCCGATAGTACCCGGCAAGACCCAAGAATTGACGTACTTCGGTTGGCGTAGTAGGTGTTTGCCAACACTTGATAGCCTCGATTTTTGATGGATCAACATGGATTCCTTGACTGTCAATCACGTGTCCAATGAATTGAACGATTTGCATCTAGAACTCACACTTAGAGAATTTGGCGTATAACTCCTCATGTCCGAGCAGTTCTCAATAGCTGTCTGAGCAGTTCATCGTCATAGGCTTGATCGAGAATCAAATCTCCACCACTTAGGTGAGGACGGTGCTAATTATCCCAAGACATTCATCGGGGTTTTGTGTGAGGTGAGGGTTAAGGGTATGGATAGTGGATATTTTTAAGGTTTTAAAAGGGGTATGCTTATCTCAGGACTTTTAAACTTATGAAAAACTTTATTTAGATACGCGAAAACGGAAACGGATAACGGTAAGGAAGTAAAGATAGCTGACTTCTATCTTTGAAAACACACGGAATATTTTTTTTTCAGAGATCGGAGTTTTCGAGAGATTTGAAGCACTTAGCGTTATTTCTATGACATATTTTTGACTTAGAATTTCTTTGCCAAGGAGATTCTAAGAGATTTTTTTTTATTTTTTTTAACTTGCCTTTTGAGATCCTTTCTTTCTTTCATTTTTTCAATCTTTTGACATTTCGAATTTTACTTGGTGTCAATTTTTCACACCTTCAGACTTTCTTGATCTTTTTGAGATTTTGATTTTTGAAACGCACACGAGAAACTTTGAGTAAAACACGAGATTTATGATTTTTGAGTGAAAGCAAAAAGAATATCTAAATAACATTTTTCGTAAATTTAAAAATTCCAAGATAAGGTGTTGGTGGGTATGAAAGTGAGTGGGTTTTAAAACTTGGGTTTTTCAAGAAACGAAAAGGTTAAGGCTCAACAGGGTTTACTAAGCGGATCATCGATACTGAAAATGAGTATCGGCAGGGTTAGGCTTGAAGAGATATGAGAAAAGTGGGTTAATTTCCTAGGGAATGTCAAGGTCATCTAATTGCACCTATACCGCGTACGGTACTCACCAATATGGTCTCGAAATGCATACCAGGAGCAAGTTCTAATTCAGAAATGCATACATCAGCACACACAACAAATGAATAGTGAAGCATTTAAAGTGAATGCTTATATAGGCTCAAGATACCTCACTGCAATTAATATGGATTGTATGTGCTTAGTCATGCGCTGCCCCTAAGATTATCATTTCTTAATTTGAGAAATTTCTACCTTATTTACACTACTTTCCAAAATAACTTACTCATATTTAAAATGGCTCCTCTTAGAAATATTAAAATTCAAAGAAATAGCAGAGCTAACTGAATGAGTAACTATCTACTGTCGAAGTTAAGCTCATGCTTTTCTTTGTTTTATGCAAAAATTTTAAAATTTTTGATCAATTTTTAAAGTGAGGAACATTTTCTGAGTTGTTATTTGGACACAAAAATCTGTCTAAGGTATTCTATGCCGCTATCCCACACTTAGAGGAACATTGTCCCTAATGTTCTCTTAAGTGGAGATTTTATTGGAAGTAAAATCTCACACTTAGAGTTTAAACATATAAGAAAATGTTTCTCAAATGTTTGTTTTGAGCTAGAATCCCACACTTAGTGATAAGCTTAGGATATGGTATAGATTACTTTGATTAATTAACAGTACTAAGTAAAGCAAAATGAGAAAAACGGAGAAAGGATGAAGAAACTCCCCAGATAGCTAAAAGCTGAAGGTCTGAATATGTGCCGATAAGAAAAGTCTTTCTTTTGCAGCAGCTCCATGAGGATTATTCGACTTTTAGGGGGATTGCCTTTAAATGAGAACCTTGCCTTCCATTTCAACCATCATTTGTGAATCAATCTCTTAAGTGTGAACACGTTGGATATACCTTTTAACTCCATATTTTTGCAATGAAAAAGAATCATGATCTCAGAATGAAAAGATGTTTTCTATTACAAATCATTTTGTAGAACATATATTTTTAAATGAGTTCGAGCATAATGCATAAAAGTAGTATGCAAATACCTCAAATGCTCGAAACATATGAACTAATTTGTGAAAAGTGTTTCCTATTTATCTGAGACAAGTGATTTTTGGCAAAAGATGAGTTGTGGCTTTAAAATATTTTGAAAATATTTTTGAGGTATATCCAAGTGTGAAGGATATTCAGAGATTTATCTTCACTTATCAACACACAACTTATCAACACGTCTTATTGCACGGGTTGCCTCCCGAGAAGCGCTGCTGTTATAGTCGAGAGCTCGACTTGGATAGATTGTAGAAAATAAAGCGAAGTGATGGCATCCTCCGGATACTGGCAGAGTGAAGGCCTCTCCTTGATGAACTAGTCATAGACAACTAGAAATCATATATGTGTCTGAAAGCACTATCTCTTCCCCTGCAAGGTAATGCTCTAAAGATTTCCAAATTTAATAAATTGTAAGCTCCCCTTGTTGCCTTTCCATCATTCTCAAAGATTCTTCATCCATAGGCATAAATCCCTGTTTGTTAGGCATTTGTACAAGTAGAACAAGCAAACGTGATCTAACAAACAAGTGATTATCCTCCAAATCATAGATTCACTGGTTTGCGAAAAAAAACTATCAAAGTGAGTACTTTGAAGATGAAACAAACCAGTATATGACTTGGAGTCTAATCTCACACTAAAAGTGTTAGTTGCCTAAAACTTCACCGTAGTAGATATGGAAATACTAGTATTATTAGTTGAATTAGGTAGTCAAGAATAGAGATATCCAAAGCACACGTTTTTAAATAAGTTCAAGCATAATACATATATTGACATACATATCAGGATATCAGATTAAGCATTAGTGTCTCATGTATGTTCACATAAATATATGTAAGTACCTCAAATGCTCGAAACATGCCAGTGGGTATGACTAATGCTCCTAACTCCTAGTAGGTTTCTATGAGAGCGAAAGGGATACTGAGAACTTGAGATCTTAGATAATGGTAAAAACTGGATTTTGCAATAAAGCTCAAACAAGTGGGAGTATGAAGTGTTAAGGTTTTGACAAAAATTTCAATGAAGTAATTTCGCAAACCATCCTTTTTGTTCATAAAATTAAAGAAAACTTGGAACAATTTTTTCAGGGATCATTTTCTACTTATTTGGGTTAGCTTACGACTTATCCTACTATTAAAACTACGTTAGACACGGGTTGCCTCCCGAGAAGCGCTTGTTTTTGTTCGAGTTACTAGCTTGACTCTAGCACTACTTTTCAGGAAATCCTAGGGGTTTCCTTGCATCCATCAGTAGACACAAGGGGTAATATTGATACATATCTAAAAGTTTAAAGCAGGTTAAGGCTAGGGTATGTCCAATATAAGGAGATGGTTTAACGTGAGGAAATGGTTCTACCGGAGGTATAACAAATCTCTCAACTTCTAATACCTCCTTGGGTTGGATGGGTCGGTCAAAGGAATCCTAACCTCTCAATGATGTATAAGACATTATATGGTGGAGAGATAGTTTGAAGGGAAACCATGACGCATATCTCTCCTTGCTTCCTATGGTCTTTTGGTCAATGATAATGTTGTACTCTGGGTATGGAGGTGGGACATAGTCCATTAACGTCTCCAATCTTGTAGCAACATTCTCATTGACAACTTGGGCAACTGGCTGGTCTAAGGTGGAAGGTTCAACCAGATCAAGGGGTGATTCATCCGGGAAGATATGTGGGACATCAATAAACACAACTTGTTGCGGGATGTTGTCAACCACATCAGTTTGAGTTGGCATGAAATCACTTCTTAGAGATGGTACGCATTCCTCCGGTCCTTCTGAAGCTGGGTCTTCTGTGTAAATCTCCACCTCTGGGATATCTATTTCTATCTCTTCGTCTACCTCATCATACTCGTCACCCTGGCCAGTAGTTTCGAGTTGCAGTGGTTCGGAGAGTTCCTCTATAATGAACTCCTCGTCGGTCTCGGACGTAGATAGGTTAAGGATGGGTGGAAGTGTGGATTTAGAAGACTGGGTAGGTGTAGGGGTGGAAGGAATTTTGCAACCAAACTCATGAGAATGAAAGTCTGTTTCAAGTGTAGATGTGGTGTATGGGTGCCTCTTATCTTCCTGCAGCCTATGGTCAGTTGTAACTTGATCCCTAATTTCCTTACTTCTCACTTGGACTAATGTTTGTATTTCAGACAGCTTATCAGTACATCTTCTAAGCATGTCTTCTTGTTCTTTCATTAATTGTTCAAGTGGGTTGTAAGAAGGTAAAATAGTAGCATTACTGCCGAGATAAGCGGTGGGCATATCTCTCAAGTCAGAACTTTCATACGATTGTGGTTCATGTACAGGGTGAGATGAGTGTGGGTAGACATTGAATGGTTCAGGATAGTAAGTTTGGTATTGATGTATTTGGACAACATAAGGGACATACTGGTATTGTGATTGAAGATCTAAATACCCTATGTTATCCGAATAAGTCATACTATACCTTTGACATTCATTATCTATGTGGGCATCACTCCTACGTCTATTTTGGATTGATTTAGAAAGACTATCTAACTGATCACTTAGTTGTTGTAGAGTAGCCATTTCCAAGTTATTAGTAAAGACAACACACAAAAAAGGTTTTAGAATTTAAGTTGGGGTGAGAAGGGAATTTAAACTATGCTAATCTAATCTAACTACACTAATCTACGGGCAAAAAGTAACTTCGGATAGTGATGGTGAATCCCAATCCAAAAGGATCGCTTAAAAACTAAATTTGTCTAAACAAGCTCTGAATCGTACTACCGTCCCCGGCAGCGGCGCCAAAAACCTGATCGCGCCCCGAACGGTCGGTCAGGAAATCGTTTCCCAGTCGTTGCGGACCTTCCAGTCGAGAGCGGCGATCGAAGGGTGGTTTTAAATTTATAATAGTCGGGGGGAGCCAAAACCTTCCGAACTACTTACTATTACTAGGTACGAATACCTGATATTAGTATGTGGTAAGGATGATCCAGGGTCGTTCCTCACGACGGTAGAATTGAAACAGAGCTAGTTCTGATAACTAAGTAATTAAGATGGGATTTTTATAGATTGAAGGGTGATTGTTTTTGGGTTTTTATTTATTTAAAATACTAAGAAAGCATAAAAGTAAAGGGAGGCTAGCAATATGTAACACTTAAGGATAACAAAGACGTGGTTCACCATGATTTAGGATAGCGTATTATTGGAATGATGATTATTGGGGACACATTCAGCTAACAGATAAATAAACTTCGGTGTAAACACTAGGACCTTACTTATTTAGTTCCGTTTCTAAATTAGTATGTCACTGAGTACCTAGGCTATCATGATTCTGATCAGATTAGGTTGCTCAACCCCCAACACTGTCCGATAAGGACAAGTGACCCTTCTTGGAGATATCTCCTGGGTGCATGAATAAGGTAGCAAACCGCCACTATAGGATATTCTGACCGTTCTTAACACCTATGTCTAAATGTTATTACCTAATTATGTACTGGTTGTTTACGTTGTTACTCTAAACTATCGGCAAAGTGGAATTAAGGGGTTTAAGCATCTTAGACCACTGACGAGTCTTCGCTTTCTTTTCAAAATTCCTTTTTTACTTATTTTAAGCTCAAATCCTTCCGTCATGAAATAGACCCTCCTTTACGATCAGACGTTCATCCCTAGGTATACTTACGGTGTATAATGCATTCAGTATTTCCACAGCTTGTATAACTCTAAGTATATTCACGGTGTATAATACTGTTAAGGTTTAGCATTTCCACAACTTATATCCTAGACCATGTTCAAGAAGGGTAACTTCCAGGTATATACGGTGTCATATGCTTACGACCGGTCCGTAGCTTCCACGCATTTGTACTTCACCAGAGGTGTTTCCAGCGCTATACTAAGTACTGGGCCGTTTTACAGCATGTCCACAGCTTCATAGAAAAACACAGATAACTATATATACGTAGTATTAGGGGTTGCAAAGTCCTATCCTAAGGGCAACAGTCACGTGAAAGCCTAGAAAAGGTGAATGATAAGGTCTATTTATGTAAAGTTTAGACCGATAACAAAGTATAACAACTCCCATTTATACAGATAGATAATTAATGTAACATCATTCATAACTATCTAAATCATGGCAAGCATACAAGCAACTAATCACAAATCATACCAATAAACATTTCTATCATTAATAAATCACAAATATCAAACAAGAACATTATGACAAATTAATAATAGAAAGGATAGATAATACCGATACGTATTACGAGCAGAATAACAGCTTGTATTTCTTCGAATAATATCCAAATATTACAACCGCTAGCCTCTACTAATTATATTACATAGCTATTCTAAGAAGAAAGGATTCTCTCCTAATCTTCCCACTAGTTCCCTAGAGAGAGAAACTAGAGAGAGACTAGAGAGAGAACCTAGAGAGAGAAAGTCTAGAGAGAAAACTCTAGAGAGAGACTGAAGTGTGTGTGTAATGAGTTTTGTGGTGGATTGGTTGATTGGTGAGGTTTAAGCCTTTATTTATCGGCATCCAAGACTCGATTTTACACTTAACACCCTCGCTCCAATTTAATACTGAACTACACCCCCTAGCTATGAAATTCGACACCAAAGAGGGTGTATTCGACACCAAATAGGGCGTATTCGACACCAAATAGGGCGTATTCGGTAGCAAACAGGGCATATCCGGCACCGTAGAGGGGGTATACCACCCCTAGAGGGGGTATACGACCCTAAATAGGGGGTATACGACCCCATAAGGGGGGTATACCTGTTGGAATAGTGTCCAATATCATAACTAATTGGTAAGTACATCATTAAAAGTGGAGTCCTTTTTGGGTCGCCCTCAATGAACAGTAAAGAGAAATAAATAGAGAGATAATATTAATAGGAATTAATATTATGATTAGTTTATTAATTGAATATTAATTAGAAACTAAAAGAAAAGAAGATTCTGGAAGCAAGGATCCAACCGCCTGTTGGAAGGTTCAACCGGCGGTTGGAGTCCAAGGGGTTAAACCGGTTGAACATGTGGGTCCAACCACCGGTTGGAAGGTCCAACCGCCGGTTGGGATTCTGTCCCACATCGGCCAGGGGATGAAACCCTGGGCCTCCTCATCCCCTATAAATAGGGACCTCCCCTATGCTTTTATGAGCATCCCAGAATTGAATAGAGTTCAATTCTTTCTCTCTTTCTCATTCCTACTCCTTGTAAGAGTTTACACGACTTAGAGTCGGGACCCTAGGAGTTTGGGAATTTCTCTTGTTTCGTGGGTGTGAAGCATTAGAGGTGTTCTAGTTTGGGCACTCGCCACCAAGCAAGAAGGTTTTTATTGTTAGTCTACGCGTGAGAAATTGGTTTTCTCAAAGGTTAGTAATTTCCAATTTATCTTGGTTATTTTATTGCTTTTATTTATTCAAGTTAAGATCCCTTAGGGTTTAGTTTCCTAATTCCCTTAGATTAATTTTGTTATAATTCCGCTGTGCATATTAATCTAGTTAGGGAATAGAAAATACAACAGTGGTATCAGAGCCTTAGCTTGATAAATACTAGCATTTAATTATCTGCAATAGTATGTAGGTAAAGATAAATTGGAAATAGATTATCTAAATTGGTAAACAGAATTTACACTTTAGACTCTATATTTTGAATTGTTTTAAAATATACCCTCAAATTTTAAAATGTTTTAAAATAGAACCGTAGACTTTAAGAGTTTAAAGAGAGACATTACATATATTATGAGCTATAAGTATATGTATCATTAAAGTTAAATATATCTTCAGTCAATTGATAAAGCGACTCATCCATAGTGAACAAATTATAAGAGAGGTATAAGGCGGGTAGCTCAGCTTCCCTAAAGAAGTCAGGTTTTTAATAGGCTTCGCGCTGACCTGCTTCTCCGCTTCTTTGTGCGTTCAATGGAGTTACCGAGGACTTTTGATAGGATGATGTAAAGATCAAAAGTATGACCTAAAAGTACTAAAACAAAATCCCGTTCTAGATACTAAAATGTGAATAGTATGCTAATCCATGAAAACCGCACATCTTTCGTATGGTCTGTTAATGGAGCGTGTGTGGTTTACCGGCACATTAATATGAGAACATATTGAGAGGTGATGTGGAACTCGCGATTCTCGAGCGTACTCGGGCGGGGGACCATGCGGGTTTTGCATGGTTAAGTTCACCATCTTGTTCATGATCCTCGGCATACCAGTTATGAATGGTAGATGAGCATATCCGAGATTAACATGCCATTGATAAGAATCAATGAATCTCAAAAGAACTAGGAGTTTCATAGAGAATGAAATTGACAAAGGCATTGTCTACCTAAAATAAATTCGCAATATGATTACGGTAAACCTTTTCACAAAACGAATCTTAAATATGGATCCTATCCTTAATTTTGTAATTGGGTAATTAATTAAGGAATATTCAAACTAACTAAAACTGTTTATCTTATAGATGTCTTCTACAAATGGTAATAATCTTCCCGTCCCCAATTTCGCACACAACTCGAGCTTCTCACTTCTCTCAGTTCTTGGAAGGGAAAGACTGACTGGTCCAAACTATATGGATTAGATGCGTAACCTAAGGTTTACCTTGAGGTACGAGAACAAGGAGTATGTTCTCGATGAGCAGATTCCCGTGATTGATGAAGATTCAACCCAAGAGGAGATTGAGGCACACAGGAAACATTATGATGATGCGAATAAAGTGTCTTGTATCATGGCATCCTCCATGAGCCCCGAGTTGCAAAAGACTTTTGAGAATACTTGGGCTTATGAAATGAACCAACAGCTTAAGGAAATGTTCCAGGCAAAGGCGAGCAAAGAACGCCTTGATGTGGTTAAGTCACTCATGGCTTGCAAACCCAAACCTGGAGCATCTATCTGTGCTTTCGTCTTGGAGATGAAAGGGTACTTTGATAGGTTGGAATCATTGAATATGATGTTTGACACAGAGTTTTCCATTGCCATAATTTTGTCTTGTCTGCCAGCTGTCTACAATCAGTTTGTAATATCATATCAGATGAATATGAATGAGAGAGAAGGCTCAATAATGGAACTCCATAATTTGCTGCAAACTGCTGAGCAAGGAATCGAAAAGGATGATGTGTCCTCTAACTCAGCAGCTCCTGTGTTGGCAATTGGTCAAACTGCAAGGAAAAGAAAGAGGTCAAATTGGAAAGCAAAGACTACGAATGGAAAGTCCAATCGTGGGTCCAAAAGAAAGACTGATTTTGATATTGCACCAGTGAATGATCCGAAGGAAGCAGTGTGCTTTTACTGCAACACTAAGGGGCACTGGAAACGTAGCTGCCCGAAATACCTGAAAGACCTTGAAGATGGCAAGGTTGAAAAGAGTGTTCACTCAGGTATGTTCATGATCGAACTCCATAATACTACAACTTCTAATTCGTGGGTTCTGGATACAGGGTGTGGTACTCACATTTGCACTGTATTGCAGGGTCTAAAGGAAAGTAGAAAGTTGAAGCATGGGGAGCTTAATCTAGTCATGGGAAACAGAGGAATCATGCCTGTTACCGAGATTGGAAAGTATGAGCTCGTGCTGAATTCTGGATTTAGGATAGATTTGAATAATTGCTGTTATTCGTCAGAAATGACTAGAAACATTATTTCATTTTATGCTTTGTTTAAGGATGGTTATCGATTTTCATTTGATAATGAGAATGGTGATATTTTGGTTTATTTAAATGGTGGTTTTATTTTCAAAGCTTCTCCTTACAATGGTATATATGAAAATGTTGAATATGTTAGCAATTTGATTTTAAATGTTGATTCGTCTAATGAGCTTGATAAATCCAAATTGTGGCATTATCGTCTTGGGTACGTAAACAAGAAACGCATCGGCCAACTCCAAAAGGATGGAGTGTTGGAATCATTCGACCTCAAATCGGATGATGTATGCGAATCTTGTTTGTTGGGAAAGATGACTAAATCACCATTCACCGGGTCGTGTGAAAGAGGTGAAGGACTGTTGGACTTGGTACACACAGATATTTGTGGACCATTCCGATGCGCCACAAAAGATGGAAATCGATATTATGTTACATTTACTGATGACTACAGTAGATTTGGACATGTCTATCTGATTAAGCATAAGTCGGATACTTTTGAGGTATTCAAAAGATACCAAAGCGAAGTAGAGAATCAACTGAGCAGAAAGATAAAGGTTCTCCGATCCGATAGGGGAGGAGAATACCTTAGTATCGAGTTTCTCGATCATCTTAGAGATTGTGGAATAGTTTCACAATTAACTCCTCCTAGAACACCAAAACTTAATGGAGTTGCTGAGAGGAGAAATTGAACCTTGTTGGACATGGTTCGGTCTATGATGAGTCGGGCTACACTTTCGATAAGTTTTTGGGGTTATGCATTAGAAACAGCCGCTCGCATCTTAAATCTTTTACCCACCAAGAAGGTTTCAAAGACACCTTATGAGATGTGGAAGAGAAGACGTCCTTCTCTTGGTCACATCAAAATCTGGGGTTGTGAAGTTTTCGTTAGACGAGAAACTCAGGACAAACTAGACTCCAGATCTGAAAAGTGTCTTTTCGTCGGTTATCCACAAGAGTCATTTGGATATCTGTTCTACATACCCGCGGATAATGTGGTCTTTGTAGCTCGAAGAGGAGTGTTCCTTGAGAGAGAAATGATATCTAAAGAGGACAGTGGGAGTAAGATAGATCTTGAAGAAATTCAAGAGTCGACCGATGAAGAACCTATAGTAAACACTGACGTTCAACAAGAGGTGGAAACACTTGTTGAACCTGAAGACATATCCTTACCCGTTCGCAGATCTAGTAGAGTTAGCAAGCCTCCTGAGTTCTATTATGGTTTCCATATAGAAGAAGAGGATAAAATTAGTGATGGTACACTAAATGACTTAGATGAACCTGCTAACTATAAGGAAGCGATGGCAGGCCCTGAGGCTGCCAAGTGGAAGGAAGCTATGAAAAGCGAAATTCAGTCCATGTATGACAACCAAGTTTGGAATTTGGTTGACACTACACCCGGTCTTAAGACGGTGGGTTGTAAATGGATCTTCAAGAAGAAGACCGACATGGATGGGAAAGTACACACTTATAAAGCTAGGTTGGTAGCGAAGGGCTATACTCAAACTCACGGGATTGATTATGAGGAAACCTTCTCGCCAGTAGCTAAGATAAAGTCAATTAGGATTATGCTGGCCATAGTTGCGTTTCATGATTATGAAATTTGGCAGATGGATGTCAAAACTGTCTTCCTTAACAGCAAAATGATTGAGGATGTGTTCATGGCACAACCAGAGGGTTTTGAAAATGTAAAGTATCCTAATAGAGTGTGTAAGCTTCAAAAGGCTATTTATGGACTTAAACAAGCCTCTCGTAGCTGGAATCTCTGCTTCCATGAGAAAGTCATAGAGTTTGGATTTTCTAGTAGCGAAGATGAGTCCTGTATATATGTCAAGTTCAGTGGGAGTGTTGTAGTCTTCCTAGTATTATATGTGGATGATATACTACTCATAGGAAACGATATCCCAACATTACAAAGTGTAAAGGATTGGTTGGGAAAATGTTTCGCTATGAAAGACTTGGGAGATGCATCATATATTCTTGGTATAAAGATTTATAGGGATAGGTCGAGACGTCTCATAGGACTTAGCCAGGACACATAATTAGATAAAATTTTGAAATGATTCAAAATGGAGAACTCTAAGAAAGGGAATCTACCCTTACATCATGGCATAAAGATTAGTAAGGATTTTTGTCCGAAATCTAAGGAAGAATCGGATAGAATGAGTCGAGTCCCATATGCTTCGGCTATAGGATCGATCATGTATGCCATGACGTGTACAAGGCCTGATGTCTCATTTGCTTTGAGCTTAGTGAGTCGACATCAGCAGAATCCTGGTGAAGGTCATTGGACAGCTGTAAAGAATATTCTTAAGTATTTGAGAAATACTAAAGACAAGTTCTTAGTTTATGGTGGAGAAGAGGAACTTAGAGTAACGGGTTATAGTGATGCAAGTTTCCAAACAGATAGAGATGATAGTCGTTCACAGTCTGGTTGGGTATACTTACTGAATGGGGGAGCGGTGACATGGAAAAGTTCCAAGCAAGATACGGTGGCAGACTCAACGTGCGAGTCTGAGTACATAGCGGCTTGCGAGGCTTCAAAGGAAGCCATCTGGATTAAGAATTTTATTGGAGATCTTGGAGTTGTTCCAACGGTTCAAGACCCCATTGAAATATTCTGTGATAATGAAAGTGTGGTTGCCTTGAGTAGAGAACCCAAGGATCACGGAAAGTCAAAGCACATTGAGAGAAAATACCATTTTGTTCGAAGGAAAGTAGAAGAAGGACACGTGATTGTGAAGAGTATAAGATCAGAAGATAATCCGGCTGATCCGTTCACAAAGCCACTTGGAAAGTCCAAACATGATGAGCATGCTAGGAGCATAGGCTTAAAAGATAATGTAAAGTTTTAGTTGTTAGTTTGATTTTGAAACATTGTAAACAATGATGGAAATTGTAATAGACTTGGTGATTAAATAATGGAGATTTATTTATTGGAAGGAGTTCTGCCATTTACTATTGTTTGTCATTGTGTTTCTGTTTTGCATGTTTAGACACCACTTCCCAAGTAAAACCGTTTTTACTTAAACCTCTTCAGTCGTTCACACTCCTGGAAGTAAGTGGTGAATCAAGACATTCATGGAGTGTTAGTAGATTGTCTATGTAGATTAGACATGGCATGGAGATTGCTGCAACACTCATGGGTACTTAATGGAGATTTAAGTATAGGAGAGACCCGCACTCATGGAAGTTACTTCATGGATTGAAATCACGAGTAACTCTGAGATGATAATATCCTCTATTCTTAAAATGGAGATACATTGAGTTTCTAGTTTTTCAAGTCTGTTATACTTTAGCCTATTCAAACGCTGTGCGTAACTGCCAGTCATAAAGGGTATGCTAAGTATGACATGATGAGTTGACTAGTACTATGTAGTCAAAATTTATTTGTTCCTTTTCGCCTAATGTGGAAAGCGATATCTTGGGCCCTATGATGATTAAAGATTGACCCTAAAGTGCTAGGCTTTGCCGAGACTAAGTTGATGGTTCAATAGTCTCATAAAGTCAATGTAATCGGAAATCACAAAAACTAATCATGAATCTTGAGATTGATTAAAATCCATGTCTCGATTCGTACGATATCAGTAGAACAAAGGAATAGTTGATCACTTATCTAAAGGGCTAACTCTAAGATAAGAATCAGAGTTCGGCAGTTGCGTTGGATGACACTCTCTGCTTAGTTAATGGATAAGCTTAGACCAATAATAGTTGATGAATTGTTCAAGTGGGAGACTGTTGGAATAGTGTCCAATATCATAACTAATTGGTAAGTACATCATTAAAAGTGGAGTCCTTTTTGGGTCGCCCTCAATGAACAGTAAAGAGAAATAAATAGAGAGATAATATTAATAGGAATTAATATTATGATTAGTTTATTAATTGAATATTAATTAGAAACTAAAAGAAAAGAAGATTCTGGAAGCAAGGATCCAACCGCCGGTTGGAAGGTTCAACCGGCGGCTGGAGTCCAAGGGGTTAAACCGGTTGAACATGTGGGTCCAACCGCCGGTTGGGATTCTGTCCCACATCGGCCAGGGGATGAAACCATGGGCCTCCTACTCCCCTATAAATAGGGACCTCCCCTATGCTTTTATGAGCATCCCAGAATTGAATAGAGTTCAATTCTTTCTCTCTTTCTCATTTCTACTCCTTGTAAGAGTTTACACGACTTAGAGTCGGGATCCTAGGAGTTTGGGAATTTCTCTTGGTTCGTGGGTGTGAAGCATTAGAGGTGTTCTAGTTTGGGCACTCGCCACCAAGCAAGAAGGTTTTTATTGTTAGTCTACGCGTGAGAAATTGGTTTTCTCAAAGGTTAGTAATTTCCTATTTATCTTGGTTATTTTATTGCTTTTATTTATTCAAGTTAAGATCCCTTAGGGTTTAGTTTCCTAATTCCCTTAGATTAACTTTGTTATAATTCCGCTGTGCATATTAATCTAGTTAGGGAATAGAAAACCCAACAATACCGAACCTAAGCGGGTGTATACGGCCCCTATGGGGTGGTATCCCCTTGGTCCGTGGTCTTGTGTGCTGGATCGTAAGTCTTGTGCACTGGTCGAACTTCGTTTGGCCATAACTTCTTCATTCTTGATCCGTTTTCAGCGTTCTTTATATCCACGTGATCGTAATTACTTGAAGATCATTATGAGCTAATAAAAGAATAATTTCAAGGTAATATACTAAAAAGTGCTCGTAGAACGTGACCGTATCGTTTATGCTTTGTTTTGTACGTTATTTAGCCATTTTACCTGATTTTTTAAGCAATGCCTTATTTTTAGTCTTAATGATGAATTTTGGTGAAAAAGCATTGATATTGAATGATTTCATCCATTTTGGGGCTAAAAAGGTGGGGATTATGTACGCAAAAACGTGACTTTTTACGTCAAATCAGATGGTTTTGAGATGCTGCGCATGTTCTTGTTCGTTGCGCGAGTAAATGAGGATGTCATCGATGAAGACAATGAAAAACTTGTCGAGATATGGTTTGCACACTCGGTTCATAAGGTCCATGAATACAACCAGTGCATTCGTTAAACCGAATGGCATCACTTGAAACTCGTAATGCCCATAGCGAGTTCAGAAAGCAATTTTCGGAATATCAGAGTCACGAACTCGGAGTTGATGATAACCTGACCGTAGATCAATTTTCAAATAAAAACTCGACCCCTGGAGTTGGTCAAACAGGTCATCAATACGGGGGAGTGGATAGCGGTTCTTGACGGTGAGTTTGTTGAGTTCACGGTAGTCGATACACATTCTGAAAGAACCGTCTTTCTTTTTCACAAATAGAACCGGGGCTCCCCAAGGCAAGGAACTCGGTCGAATGAATCCTTTGTCCAGGAGTTCTTGTAGTTGTGTAGACAAATCTTGAAGTTCGGATGGAGCTAAGCAGTAAGGTGCTCGTGCCATGGGTGCTGCACCGGGCACAAGATCGATGGAGAATTCTACCTGCCTAGGTGGTGGAAGGCCAGGAAATTCCTCAGGAAAGACTTCTGGAAAGTCTCAAATGATAAGCATATCCTTAAATCGCTTCTCCTCTAGCTTTTTCTCCATGATGTGTGCGAGGATTGCATGATAACCCTTTCTCAAGTACTTACGGGTTTTCATGCATGAGATGATATTCAATCTCGTTCCACCGGTCTCCCATTGTATGATTAAAGTACTACCGGTGACGAGAGGAATACGAATGATTTTGTCGTAACAAACAATTTCGGCTCGATGCTTGGACAACCAATCCATGCCAACAATAATGTTGAAACTTCTGATTTTGACGGGTATGAGGTTGATGGGGAAAGGTTCATTCGCGAGGGTTAAAGTGCAATCAGGTAATACACTATCGGCCTCGATTAGTTTTCCATTAGCTAACTCTATAGTATATAAAGTATCTAATGCAACAGGTGTAATATCAAGTAGTGGGCTGAACTCGTTCGATATGAAACTCTTGTCAGCACAAGTATCAAACAGAACAGAAACAGATAATTTGTTGATAAGGAACATACCCGTGACCACATTAGGGTCTTGATGGACATCCTTAGAGTTAAGTACGAAAGCTCTACCTCGTGCATTGTTCTGGTTGCCCTTGTTCTTGCATTTCGAACAATGATACCTGAAGTGTCCGGTGTCTCCACATTCATAACAGGCTCGAGGTTGATTGGTGTTGGCGTTATTGTTGGGATTGTTGTTATTGTTATTTGGAGATCTGCAGTCCTTGGCAAGATGCCCGTACTGCTTGCAGTTGTTGCAAGGAGTACCACAAGGACCGTCATGATGGCGGTTGCACTTGGAATAAAAGGGCTTTGTACCTGTGTAACCCCGCTTGGGTTCAGTGTTGGAAGTGTAGGCCTTGATGGTGTCAGGTTTCTTGTTCTAGTTGTTGTGGTTGTCAGTCCATTTTCTCTTGTTGTTATTGTTGGAAGATGGAGCGGGTGTTTCACGACTAACAATCATTGCCATAAGTTCATGTGCCAAGTGGATGACACTCTGAATGGTTGCTGGTCGGGATGAGGCAAAGTTCCCCTGGATATTTTCCGGGAGACCACGGATGTACCTCTGGATGCGTTTGTGCTCGGGGTCTACCATGGATGGGCAGAGCAGAGCAAGTTGTTAAATTCTGGTGGTATAACCAATGATGTCGGTTCCCTGAACTGATAAGCGCCAGAACTCCTCCTCCATTTTCTGGAGTTCTTCGTTGGGACAGTACTCCTCCGTGAGCATCTTTTCCAGATCCTCCCAGGGGAGTAGATAAGCAGTGTCGATGCCTACAGAATTGGCATATGAATTCCACCAAGTGAGAGCACCTTCCTGAAAGGTGCAGGTAGATAATTTAACCTTGGTATCCTCCGTACAATTGCTGATACGGAAGACAGATTCCATCCTTTCGAACCATCTGATCAGTCCGATGGCCCCTTCGGTGCCCTTGAAGTACAAGGGTTTGCAGTTGATGAAGTCTTTGTAAGAATAGGGTTTGGCTGCTGGGTTGGTATTCAGTGTTTCTTCGATGCCAGAAATTGGCTGTCGGGCAGCAAAGGCTTGAGTCACACTCTGGGCAATGATTTGAGCGAATTCAACATCGTCGTACGTGTGTCTTCTTGGAGGCATGGTGCTGAGTAAACAAGGAAAGGGATGAGTGAAACGTTTGTGCATGATTTTGATATAACACATATGTATATAATAAGGTAATATAAAACATGAAAATCAACAGAGTAAGATAATACGTTAGGGTTAGTAATCATTTCACGATATAAAGTTCAAATGATTACAGGATTCAGAGTTTACAAAAGGTTACAGAACCTAAAGTTACAAAAGATGCTGGGAATTGTTACATCCGGTCGAATTAAATAGATTTCTACATAGGTAACTAACGGATTACAAGATAGAGACTACACTAGTCTTGACGGAGATTGAGTTGTGGAAATAGAGAAGTGAGGTGGTCAACGGACTCTGCAAGCCGGCTAACCATCCTAAGCGCCTCCTCGGTTTCCCGCAGGCGTGTTTCGCACTGATGCAACCTTGATTGCAGAACATAGATTTCATTTCGGTTGCTGATCATTTGGTTGTGAACAGTTCCCATGGTTTCGATAGTTTCTCCCAGTTGGTCGTGAAGTGTGTCCATGTTATCCACAGTGTTCTCGTGATCTTCGGAGACTTGGTTGGTACGTTCAAGGGCTGTGAGACTACAGTTCTCACATTGATTGTGATAAAAGTCTACAATAGTTTTAATGATTAAATAAGCTCGGTACCCTGATCTAAAAGATTCTATAGCATTACTACCTATACAAAATATAATACTGCGGAAAAGATCTCTTGATGTTCGTGTTTGCATGCGACTCGAGCTAAGTAATATTCTGAGCAGTCCTACTACTGCTGTATACCTGAGAATACATGCTAAAAGGTCACCTAAAAGCTGGTGAGCTCACAGGTGTAAATGATAAAACACAATGTATGAACCACAAGATTTAATGATATGTTTGAATTTAAATAAAATAAATATGTATATTACTGCCATGAATCCATAGTTTGAGCTTAACTGAGGGGTCAGGATCCGCCTTTAAGGACCTGAGCGAAGTGCCTCCGAGCGAATGTCTAATCTACACTCGTGTGAACAAATGATAATGTGCTCGTTTGAGATGGTAGTGCGACTACCCGGACAGGGATTGTGAATCCCATATGGTACCATACACTAACATTCACGCTAAATCCATATTAACAAACTATGTGGTGGAGGACTTTATAATTAGTAAAACAAACTCATGCAGTCAATATATCGAGTTTTGTACTTGTGTTCACATGTAAAACAAATTTGAGCATGTATTCCCACCCCGGGAGTAAAAACAGTAAAAATGCGGGGCTATGAGACTCACTTGAGTCTGATGCGTTTATACGATAAACGTTCATTGCTGCTAAACCAAGCATTGATGTGCGAAGACTGTAACCTGAGGGCGTCCAGGACGCGCGTTGGTTAATACGTGAGTAAGTATCTCAAAAGATCACTTTTATGCTAGTTGTTCATCCAACTAGTTATGTCTAAATACATTGGTTTGTTTGATAGTTTGTTTGTGTTTTGAAAACATGTACGGCCCGTTGGTGAAGGTTTGTGATAATCTTACATCCTTATTATTTATCGTATATAAGTGTTCAAGTATATGTGCATCATGTACGAGTACATCGTATGTGGTTTGGTTGTTGTAAATGTTTGACACTGAGTATGGGTGGAAACCCTTGGCGGGGTCCAAGGGCCAGAGCCCCTGGCTGGGGTCGAGGTGTCAGGTCATCTCGATTTTTTTTTATTTCTATTATTTTGCTTTAGTGAAAAACGCACTTAAAATTCTGAATTTGGGTAACGCAGGTGATAAAATTTCAAGTCTTGACACTTCGTAAAAATCTTTGTTTTCAAGGTTCTGATTTATGCGACACTGGGTGCGACATAAGGCTTTGTGTCACTATATGCGACATTGTAGATCCGGTGCGACATAGGCTGTTGTGTCGCAGGTCATGACTGCGACATAGGTCTTTGTGTCGCTATGTGCGACATCCGCAATTTAATGCCACATAAGGTGTTGTGTCGCTACTGCGACATTCGCAGTTCGATGCGACATAGTGGCTTGTGTCGCTATGTGCGATATAATCAATTTTGGCGACATAGTGACTTGTGTCGCTATGTGCGACATAACCTATTCTTAGCGATATAAGGGCTTGTGTTGCAGAAGGTCTAACCCTTCTGCGACATAACAGGCTGTTTGGGTTTTCGAGTATCGGGTTTGTGGTCAAACGACCTCGGTTTGACCTGAAACTTTTACACAAGTCTTAGATGAGTTTATAGAGTTTGCAGAAATTATTGGTTTGTGTCGGGGGTAACCCGAAGTGTCGGATCTATAAAATGGTCAAAACTGACATTTTCCGACAATGTTTCTAAAACGAGTTTTAACATGTTATTTGGACATAATCTTGCTAAATAAACAACTAAACATGTAAATAAACAAAATAAAAGTATTTTCGAAAGTGTCAGGATCTTACAAATCGTCGCGTGACATATCCGAGAAGATAGAAATGTAGAGCTTGTTCTCGTGCACGTTTTCTTCAAAAAGAGCTTAGCAATCCAAGGTGTTTTTAAGGTAGTTTAATGGTGGTTTTTAGGGAGTTCTAGAGAGAGAGATGAACTGAGAGAGAGAGATGAGGGAGATGAGGGATATGAGGGAGATGAGGGAGAGGTAGAGGTAAAGGTTGAGTGTGAGTTTGAAATGAGGATGGTGGTTTGGTTTGGTGGTTTTGAAATCAAAGAAGCAACCACAAGGTATGGTTGGCCATGCCTTGCATGTGGCCGGCCCCCAGTGGGTCCCACAGGGCATGGATTGGTCAATCTTTTGTTTTCTAAATTCGTGTTCCGTGCGGTGTTGGTTTACCCGATCATTTGAACGTTTAATTATCGTTATACGTTTTAATACGTGTGCTTCGTTAACAATTTAAATCGCGTTATTTTTATTGAAAGTATTATTCTCAATACTTTATATTAAGTTATTAAAAATGTTGTCGGGTCTCGGTTTGCGCGTTAGTTACGTATTTGAATGTTTGTTTTACTCGTGTAACGTTTTTAAATGTTTTATTCGTGCGCGTGTAATTCATAATATTTTTTTAGTCAAAGTATTTTATCAAAATACTTAATAATGAATTATAAAAATATAATTTGGGTTTCTTTTGTTTGTCGGGCGCGTTTCGTGCGTTTATGTCACGTACGGTTACTTTTAGACGATACGAAATACGTTTGTATATATTATCCAAATAATATATATTAAAAATGAGTTAATTAATTGGTTTCACATATTTTAATAAATTTTTTACCAACGTCCGTTTTGGGATTGTGTCGGATTCCATCCGATAATGAAATGCACGATTTAAATAAATCACGTACGCGTGTATATATAACAATATACAAAATGATACACATAATTAGCACTAAACACAATTAATTACATGTATTAATACAATGATTAGGTACTAAGTTCTAGCCCTAATTTGACGGGTGTCACATACGTAAAATAGATGTTGGAATAGTATTATTCAAAGTTGTGAAGAGATTGATAAAATTGGAGTTTCTTTTGGCGATTCTTTAAGAAGGTGGTTAGTGGGAATTGTACCAAATTCTGGGAGGATGTTTGGTGCAAAGTGGGTGTCCGGCTCATGGACCTTTTTCCTTGCCTTTATGCTCTCGAGTAAAATAAAAGTTGCTTCAATAGTAATAGATGGATCTTCGAAAATGGGGTTTGGGGGGGGGGGGGGATTGGGCTTGGAGATCAACCCCTCGGGGGAGATCTTTGGGCGATCTTAATTCTTTACTATCTTCTATTGGCGATTTATGTCTTTTTGCAGATTCTAAGGATATCTGGAGATGGGCTCTTGATTCTTCTGAAAAAATTTCGGTGAAATCTCTTTCTAAAATTATTGAAGATAAGCTCTTTTATGACATTAATCTTGGACTTCACTACGTTTGGAACTCGTGAGTTCCGAGAAAGGTAAACATCTGCATTTGGAGAGCTTCTCTCAACCGTCTTCCAACTCGATCTAATCTTCAAGCGAGAGGTGCTAATGTCAGTTCGGAGGTATGTCCCTTCTGCGAGGTCGAGGAAGATACTGCTCATCACTGCTTCTTGCATTGTTCTAAGGTTAGACCTATATGGCTAAAGCTTTGGAGCTGGTGGGGAATCTCCGTTCCATCATCCGTCTCCATCAACAATATAGCATTGGGTCTGACTGCTTCTTTCGGTAATAAAATACTGGATAAGATTTTTCATGGTATAAATCTAGTTCTTATTTGGGTCATCTGGAAGTGGAGGAATCGAATCACTCACGCCGAATCGGAGTCTGTTTTTGATTCAAGGAATCAAGACATTTTTGCTCAAGTCCAACGTACATCTTTGCTATGGATTGAAAATCGTTGTTTGAAGTGATTGGCTAATTGGTCTACGTGGATTTCTAACCCTCGAGCTGTTTGTCTGATGGACCATGGTTAATCATGGCGATGGTGGATCCTTTGCTCTTTATTGAGCAATGGTGTTTTTTTATCTTTATGTTTCTTTTTTATGTATTACTTCTTTGTAGTTTTTGGTTGAGTGATTTATTGCTCCGTCTTGGAGCTTTATGTTTCTTTTGTACTCTTATTTCTGTTGTTATTTATAATATATCTTGGCCTTTTGAAAAAAAAATTAGTTTCGAAATAAATTTTCACTTTAAAAAATTGTAATTAAGTTTTACCATTTTACCCAAATATACATATTTCACAAAACTTATATATGGGAGTCTATGCAAAAAGTAAGGGTAAAAATATCATATTTATTATTGGATAATGTAATTTCTTAATTTTCATAATAACTAATATCAAACACTTATTTTGAGACGGTGAGTATTAATTTTCTAATCAATAAAGTTACACATATGCCATTGGGGTCTTGACCCAATGGTATGGGAGTTTTCCCTTGTGGGGTTTCTTCCTTGAGGTCATGAGTTCGAGCCTCGTTAAGAGGGGGAATCCCGTGACGCTATACCTATCCAAGACATAGGAGAGCAACCCCTTTAGGGAATCACTTAGGTTGGGAACTCAGAGGCGGTTACACATATCAGGGGAGTAATCGTTAGTGGAGATGATTGGGTGGGCCCAGTAAATCCGTCAGTATTCCACAACTGCCTTTAAAAAATATAAAGTTACACATAAATAGTTTATAATTAGGACAACAAAGCTGATTTATAATTACCACTCCTATTAAAGTTATACGGAGTAACATTTTTTATTAAACATACACTCCGTATTATTATGAAAAGGGTGCCAATAAATGCACCCTCCTCTATCAACTTTCCAGTAGTGTAGTCTAGTATCAATCATCACATTTCCTACTTGTAATTTTATTTTCTTTTATTTTAACATTTTGTTTTTAAAATAATACGTATTACTTGTATATGCTAAATATAAATTTAATAAATAATTGTAAATAAGCTTTAATTGTCACTATTGTAAATCTATTTTTGCTAAATTTGTTGATTAAAAATATAATATAATGTTAATTGTTATCGTTAATTGTTTGTTTTATACTAATTATGTGAATTTGTTTGTTTACTTATGAATAATATTATTTAGTGGTATGACAATTTTACCCTTAAATTTTACAAAGTTTAAGAAATGGGCTTACTAGTTGCTTCAAGGTACAATGTGGTTTTGCTATTTTTAAGCAATTCAGAAGATACGACGTGTTTTCCACTTTGGTCCAGTTCGCACGAGTCACAACAAAATCATATATGTGTAATTGCTCGCGTATATGGTAACCACTATGTAAAAGTTAACTTATAAGGATATTATCCAGTACCTCCAACACATCCGCAATGGAAAGTATTTAAATGTGACGCTGAATGGGAACACTCATATAAGAATCAACAGAATATGTACCTTCAGCTTAGACGTCTAAACTATAAGTGTGCTTTTGTAGATCTTAGTGATGATTGAAGAATTGGTATAAAGTTATTTTTAATTGTTAATTAAATATTTAATGTTAGTAATTTTTAATTGATAATTATATATTTTTAGCGTTATATATCTATAAAAGGAAGATAATAATACTAGTTATATAATGTTTTTTATTTTTGAAGTATTATGTAATAATATAATAAATAAAAAAATAAAACAGGAAAGGAAGAAATAATGGAAAGTCAAAGGTGTCAAGCTATCTCTGACTAAGGGGTGTGTGTTTATGACGAGCCTATGAAAATAAATGGTTTAAGAAAAATGGACAAAAAAAGAAAAAAAAAGAAATGTAATGAGTGATAATCTATAAACTGGATAAGCTAGAGAGAAGTTGAATTGGGAGGGGCATTAGGACCCTAAGAGCACACGGTGTGGTAAACAATGTTCTGGACAGTGTTTTGGAGAATATTAAAAGTGGGGATTTTGTGGTGTGATGAAACTGAATTCATAATGTTTTAGAGTTTTTTATTATTTATTTTATTTGATTTTTTAATAAAGATAAATTGTATAAATCAACATATAAAAAACAAATAAATTAATTAAAATAACATTTTTAATTATTAAAACAAAATTTAAAAAAACATTTCAACTTGTATCATTATTCGAGTAAGGGAATAAAAGTTTGAAGACAACTCACACAGGACAAAAAAAAAATACTTCTTCTTTCTCATTTCTTCCTCACACTCACATCTGCACATACTTACTTTTTTTTCTCCTTTCTTGTACAAGCTCGCATAGAAACAAACCACAAAATATAAATACATACAACACATGACATGAAAAAGGAAGAAGAAAACAAAAAAAAGGCTGGAACGGCGAAGGCTACCGACGTCTTGAACCAGAGGCCAACACGTGAACGTTGACTAGAACGCTGGCGAGAACGCTGGCACGGTACGCCAGAACGCTGTCGCACGGTACGTCTTCACACACCGTGTGCTCTAATGACATGATGCGGTGAATGATTTGAGGTTATCCAGTTGTGCATTTGGTGTTAAACTGTTTATAGCATTACCCAAGAAATATCTCTTACACTTATTTAGTTTCATTTAAATTTGTAATTTTTTTTTTTAAAAAAAGGTAGCATTAATCTGTGAAAAAATAGACATTGTCTAAAATAAATGTTAAAATTTACATACTCCATCGATCCCAAGTTAGGTGTTTTTATTAGTGTTCATGGAATATAAGAAATTACATTGATAGTGAAGATGACGTTAATATCTATACTTTTTGGATAGTTATTCTGGAAAAAACCAAAATAAAAAGATTGAAACTTATTTTGAGACGGAGGGAGTATATATTATAGTCTATTATTTTAATATAAATTTTAACTTTTCAAACAACTTAACATTATCATATTACTTAAATACCCGTTTCGTCCAACTTTTATTGTCACCAGACAAAAACACACAATTTATGAAATTAATTATCTATATTACTTTTTGGTAAGATGACAGTTTTACCTTATACTTTTTACCTACTTTTTTTGTCTTATATATATACATCAAGGGTAAAAAAGAACTCTATCTTGTTATTTTTATCTATTTGAAAGTTGACAATAAGATTGAAACATCCGTAAAAGAAAATCCGGACTATAAAATTAGGGAGATTATAAATCTACCCTTTGTTTTACTGCCGTCTACCCCCGGTCCCGCATATATTCTTTTTTTTAATCTTGTCCCCTATCCGGCCCCGCATGTCAACCTCACTAATTATTTTTTGTTTTTTATTCAACCCCACATGTCAAAAAGGATCAATTATAATAATTTGAATTTATTTTTTTTAACATTTTAAATACGTTAACTTTTTATTTGTTTTTTCCAACTAGAATATTTTTTTTTAAGATACGTTAATTTTATTTTTTTTTATTTTTCTTAAACTATTACAATACGTAAACATAAGCTAGATACTTAATAAGTAATATTGTACAATCAATTAAACTATTACAATTCATAAACTAGAACTTGATAAACAATATTGTACAATCAATTAAATTATTCCAATTGAAAATTGCATACGTTAGAATTATATTCTCATAGTATACAAAATTTCTCACATAGTTGCAGAATTGTGCTTGTATCTGGACCGACATTGATAAATTATTGGTAATGGGTAATTTTCTTGCAGATCTACTTTAACATAGTGGTTACCGTTTACATGTGCAATTACCCATGTAATATTTTGTGGGTTCTCGGGCGGACTAGACCAAAGCGGTAGTCACGTCGAACTTCCTTTACGGCTGAGAAAATGAACAATTACATTATAGCACGACGCAATAATAGCACATGTGTCGGGCATATGCATCCAACGATCATCAGGTGCAAAACCTTGCTTAAAGTGATCGATGGAGCGTTTAATGCTATTAAGCACTACAAATCCAAACAAATTGGCATAGTCCTCCTGATGCAATTCAATTTCATTTAACAAATCTCTACGAATTTCTGGCCAGGCATTTTCGTCAAGACCAAGGCAAAGTGAACATTTAATTTTCTACTTACTATTTTGGGTTGTCCCAAACAAGTGTCTACTTTTATTTTCTAACCAATCGAAGAGACTTTAGTGGGTAGATATGTTATTTAATTGATGAAAAGTGTAGTTAGTGAAGAATCTTAAAACTGTGTGCAAAGTCAAAGTGAATACGGGACAAAGTGAACATTTAATTAATCATTTTGGTTTATTTATTAAAAAAAAGGTTATATTTTTTTATTTAATAAACGTTAATAAACTTTTTTTAATAAAAAAATGTATTTTTATTTTATAAGAAAACTTATATATATATATATATATATATATATATATATATATATATATATATATATATATATATATATAAAGGGGACATGAAAGATTGATTTGATTGAGTGAGGGGGGTATCCCATGGGAAAAGGGGGTATCTAAATATGATCCCAGCTATAATCACAAGTATTCTTATCAAAACATTGAGTACGCATTAATTTTTTACCATGTTTTCTAGTTGTGATGAGAATCACAAAGGGTCATCAGCAAAACCATCATCTACTCATATATTTTCTTTTGCTGAGATTCAGTCTGCAACACTTGATTTCGATGATGAATTAGTCATTGGAAAAGGACGATTTGGAAAGGTCTACAAAAGTCATATTTGTATTGAACAAACTAATTATGTTGTGGCCATTAAGCGGTTGGATTCTATGTCCAACCAGGGCGAAGTTGAGTTCAAGATTGAAATCATGATCCTGTCGAAGCTTCGACATGATCATTTGGTCTCGCTTATTGTTTATTGTCAAGATAACAACGAAATGATACTTGTTTACAAGTATATACCCCATGGAACTTTATACGATCATCTTCACAAAGTTGATATGCATTTAACTTGGCCGCAACGATTAAAGTTAGCTATACATGCTGCACAAGGCTGCACTTTCTTCATACCGCTCAACCCGGAGTAATACACCGGGATATGAAAAGCACCAACAGATGAAAACTGGGTTGCAACTGTGACACCCCCAAAATTCGATCAACGTGATTAACGCGCGATTAGCGGAAGCATTAGTATGTGCGGGGGTGCTGACGTTAATATCAAACATCATCCATATCAGAGCGTATGATTATTGCAGAACATATAAATTAAGATGCCATTTAAGAAAATAGTTTGTTTACAAAAGAACTACGACTCGTCAAGTCGTAGAAATAGTATCAGTTGTACAAAATAAATCATGATTTGTCCCAAAAGGTGGCATCCTAAATCGTCATGGGTCGCCTAACTCCGTAAGTATGCGTTCTTACTTGTGCTGTGATTTACCTGAAAAACATAGTAAAAAGTCAACACATGGTTGAGTGAATTCACAGGTTTTTATATGTATGGTTTGTTAAGCTATGTTCATTTGTAAGTTGTTGACACGAGAGTCAAATAAACTTCACTCACAAAAGTTTGTAGGAATGCAGGTATCCTAATCAAAAGTATTTGTACAGGATCCTAATAGTAATTCCAATTAGTTCGCAATCATAACATCAAGTCATTTATAAAATCAGTAACATAAAAGCACCAAAGCAATTATAAACAATTATTGCATGTTATAGCAAAAACATTAGCTATGTTTTTCACCCCTTTTTTTAAGGCATGAAACGGTAAAAGTAGGGGCTGTGAACTCATCTCGTGAGCTAAATGCGTGAGAGCTAGCAAAGCGTAAGTCCAGGTAAGGTCTCTAACGTCCTAAACGTACGAGATAAGTATGTAAATAATTGGCACAATACCAAAATATGTTAACTTGTTCACTCGATGAAAGATCGTTGGTGTTTAAAGTTTGTACGTTTTGGTTGGTGATAATGTTGTAATAATAATAACACAAAATGACGTTATTATTATATTCGTTTTGTCGTATATTTTGTAAAAACACACACACACACATACACACACACACACACAAACACACACACATACACACACACATACATACATACATACATATATATATATATATATATATATTAGTTGCGTGTACAAGTGGTATTGTATTTAATTTAGTTGACGTTACGTGATTTTGACTTGGTCAATAATTTCAGTTCGCAAGGTTGATAGTCAATAGTTCAGTTCGAAAGAAATTTTAACTCGCAGGTCAAGTCGTTGATCGAGGGTCAGCTCGCAACTTGGTGTGCGAATCGGAATTGGGCTCGGTTCGCAGACTAGACTGTAACATTTTTGTTTATGAGATCTTGGTCAAACAGGTTCGGTTTGACCCGAAACTTTTAGGCGAGTCTTAAATATGTTTATAAAGCTCGAGAAAATTGTCGTTGCATTTTATAGTTAGCTCGAAAGTGTCGTTATTTAAAAAGTATCAAAACAGTCCCGTAACTCAGTTTTCGTTAGTTTTCGTCTATTTTCATGTCTGTTTTTGACTAGTTCTGGTCCGGATCAATGTCCACAATTTTACCAACTAATCAACTATGAATCTAGTACTTAACTTAATTTTTTTCCGTGATTTATCATGTCCATTTCGATAGTTAAATAATTTCCCGGATGTCTCCGACTCGGTTTCCGAGCTAGACTAAACTCAGTCCACAAATCGGTTTCTACACGAAAATCAGTGCATTTCTTGTAATGGCTAAAGCAGAACTTTTTGTAGTCGGTTTCCATACAAAGATTTTGGCGTATGTTTCATGGTCTAACTCATCCTAAAACTCGACATATGTACGTTTTCGTGGGACCAAAAATCTGGGACAAAATCTGTCTTCTTTATTTTTCTCGTAAAAATGATTTTCAGATTTGGTTTTTGGTCGAAACGGTTTCGGTTACACTCAAGGCTTTTACACAACTCATATAACTGTTCCATAACATGTAACAAGTAACTTTTGTATCTTTTAAACAACTGAAAGTTCGAAATCAAAATCGTACTAAAACTTAAGTTTTCCTTTGTTTTCGCTAAAGTTTGTGTATGATCATTTAACAAGTGAACTAATATAACACATCACATAAATTTTTATGAAGAAAAAGTGGAAGAGAAGGTTTTTCTTACAAAGCTTAAAGTTGAGAAAGAAGGAAGATGGTGAAGATTATGATTCTTGAAGCTTGTTGATCATGTTCTTCCTTGCTACTTGAATAAGATGATGAAGATTTGATTTTGTTGGGTGATGATGATGATGATGTTGGTGAGGTTGAACCGAGAAAAGAGAGTGCAAAAATGGAGTTGGGTGATAGTGTGAATTATTGAGTTGGATTGTGTGTGTATTTGTTTAAACAAAGAAATGAGGTAACAAGGTATGGAGGGGTGGTGAGTTCAAGGGGTGTTTGGACGGCTTGACAAAAGTCAACAAAGATATGGCCTTGTTGATTTTTGCCTCCCCATTATTGTGTAGTATTTTGGGTATTTAACCCATTAGTTGTGTGTACATTTTAGTCGTTAAACGTTCGTTTGTTTTCCTTTAGTTAACGTTTAAATATACGTTAATACTTTTCGAAGTAATATTTCAATTACTTTATTCTGAGTTTCAACAATATAAATTTTGTCTCGTTTGGTTGTCGGGTTTGTTTTGTGTATTTTAATCGTGTACGTTACGTTTTATATAAAACGTATAACGGCTTTGTATATCGTTATGCTTTATGGTTCGCATAAAATATCTCAAAGTAATAACTACTATAAAAATAGTTTTACGTCTTTAAAATTTTGTTTCACCAGCGATCGTATATTTTGTCGGACTCGTTACAAATATTTTGTACGCAATTATAACTAATTACGAATTAAGTAATACTACGCGTATTAAATTTTTGAGGGGTGTCACATTTTCCCCCTGTTGTCGCACTCACAAATTCGGGTTGCGGAAGCGAATCAGGTCGGGGCGCGACTAAACAATAATCACAAGCACAAAGATATAATGAACGACCACTATATGCGTCGTTTTACAATTTCATTGATTAAACAAAAGTTTACATCAAAATATAGTGTACATTAGCTAAGTTCTTGAATTGAGAGATTTACATTACATAATTAATCTATACAAAATATAATAATGCAATTAAATCTTTGAATGTTTGAATGCAGACTCGAGCTAATGATTCCTGATTGGGCAGCCAACCTACTGCTGTGTACCTGTGATACATGCTAAAACTGGTCAGCGAAACGCTGGTAAGCTCACAGGTTTGTATGTCAACACATATTTGTATGAACCACAAGATTTAATTGAATTTAAAATGCGATTAAGCAAAATAAAAGTTATACAGCCATGAGCACATAATCTGAGCTTAACTTTAATGTCAGGTCCAATTAAGGAAACTCAACGGAGTGCCTCCTACGAGTGCCTAATCTACACTCGTCTTCCCAAATGCTAATACGTCCGTTTGACCAGTTAGTGCGTGCTAACCTGGACGAGGATTGTCAATCCTATATGATATCTTATACTAACATTTACGCTACATATGTATTACCAAACTATGCTTGTGGAGGGCTTTCATTGATTAGTTGAAAACAACTCATGTAGTATTTGATTTGTATTGTACTTGCGTTCATATCATAAAACAAAAAGAGCAAAGTATCACACCCCTGATGAAAACAAAAAATAGGGGCCATAAGACTCACCTGAGTCTTGAGAGTTTAATTTAATAAAATTGAATTGGTTAGCCGAATTGTGATGTCCGAAGACTTGTAACCTGAGAGTGTCCAAGACACGCGATGGTTATAAACATGAGTAGGTATCTCGGAAGACTACCTTTGTAGTTGTTCGTCCAACTAGAATGTCCAAATTATTACGATTTGGTTGATTAACTTGTCCAAGTTACTACAACTTGGTTGATTTGATTATGTTTCGAAAACGTGTACGGCCCGTTGGTGAATTGTTTGTAATAATAATGTCATTATTATTATGATTTCGAAGTGTTCATGTTCAAAAACGTATTCCGATGTGCCTTAAAAGTAGTATCGTATAATTGTTTGAAGTTATACAAGTTTGACACTTAGTAGAAGTCCATATTTTTCAAGGGTCTGATTGGTGCGACACTGGGTGCGACACCAAGTGCGACATAGACTAATGTGTCGCAGACCAGGACTGCGACATAGATCTTGTGTCGCTATGTGCGACATTCGCAATTTAATGCGACATAAGATATTGTGTCGCTATGTGCGACGGGAATAAATTATGCGACATAGTGTTTTGTGTCGCTATATGCGACACCCGAAAGTATTGCGACATAGACATTTGTGTCTCTATGTGCGACATAGGACATGACTTTGCGACATAAGAGCTTGTGTCGCAGTTGGCCTGGAGCCTCTGCGACATAACGGGCTGTTGGCCGGATTTTGAGCCGAAAACGTGTTTTTCGGTTTCCGTTTGGTCTGAAATTTTTACCCAACCCATATTTGAACATTTCAAGCTTAAATAAACAACTTTCAAGTAATATAACAAAGATTTAAGAGTTTTCGAGAGTTGTCGGGAATCTTACAACTTAGCGCCGGAGAAATCCGAAAAGATGGATATGTAGATCGTGACGTCGTGGTTCTTTTTCTTCAAACCAGTGGGATGATTCGAGTTCGTTTGGTGTTGCTTTTTGATGGATTATGGTGTTGGTGGTGGTGTGGTGTTTGAAAGAAAAAAAGGAAGAGAGAGAGAGGAGGTGAGTTGGTGATGATGATGAAATGGGGAAAGGGGTGGGATCCCCCCCCCCTTTTTGGCTGATTTCGGTGGGGGCCCACTGAGGTGTGGGTCTCCATCTTCAACCCGTGTATTTGCGCTCCGTGCGGTGTTCGTTTTCTCGATTGTTTAATGTTTAAATAATTTTATTTACGTTAAATTATAAGTTTTAAAATTCAAATATTTATTCAATGTTTTTGTTGAAGTATTTCATCAATTACTTTTACTTGAGTTATAAAATATAACTTATTCTTGTTTCGATCGTTTGCGCGTTTATTATTTTAATCGCGTAATCCTTGTTTCTACGATACGAATTTGAGTTGAAATATTATCTAAACAATATTTTGGATAAAATTGAGTTATTAAATAATGTCATATTATTTAATAAAATTGTTGACCAACGTCCGTATTAATTGAATCGAATTGCATTCGATTTGAAACTTGTACGATTTAATCAAATCGCATACTTGTATATATTCATCAATATATATTTCGATACATCAATTAGTCTAACACAGAACTAATTACATGTATTAACAATTGATTAGGCACTAATTACTAGTCCTAATTTGGCGGGTGTCACACCTGTTAGGAGAATTTCGTTCCGAAATTTCGAATGTAGTCGTGGCCGTGTGTGGTATAAGGAGAAGTGTACGTAAGAATAGTTTGTTGCAAGTATACCTTTCCTCATGACTCAGTTGTAACTATGTCGTTTAACTGAGAATGGGCCTAGAATGTCTAGAGTGAGTTTAAAGGCAGTCAGTCCATGACTGTGTGGTAGTCCATCGTAGTAGTTGTATCATAGTAGTCACGTCCTGACTATCTCATGGTTCAGATCGTAGTTATATCGTGGCTACAAGGTAACCATTTACAAAGTAGTCCTATCGTGACTAAGCGGTTGACAAAATAGTAAGTTGACTCGTCTGCTAAATGCAAACCCTGAGTTTAACGTTGACCTAGATAGGTTATTCCTATGATGCTCTCGACGTCAAATCAGTAAAAGTGGCATCCAGGAATGAGTAACATATGTTTAGTGTCCACTAAAATCAATGAGTTAAGTTTTTGAGAAAATGCGAGGTTGCCATCGTGTCGTTCAAAGTTGTCTAAATTTCCAAAGTTTACAAGGTTTTCCAAAGTATGTCACCTCTAAATCATAGATAGAATTGTAGTTGTTATCGTAGTGGAACTCATAGTTGTTATCATAGTTGTTCCCATAGTTGTTATTCTAGTTGTTCTCATAGTAGGACTCGTAGTTATTATCGTAGTTGTCCCCATAGTTGTTATTGTTGTGTCAAGGACTTCGTCGAGCAAACTGATTAATGTTTCGTCGGAGAGGCACTTTTTTAAATTAGTAATTTGAAAAGTTTCGTTAATGTTGTTGAGCTCCTGATTCGATCAACTTACCATTGGCTAGTTCTATGGTGTATTTGTCATCTAATTTACAAGAGTCAACTTCTAAAAATGGAGTCATCATTTTCTACGACATCTCGGTGATGGTGTCAGGATTTAATCAGTTTCGTTTTGTTGGAATGTCATCCAAAAGTATAGTTTTGTTAGGATGTTACCCACAATATATAGTTTACTTTGGGATGTTACCCAAAATATATAGTTTACGTTGAAAATACGTTGCTGGCCGTTCTCCAGCATTTTCAAAATAGTACCGGTCATTTTCCGGTTTATTAACTACTGGTAGTTCTCCAGTTTATCTACCGGCCGTTCTCCGGTTTATCACACTGCTGGTCGTTCTCCAACGAATCATAGTACTGGTCGTTCTCCAATTTATTACAGTGCTAGTCGTTCTCTAGCTAAAACAAAGTTTACCGGTCGTTCTCTGGTTTAATAACTTACTGGTGCATTCTCCAGTATATCAGGACATTATCGGTACGTTCTCCGGTTTATTACATATACTACCGATCGTTCTCCGGTTAATAAATGCGTACTGGTACGTTCTCCAATATCCTATTCAAAGTGTTTGTAGGGATATTATCCAAAGTTATAGTTTTCGTTGGAACGCTATCCAAAATATAGTTCTCATTGGAATGTTATCCAAAAATATTATTTTCGTTGGAATGTTATCCAAAATATAGTTCTCGTTGGAATGTTATCCAAAATATAGTAAAGCATTTTCGTAAACAACTTGTATAAAAATTGTCATATAAAATTTGCTATTTGTGGGGAGAAGGAAATTTGTTTCACATAATTGGGTCTGATTACCCTAGTAGTTGTTTAAGACTCTGTCTCAATTAGTGTATAACGATACCTTACTATGTTTTGTTCATGTAGTACTTAAAAGGCTCGTTACTCCGATACGTATCGCGACTTCCATTTGTTCCCTCCGTCCATTCGACTGATGAGTTGTCAATCCTAATCGTTAAATGTTTAATGAGGATTTGTTCGGTCCTTTAGAAAGTGAGAGTTTGTTTGCATAGTAGTCAACCATGACCGAGTAGTTGTCAATCATGACTTTCGTATGATAGTGTTCCTATAAAATGTGATGGGATTCTTATGTATTCGTCAATTTTAAGTTTTAGTACAGTACCACATATGCAGAGCCTGGCATAGGTATATTTAACAAAGATATGATCACTATATTCCCACAACTGTCACGATATAGTCATCGTCATGCTGACCTCAGCTACATTCTCTGCCACTCGAGTTGGCTTTTCTAGCATCTGTGCTCGGGCACAGGTAGCATGGGCAATTTTGTTTTCTAAGTTCGTGTGGCCTTCAACAAGTTCAAGGCGCTCGTATGTGGAGGTCGTGTTTCCATCCAGTCGGGAGGTATCACTTTGTAGTTCTAAGACGTCATTTTGTGTATCAGGGAGTTCCCTGAATAGTGTGTGGAGTACGGAAACTAAGGTGGGGACAGTCAGTTCTATAAGTTCGTCGGTAATAGTAAGAGGCGGCGGTGTACGAGAAGACTCCCCGATCTCTAAGGTGGTAGGAATACTCTCAAGCGTCCTCCAGTGGTTCCACAAACATGTTCGTTGTTTCATCTACTCCAGGTGCCACGTTAGGCTTTGGGGCAGACATAGTTGTTAAGTTTTCTTTGATAGAAGTAGCGACGTCGGCATAGTTGTGCTCGGACGGTTCCTCATCGAAGTCGATTACATGGATTGTTTGTTATACACACTCGTAATATATATAGTTTTTACTTAGTGAAATAGAGTTATGCAATATATGAGTCATGAGTGTTCTAGCCAAGGCTATAGTCTGGGTCTCTAAGACTTTCAGGTCACTTAAAGACTTCTAGTTCGCTATAACCAATGGCTCTGATACCAATCTGTGACACCCTCAAAATTTGGTCAACACGATTAATGCGCGATTAGCGGAAGCATTAGTATGTGCGGGGGTGCTGACGTTAATATCAAACATCATCCATATCAGAGCGTATGATTATTGCAGAACATATAAATTAAGATGCCATTTAAGAAAATAGTTTGTTTACAAAAGAACTACGACTCGTCAAGTCGTAGAAATAGTATCAGTTGTACAAAATAAATCATGATTTGTCCCAAAAGGTGGCATCCTAAATCGTCATGGGTCGCCTAACTCCGTAAGTATGCGTTCTTACTTGTGCTGTGATTTACCTGAAAAACATAGTAAAAAGTCAACACATGGTTGAGTGAATTCACAGGTTTTTATATGTATGGTTTGTTAAGCTATGTTCATTTGTAAGTTGTTGACATGAGAGTCAAATAAACTTCACTCACAAAAGTTTGTAGGAATGCAGGTATCCTAATCAAAAGTATTTGTACAGGATCCTAATAGTAATTCCAATTAGTTCGCAATCATAACATCAAGTCATTTATAAAATCAGTAACATAAAAGCACCAAAGCAATTATAAACAATTATTGCATGTTATAGCAAAAACATTAGCTATGTTTTTCACCCATTTTTAAAGCAGTAAAACGGTAAAAGTAGAGGCTGTGAACTCACCTCGTGAGCTAAATGCGTGAGAGCTAGCAAAGCGTAAGTCCAGGTAAGGTCTCTAACATCCTCAACGTACGAGATAAGTATGTAAATAATTAGAACAATACCAAAATATGTTAACTTGTTCACTCGATGAAAGATCGTTGGTGTTTAAAGTTTGTACGTTTTGGTTGGTGATAATGTTGAAATAATAACACAAACTGATATTATTATTATATTCGTTTTGTCGTATATTTTGTAAAACATACACACACACACACACACACATATATATATATATATATATATATATATAAGTTGCGTGTACAAATGGTATTGTATTTAATTTAGTTGACGTTACGCGATTTTGACTTGGTCAATAATTTTAGTTCGCAAGGTTGATCGTCAATAGTTCAGTTCGAAAACAAGTTTAACTCGCAGGTCAAGTCATTGATTGAGGGTCAGCTCGCAACTTGGTGTGCGAATCGAAATTGGGCTCGGTTCGCAGACAAGGCTATAACGTTTTTGTTTATGAGATCGTGGTCAAACAGGCTCGGTTTGACCCGAAAATTTTAGACGAGTTTTAAATATGTTTATAAAGCTTGGAAAAATTTTCGTTGTGTTTTATAGTTAGCTCGAAAGTGTCGTTATTTAAAAAGTATCAAAACAGTCCCGTAACTCAGTTTTCGTCTATTTTCGTGCCTGTTTTTGACTAGTTCTGGTCCGGATCAATGTCCACAATTTTAACAACTAATCAACTATGAATCTAGTACTTAATTTAATTTTTTTCTGTGATTTATCATGTCCATTTCGATAGTTAAATAATTTCGCGGATGCCTCCGACTCGGTTTCTGACCGAGACTAAACTCAGTCCACAAATCGGTTTCTACATAAAAATCAGTGCATTTATGGAAAGGGCTAAAGAAGAACTTTTTGTAGTCGGTTTCCATATGAAGATTTTGGCGTATGTTTCATGGTCTAACTCATCCTAAAACTCGAGATATGTACGTTTTCGTGGGACCAAAAATCTGGGACAGAATCTGTCTTCTTTATTTTTCTCATAAAAATGATTTTCAGATTTTGGTTTCTAGTCGAAACGGTTTCGGTTACACTCAAGGTATTTACACAACTCATATAATTGTTCCATAACATGTAACTAAGTAACTTTTGTATCTTTTTAACAACCAAAAGTTCGAAATCAAAATCGTACTAAAACTTAAGTTTTCCTTTGTTTTTGCTAAAGTTTGTGTATGATCTTTTAACAAGTGAACTAATATAACACATCACATAAATTTTTATGAAGAAAAAGTGGAAGAGAAGGTTTTTCTTACAAAGCTTAAAGTTGAGAAAGAAGGAAGATGGTGAAGATTATGATGCTTGAAGCTTGTTGATCTTGTTCTTCCTTGCTACTTGAATAAGATGATGAAGATTTGATTTTTGTTGGGTGATGATGATGATGTTGGTGAGGTTGAACCGAGAAAAGAGAGTGAAAAAATGGAGTTGGGTGAGAGTGTGAATTATTGAGGTGGATTGTGTATGTATTTGTTTAAACAAAGAAATGAGGTAACATGGTATGGAGGGGTGGTGACTTCAATGGGTGTTTGGACGGCTTGGTAAAAGTCAACAAAGGTATGTCCTTGTTGATTTTTGCCTCCCCATTATTGTGTAGTATTTTGGGTATTTAACCCGTTAATTGCGTGTACGTTTTAGTCGTTAAACGTTCGTTTGTTTTCGTTTCGTTAATGTTTAAATATACGTTAATACTTTTCGAAGTAATATTTCAATTACTTTATTTTGAGTTTCAACAATATAAATTTTGACTCGTTTGGTTGTCAGGTTCGTTTTGTGTATTTTAATCGTGTACGTTACGTTTTATATGTTACGTTTTATATAAAACGTATAACTTTTTTGTATATCGTTATGCTTTATGTGTAACACCCTGTCAAAAAGGTCAATTTTTCGCGCCCAATTTAAACTTTAAACGTTTGTACTTTGTACGCATCTAAAACCAAAATATTCAAAATTTTATATATATGTAGATATATATATAATGCGAACGATATTTATTTACACAAAAAACACTTAAACACATTTCGTTTCACTTAAAAATGTGTCTTACTAAATGGAAACAGTGCGAAAACAAGTTATAAAATTTTAACACAAACATTTTATTTTTATAAAGTGTTTCGACTCGAAAACATTTAGAAAGAATATTAATAAATTCTTAGAATCGAAAATAACACATTTTTATACGATCGGGTACACGAACCCGAGACTTCTCTTGGGTCGGCTCAGGTCTGCGAACCCAGACCCAAGCCTGCGAACCCAAACCCACCCCCATGTTTAATGCCCATTTTCTTCCATTTCTTTCATTTTTCACCAAACAAACCCAACCCCCACCCCTTTTCTCCCTCTCTCTCGGCTCGCAACCACAAACACCACCATCATCACCAAAATCGTTCATCATCATCATCAAGAACAAGCCCAAGGATCATCATCATCTTCCTCATCTTCTCCATCTCCATTTTCATTAAAAAGTAAGGTTTTACTCACTCTCTCTCTCTAGAAATCATTTCTCTTTCTAGAAATTACTTAGATATTGTGAATATATATGTTAGAAGCTTTTTATAACTAAAACTCATTTTTAAAGCTTAAAATCGCTGAACAGCCAATTTCGTGAGCTGAGATCCAATCTCGGTTCGGTTCGCGGACTCCGTTTGCACCACAGACTCGGTTCGCGGACTCGGTTCGCACTGCGGACTCTGTTCGCAGAACAATCTCGGTTCAGTTCACGATCCCGGTTCGGTTCGCGACCTCGGTTCGGTTCGCGGTCAACCCTGGTCAACATTTTTCAGCACTCTATAAAATAATGTAAATGTTTACCAAATGATAATGCTTTGACATTAAAGTCAAAAGAAACCGATATACAAACTTGATTTCAATAATCAAAGTAATATTACAAGCTAAATCTGTCGACACAGAATATGTCTCAACAAACGTCACCAACGGGCCATAATTGTTTTCAAACTACAAACGAAATACTAAACAAACACTTAAAACTAGCATGGGTGATCTTCAAGACACCAAGTTACTTACTTCTTTATTTACTTACTTACAACCTTATGCGTTTCAGACGCCAGAAGGTTGTAGGGTTCTGAGAACCAATATAGGGACTTACATCCGACACGCCTACGGACTTACATCCGCTCTACTTTGTTGATTTCACATACTTACTTACCAGACTCAGGTGAGTTCATAGCCCCACTTTTTCAACTGTTTTACTATTTTCGGGGTGAGACGCATGCTCAATTACTGTTTTCGAATTATAATAATAAACCTTTATAATTCACACTTAGTCATATTACTGTTATGTAATACAAATGTGTAATACTTAGAAATTCCACCCATCATAATGCTATTGAACAAAATCACTACTTAATCTAGTTAGGTTATAATTATACTTTGGTCATATTGTCGCGGGACAATATCATGGAATACATCAGAACTGGTTAGTTCTACCCACATTGGACAACATCTAGATTTTTACAGGATTAGTTTTCCTTTTAAGAGCTGAGACTGCCAATACACTCCAGAATCTTTAGAATGGAATTGTACTTAAACAAACATTAATCACGGACCTCAATATACTTGCTAGGCTGAGGCTAGGAGTACATATTAGTAACATACGTTAGAATAATTCCATATACTAATACAAAACAACTAGGTGATGATTAGTCATACTAGACTTATTGCGATACAACTAATATCGAAGTACTGTATATACATATTTAGATACAATAAATCACTATCATATGTACATGATACCCTATTAGATGTGTTTGTTAACTTGATACATATATATATATATATATATATATATATATATTTATACATAGATATATATATATATATACATACTCGTACACTACCTCGAGCACTTGGTGCCACACACAACTTACTTATGTATATTGATATATATACACTTATACAAACACGATTACTTAGTCGGGCATGTCGTAGTACTGCCGGCTCTCAATCACTTAGTCGGGCATGTCGTAGTACTGCCGGCTCTCGATTACATACATTGCTTGCGAGCAACACTATTCGATGCCACGGTAAAGTGGGCACAAAACGATATCACGGTTAGAGTGATACAAAACGATATCACGGTTAGAGTGATACAAAACGATATCACGGTTAGAGTGATACAAAATGATATCGCAGTAAAGCGATACAAAACACGGAATCGGCAAACAAACACACGAGTTGATACTCGCATTCAGCAATGGATCGCCGAGCTTATACTCGAGATCGTTGGCTCAGCATTTGGATAAATGCTCTATCGTAGTCTGCATGATTGCACGGTTACTCGTATTCAGCAATGGATCGGCGAGCTTATACTCGAGATCGTTGGCTCCGTATTGGTTTAAATTCTCAATCATAGTTATGCGGGATTACACTCATTTGTTGCTTGAAGGCAACACACTATGCCAGGTGGCATCCTAGTATATTACTACTGGATAGGTAATAATATTAACTGTTATCATATGACGCGGTCATACACCCGTACTGAGGCACGTGTTGCCTAACACTTGTAAACTTACTATTACCTGATAGGTAACTAGGCATGGAATGCCATATTCTCTATGTACTTAGGTATACACCCCATTATACTTAGGTATGAGATACCTCGTAAACATATACACACTGATGTTACTCACTTTAAATAATACAAATCAAAATCATGGATTTTGAATTACTATTCAAAACATATAAGGTTTTATACTTTATGTTTCGACTAACAATCCTACGAACTCACCAGCTTTATAGCTGACTCGTTTTAGCATGTGTTCTCAGGTGCCCAAGAGGATTAGGATTGCTACAAGCTTTGCTAGCTCGAGTCGCATGTTTTCAAACAACTGGATTTCTCCGTATAACTTTTGTATTGCAAATTATGTATTATAACTATTTTGTGAACTCGCAACTTGTATACACTTTTATTTTGGAAATGTATAACTATTTTCAAATGTCTCATTTAGAGTCGTTCATTATTTACCTTTGTGCTTGTGATATTTTATTTGGTAACACCCGACCCGACCGCTTCCGCAACCTGAAATTTAAGGGTGTTACATTATGGTTCGCATAAAATATCTCAAAGTAATAACTACTATAAAAATAGTTTTACGTTATTAAAATTTTGTTTCACCAACGATCGTATATTTTTGTCGGACTCGTTCCGAATATTTTGTACGCAATTACAACTAATTACGAATTAAGTAATACTACGCGTATTAAATTTTAAATTTTTGATCACTTTTAAATGAAGTTTGATCTTGGAAAGTTGAAAGAATTCAATCATCCCAACCTTGTTAAGTTCATTGGCTACTGCTTAGAAGGCAAACAACTCTTCCTTGTGTATGAATTCATGCTTAATGGGAACTTTGAGGATCACCTTCTTAACGGTATGTGGCATAATTTCGGAACTTAAACATACAATTTATTGAGGATCACCTTTTATGTTATTTTACATTCATAAGCTACAAGCTCCACCTACTCTGCCAAACACAAATATTACCAAAAGCTCCAGCTACAAGCTCCAGCTACAAGCTACAAGCTACCAGATACAAGCTACCAGCTCCAGCTACAAGCTACCAGCTCCAGCTACTTGCACCAAACATACCCTATATCTTAAAGAGAAAATTACATAAACCATCCTTATGGTTTGCTGCAAATTTCACTCACAGTCCTTTAATTAATTTAATTACACATATCATCTTTTATTTTAAAACTTGTTACGTCAATAGTCCTTTACATTAACGATTATTAACTCTTCGTTAAGAAGGACCTTGTGTATTTTTTTTTCTTCTTTTACATTTTTTGAGTAAAACATAAATTATAAAAATGGTTAACCGAATCAAACCTTTTTAAAATTATTTCACAAAAATATGACATTAATTCACCAAAATTCATTACATTAATTCAAATATCATTTAATACTTGATTGAATCAATCATATAGTCACAAAATCACAGTGATAATGTGTCTACCTTATAAGATGGTGCATACCACTTCCTTATTGAATCATGTGTTTCATACCATTACAATTATTGATAATGTGCTATTAATATAAAGTATAAACGATCTCTTTTATTAGAAAATTTCGTAAAGTTACTGTTATGTCCCTCCATCTCTCAAATATTAACATTAAAATTATTATATAATTACAATATTGCCATCAAATAATTTGAATCGTTGGATCTTAAAATCAAAAGCCAAGATGATTTCTCCCCCTTCTATCATTAAACCTCTTCTCTCTAGATTCATGTCATATATATATATATATATATATATATAATTGATTTTATAATTTATATTTTACTCAAATTGTAAAAGAATAAAAAAAATTACACACAAGGTCCTTTTTTAATGAAGAGTTAACAATCGTTAGTGTAAAGGACTATTGACGTAACAAGTTTTAAAATAAAGGATGATCTGCGTAATTAAAATAATTAAAGGATTGCGAGTGAAATTTACAGCAAACCACAAGGTTAGTTTATGTAATTTTCTCTATCTTAAACATTTTATATTTTATCGAACATAGTGGATGTTTAAAAGGGGCTTATTATCAAAGCTTATTAGCGTATTTGCTTATTCTAACACAATAAGCTCAAGTTTTAGTATTTGAGAGGATAAGCTTATTTGCTTATTTAGTTGGGAATTTCAAAGGCTCAAAATAAGTTACAAAATTTTAGCTTATTTGCTTATAAGCAATAAGTTTTCAAAATAAGCTCCCCAAACACCCCATATATATTGATTAGTGGTAAATTTAATTGAAGAATGTCTTCTTCCTTTTATTTTCCTAAGTTGAGATGTGAAGACTTTATAAGTTAAAATATACTATTGTAAATGTTTGATACATATGAAACACTCGGTCAATCAACTAGCTAGGCATAATATATAATCGATATTATGACTTTATACAAACGTGCACTATAATTGATATATAAGTGGGATCAATCTTACTATGTTAACATGATATTACGTCCTTGCATCCTAGCTCAGTTGGTTGAGCACGTGGTTTTAAACCACAAGGTCGTGGGTTTAATCCCACACAAGGACATTTAAATTCTATTGGGGTCTTGACCCAGTGGTCAGGAAGTTTTTCATAAGGTTTATTCCTGAAGGTGATAAGTTCAAGCCTTGTTGTGAAGGGGACTCCTGCGACGTTATACCCATCTAAGACATGGGAGAACAACCTCTCTAGGGCGTCGCCTTGGCTTCGAACTCAGGGGGCGGTTACTCGATCCCATGGGAGTAACCGCTTGTGAAGATGATCGGGTGGGCTAAAGGTCCGTCAGTGATTTCACGACCGCCTTTCAAAAAAAATATGATATTACTTGTTTCTAATGCTTTTTTTTACATCAAATGACTCTTTAAAACATTTAAGCGGATAAACCGATGAAAATGTTAGAATTAGCATCCACCCCGACCCAACCTGTTATCAAATCCATATGATTCGATCATCTATTTAACTAAAGGAAATTGGACCCACATTATTTTGCATCCTAGATTCGCCAGTGGCGAATAATCCTCCAAACTTATATATAAGCCAAATTTTATTGCCTCCGTGGAGTTGATGCAAGAGTACAACGGCAGCAGATTCTAAATGCGACAGTGCCGCCTTGTAAGAGCAACATCGCCACGAAGATATTGTCCGCTTTGGAACAGTCGAGCCACCAGCGACTCAACTACCCTCTACCCTCACGGGTTTCAAAAGCGTCTTGTGAGGAAGTGGTACACCATCTTATAAGGTAGGCAACAATTTCACCTCCAACCGATTTGGGACAAGTTGGAGAAGGAGAAGGTTAACCCAACCCCCAACCCCCCCTCGGTGCAATGCCTAGCTTTGATACCAGTCGATGCAAGGGCACAAAGGCAACAGAAGCTAAATGCAACAGTGCCGCCTTGCAAGAGCAACATCGCCACGAAGATATTGTCCGCTTTGGAAGCGTCGAGCCACCAGACTCAACTACCCTCACGGGTTTCAAACGCGTCTTGTGAGGAAGTGATATGCACCCTCTTATAAGGAATGTAATAATTTAACTTCCAACCGATGTGGGAAAAGTTAGGGAAGGAGAAGGTTAACCCAACACGTGGGACATATAATAGCACAATGACTCAAAAGGACTAGTAGGTTGTTATTTTAGATTATTATTATTTATTTATTTTTTTAAAAAAAAACCTTGAATTTCCAGTTTGTTACTAACAAATCTCAAGACACGAGCAAGCATGGATACTGATTTGCGTTTTAACTAAATGCACGGAATTCAACTTTACAGGATTTCACAGCCAAACTAATGTCAGATCATGTATTATGAACTAATAATAACTATACTGGTTACTCTCTGAACTGCAATGGTCTTGTTGATGGTGATTATTATCCTGGGTTCGGTAAGTTACCTTAACCCCCTTGTTCCCTTTTATTTGTAATCTGATTCCGGTCATACTTTTGATTTTGCCAATGCACGTCTGTTTTTAAATCACTGTATGCGTGTCAGAGCCCCTTCAACTACAAAACAACCGCTGCAGTTTTGGACTTGTATGAGCAGAGGTGCTAACTGGGTAACAAATCTATAGCAAAAGAAAACTGAATAACAGAGATCAATTATGGCACGAACGTGGAAGGAATTTTCCTTAAGTTCTATTGCAAACATATGTGTTCGAATGTGCAATGAGGTGAATGCAGAATCAAAGATGCTAGGAATTTTGAAGAAACACGAGAAATATACACAACTTTGGCTTATTAAACAAGCATTGAAAGCCGCTCATAGTAAGCATATGTTACTGCATTTAACTAAGAATATCCATATCTATATCCTCGTATATATATATATATATATATATACATATACATATATGTTTATATTTATACAACAAAAAGCTCACTGGAAAACCAAATAATAGAAATTTTGCATTGCAGTTCTAAGATTCAAAATACCTTTACTTTTTTGCTAGGTGAAGGACTATGCCAGCACATTATTGCCTCAACATTCTCTGTCATTTCATTCGTTACTTCTTGTTAATGGCATGACATTAAATTAGACTCGGATTCAATAAATTCTGTGTCTCAACATTATCGTTGAATAAAGGTAATATTAGTGACTAATATCAATATTCTTTATTATGTAAGGAATAAAGCAATTTGAAATGGAGAGCGAAGCCGTAGAAGCTAAGCAAGAAACAGAGCCACTTACGGATGGTCTTTAAGGCCATACGACTAGCGACAAGATGCTTCTAGCTTGTAATGAAGACCTTGGCTGGTGAGTGGTGCCTAATCTACAGATCGGCTAGCGAACCAAACCAGGGATAAATATGTGATAAATATGTTGGCGTTGTTTTTAAAATGATGTTTTTTAACACACGAGTCTAGTGGTTTTTATCAAACCACTTGTTTCTTGTGTAATTTTCTTGACCTTTTGTTACAACATTAACAAAATATTGTCGTATTTGGTAATCTTGTCAGAATCACTTCTTTTTTAGTATAATATATTAAGTTTTGTGTTGTAAACCAACAGAAACACTTGTATTTGGTAGTAACTGTCAGAGATCATATGGGTCAATTCTAACGAGGTAGCTTACTGATAAGAGTTTCTATGCATAAATTTATACTTGTACTATATAACAAACAATGCACCTTATGATAATAGGTTAAAATAAAATTATTTTAGTCTAATTGAATGCCCTTTTTGGATTTACAAAAAAGTATGGTGGATATATCACCTCGGTAATCTTTTGAGGGCAAATTAATTTGATTATCTTTAGAAGAACATAAGAAACGGCATTATACCTTTCTCAAGAACATTTAATGTAACAAATGGATCTTGTAAAAAGTAAATCTACTTTAAAGTCTGTACTTTAAAGTCTGTAATTAGGCTTATATAATATTACTCGTTAATGTATTATGTAGTACTTTTGATATCTTAGACTCCTCCCAGCGCTACGTTGGTTGGTCGTCGATTGCAACCGACTGAACCGACACCGTTGGCACGGGGCCGTCGGTTTTGGCCGTCAGTTTGGTAATGAGAAGGAGCGGATCATCGGTGAAGGTTGGGCCAGTGGCTTTTTGATGGAGGCCCAAGTGTAGAAGAGCGGGCCCTTGTGTTTTTGGAGGTCCATGATCGTGTAACAAAAGGGGCTGCACGAAAAAGGTTATAAATTAGGCTACAATGCTCCGTTTCAGGCCCATGAGCCGGCAAATCAAAGCTTGAAACGAGGCCCACCAAGCCGTAAACAGCTGCAGTTTAGCCCACCCTTGAAGCCCAAAAACGGCTCCTAGAAGGAGATATGGTCTATATTATGTTTTTTCGGTTGTATTTGGACTTTTGTTTTGGGCTTTCTGGTCGGCCCGTTATGTTTTTTAGGCCCATTCGATATTCTACTTGTTATTTAGGGTTCATTTGAGATTGTAAAAAACTTAATTTTTGATTTCAAGAAATTTGATTTTCCTCTCAATTTTGTAAGTCGAATTATTCCCATTCACGACATTCTTTATGAATTAACGGGATTTGAAAGAGATTTTTCATGGTATTTTGTGGAATCAACAGATTTAATCTTGTTATCTTAATTTACACTAAATCACTTTTCTTTTTTATGTTTTTGGCTTTGTTTTTTGTTTTTATTTTTTTTTTTATTTTTTTACAGGGTATGAAGAGTAGAACTGGGAAAGATGATGATGAAGAATGAAAAATTTAGGGCTTAGAAAATAAATGAGTTTGGGCTTTTAAATGGTTTTTTTATAAAATAAATGGCAAGGCTTATAAATTAAATGGGTTTTAATTTTTTAATTATTTTAATGTTTTCTTTTTAATTAATTTAATGTTTTTATTTGTAATTAGGGTATGTTTAGATGAGGGGTTGAACTCCTATTTTTATAAGCCCCATCTATAAGCCTTGTTTGACAATATAAAAAAATGGGGCTTTATGAAAAAATAAACCCCCGAAAGCCCTTAAACAAGAAGCTATTTGAAGTGACTTTTAAATATAATCCCAAGTCCCAGCTCCAGCCTCAGCTTCATCCACAAGCTCCAGCACATTATTGTCAAACACACCCTTAATGTAATGTTTAATTTAAATGAAAATGTTTTATATAATTCTGTTTTAAATAAATTGTTGATGCATATTAGGTTGTCTGTCAGTTGGTCTATCGAGTTGTAATAAGTGTCGTTAGTCGTATAGTGAAATTATAGTTTTTGTTATATGCGACACTTACGTTTTAGGTTAGGCGTCACTTGCCTTAGTGACGCATAGCGTCACTTAGGTAAGTGACGCATGAAGGGGGCCACATGCGACACTTCCACAAGTGACGCATGTCGGCAAACTTTTAGTATAAATACAAACCTACGGGTTTCAAGCTAGGGTTGGACGAAACCCTAGCACCATTTGTCGACTAAATCACTTTGTAATCGTTCCCAATTCGTTATACAAGCTGATATATACGTTTACTTTGTTCAAATATATTTGTTTCGGTTTGTGTTTGTTAGCAATACGTGCAATTGATTGATTCCGCATTTCAATTGTAGTCAATTGTCATCTAGATCCAACGTAAGGGGCACTCTCAACTGGTATCAAAGCCATTTAGGTGATAACATTGACGTTTAGAAGGTGTTTTGGGTTGATTTCGGTTTTGTTTGAATCAAGAATCGAGATTACATACGGATTTTGAGTTGCTAAGGTGAAATACAGTCGATATTCTTCATCATTTACAGGTTTCGTCCATTAGGGTTCAAGGAATTTTCGTTAGGTTTACGAAAGTTCGAGTTTTTTTAGGGTTTTGAGATTTTGCAGCCGTTTTGCGACACTCGATCTGTCACTTGGACGCGTCACTTACAGCGGCACTACCTAATCCCAAATTAGGGTTTTACCGTCACTTGAACGCGTCACTTGAAGCGTCATTTGAGGTTTATACGACACATAACTTAAGTGCCGTTCACTCTAATCCACCGTCACTTACGTGCGTCACTGTTGCACGTCACTTGAGTGTCAAGCGTCACTTTTGTTAGTGACGCCCATTTGATTTATTGCGTCACTTCCTTTAGTGATGCCTTTTGATTTATTGCGTCACTTTTACTAGTGACGCCTATTTGTTTTAGTACGCCACTCAAGTCCGACACTTGAGTGCGTCACTTGCTTGATTGAGCGACACTTACTTACAGTGTCATCAGTCACTTCATCCGTCACTCGATAGCGTCACTTGCCAAGTGCCGCTAGTCGTTGCGACACTTGAGTGCGTCACTTACTAAGTGACGCCTTTTGATACTAACAAGTTTTCAAGCTTTTGTTTTTGAGTAAAGTTTCAGGTATATCTTCAATGGCCGCTGACAAGGAAGATATAAGAGGTATTAAGGAGATGATAAAGCAGGGAAATGATATTGGTTCCAACAATAAACCGCCACTATTCACTGCAGACATGGACTATGCATACTAGAGGGATAGATTTGAACAATTTGTGGATTTTCATTGTCCAGAACTGTGGGGCCCATTAAAACAAAGATATGAGGCTCCAGTGGCTGAAGGAAACTATCGTGGTGTTCCTCCAGCAAAATCTTTTAATGCGATGACACCTCAAGAAAAGGACTATCAAATAGAAAGAAAAGCACACTCAGCTATCTGTATGTGCTTGACAAAGGATGTCATGAGACTGTTTAAAACTCATGACACAACCTATGACTTATGGAAGGCTATAGAGACTAGATGCGGGGGAAATGAGAAGTACAAGGAGGCTAAGTTGGAACTGATTAAGAAGCAGTTGATTTGTTTGACTCCTTACCCAATGAGACAACCTCTGGACTGTTTACCCGGTACTTACAATTGGTGAGTGAATTAAATGAAGGTGGATATAGACTCACTGCACTTGAGATAAATAAGAAATTATTAGATGTTTTACCAAGTGCATGGGATGTGAAAGTCCAATTCTTGAAGGAAAATCAAGAATTGGCTGGGATGACTTTGGATCAACTTATAGGAATTCTTCAAGCTCATGCTATGGAGTTGAAGAAGGAGTGCAAGTCGAATGGATTTGTACAAAATCCCTCACTTTATGGAAGCCAAGTTAACTCTGGTAAGAGTTATGGAGGAATGGCATTCATTTCGGATACCAATTCTCCATCTTATTCAACCGGGGCTTCACATGCAGCATATGTTTCCGGTACAACCTGCACAACTCAAGGAACACAACAGCAGGTTTCAGCATCACCAGCTATCCAAGAGCAAGCTGCGATTTATACAGCTTTTCTCAGCTCTTACAAAGATTTGGTTACTCAACCAAATACTACTTTGGAAATGACTAAAGAAGATTATAGTCAGCTGGATGATGATGACTTGGAACAAATGGATTTAACCTGGAACATAGTTATGATTTCAAGGAGGGTTCAGAAGTTCTTGCAGATGACGGGACGGAAGAGCTTGGAAGGCAATGGGAAGACTGGGTTTGGGTTCGATAAAAGCAAGGTTCGATGTTACAACTGTCAGAACCTTGGTCACTTTGCAAGGGAATGTGAGAAACCCAAGATGCCATCGTCGGGTCTTACTAAGACGGATCCGCCCAAGGCAAATGAGAAAGAAGAAGCTAAATCGTTGGCTGTGGATAATGCTTTGATCGTCTTTGAGCCAACTGCTTCTGACTGGAGTGTTCAGGCTGCTCAGTTTCAATGCCTGATGGCTCACATTACTCCTGAGGTACCAAATGAACCTAATGAGCCTTTTAATTGTGTTTCGTGTATTAAATTGACTGAATCCCTTGAGGCCTATCAGAAAGACAATTTAGATTTGCGGGACAATATAGTTAAACTTACTGAATCTAATAAGTTTTTGCTAGATAATGAAAAACTTTATGAACAACATCTTGAGGCTCACAAATTAGATACCAAACCTTTAAAGCAAAGGTCTTTAGCCAACAAGATGCAATTAAGAGTTATCTTACTGAAATTGAATTGTTGACTAAAGAACTATCTGATTTGAAAAATGAGTTTGAAAATCATAAAAGCAAAATCTTAGGTTCGACGTCCGCAACTCTAGTCTTTAATGAGATCGTTAGTAAGCAAGGGACAAGTGGCAAAAAGAAGGAAGGTCTTGGTTATAACCAAGTACCTCCACCTTCTCATGCTGAATATTGTCCTCCGCTTGTTAAAGAAGGCCTTGAGGAGATCTCTGTTGATTATACAAAACTCTATGGAATCAAGGCCAAAGAAGCCAAGCAAAACAAACTGACAAAGGAGAAAACCAAAAGGCCGGAGTATCCTTTGCCTCAGTTTGTTAAGGCTGAAAGTAAGTCTCCAGTTCATACTGATGAGATTGTTGAGATAGAGGATATTACTGATCAGGAATATCCTGAGTTTAAGAAGGTTGAGGCTAAACCTGAAACAGAAATTTTAAAAGTTGAACCTGTAACAAAGGTTCAAACTAAAAAGAAAAATAAAGTTTTGAATGTGAAACCTCAAACTCAACAGTCACCTGCAAAAGTTTTACAACAAAAGGTGACAAATGAAAAGGTTTCTTTTGATAAAACTTCAGCCTCAACCTCTAAACCAAAACAAACATTCTCTAAAATGTGTACGAAATGTTCATGTTCTAGAAATGCTTCACCACCTCCTGCAGTAAATCCCCCACCTCAACAGTTTATAGAGACTCGTTCTTGTTTCTACTGCAAGAGACAAGGACATTTGATCCGTGACTGTCCCAAACTTTCTCATCAGCGTTATGGGAGAGATATGCCTAGGACATCATTCTACAGAAATTCTTTTTCAAAAACACCTCCTAGGCATCACTCAAACTCTCCTAAGCCTGCTGAGAAATTAAATAATGTTGGGCAAAATTCTTTGTCAAAACCAGAGCCCGACATTACCTCCAAGCCAAATTCCGAACCATCAAAGGTTTGGAAAATAAAAGAGTCTACTGAGGACTCAAATGTCATCAATAATAACACATCGGATACAAAATCTGATTTGTTTAAAAATAAAGTTTTATCTGATGTGCTTATTGTTGATGACTATGGTCGACCTAAGTCTGTAAAGGCTTGGGTCACCGTTTCTCACTAATCTCCTCATTTTATGTGTTGCAGCAGTCTGAACGTGTGAAAGATAGCGAATGGTTTATGGACAGTGGCTGCTCGCGACACATGACGGGTGATGTGTCTCTCCTAGTGGATATTAAACCATACGCAGGAGGACATGTTGCTTTTGCTGGAGATACAGGGGAACGATTTCGGGTAGAGGGACGCTAACTAATGGAAAGGTTAGCTTTGAAAACGTGAATTATGTGGCTGAGTTGCATCACAACTTGTTGAGTGTTTCACAAGTGTGTGATAAGGATTACACCACTGCATTCACTAAGACTGAGTGTGTCATCTTGAAGCCGGGGTATGTCATTCCAGAGGAATGGGTGTTAATGCGAGCACCTAGAAGAAATGACACATATGTGATGAATATGAGAACAGTGGAGACTACAAGTGAATATACTTGTCTACTCTCCAAGGCTTCAGAAAAGGAATCACTCCTTTGGCACAGACGGATGGGACATATTCATTTCCGTAAAATGAATTTTCTGATTAATAATGACTTAGTGAGAGGAGTTCCAAAACAGTCCTTTGCTTTGAAGGATGACTGCATTTCGTGCCACAAGGGCAAACTCCACAAGAAGTCCCATAAGTCTAAGGTAGTGAATTCCATTGATGCTCCGTTGGAACTACTTCATATGGACCTTTTTGGTCCGGTTTCTACAAAGAGCATTGGTGGTCGCTCTTACTGTTTGGTAGTGACGGATGAATACTCAAGGTTTTCGTGGGTATACTTTCTCGCAAAGAAGGATGAAACTGCGGGAATTTTGGTCTACTTGTTGGATAAGTTGGCAAATTTGTGCAACTTAAAGGTGAAGAAACTGCGAAGCGACAATGGAACCGAATTCAAGAACTCAACTCTTGAATTATTCTGTGCTTCTAGGGGTATTGATCATCAATTCAGTGCTCCGAGAACTCCTCAACAGAATGGAGTTGCAGAACGAAAGAATAGGCCCATCATTGAAACTGCTCGCACTATGCTAGCAGATTCCAAGCTGCCTATTATCTTCTGGGCCGAGGCAGTTAATACTGCCTGTTAGGTTTTGAATCGAGTGCTCTCGGTTAAGAAGAAGAACAAAACGTGTTATAAGCTATTCAATAACCGCAAGCCGAATTTGCAGTTTCTGGAACCATTTGGGTGTCCTTGTTTGATAATGATTACCAAAGAACGTGTCTCTAAGTTTGGTGATAAAGCCGTTGAAGGGATTTTTCTTGGATATTCAGTCAACTCTCCAAACAAACGAGTATACAACAAATCAACAAACGAGATAGAGGAACACTTTGAGGTCAAATGCTTAAGGTATACGGAACCACCTCAAGGAACGGGTCCGGATTGGTTCTTCAATTATGGGAAACTCTTCAGTTCTTTCAATGTTCCGGAGGACGACGACACATAAGAGTTAATTACAATGCTTCATGGACTCGATGTTTTTCAACAAACATCCGATTCTCTTCCTACTACATCCAATCCAATTCCCGATACGACATCCATTCCCACACCTACTCCAACACAACAAATGCCTGCACCTACATCCACTACTTCTACTGCATCTGTACTTACGCCCACACCACCAACTACTGCCATCCCTTCTTCTTCAAACACTGTCAATGTCGAGGATCTTCCACATGATCCAGATATGCCTCTCTTAGAGGATGAAGAAGACATGGATTATTTTCGTTTCTTCACTAATGAAGAGAACGAAGATGCTTCTGCCACTGAAGGTGATTTGAACAACTTGGAATTAAATCTTGTGCCAGATGCTATTCCAGTCACCCGGATACATAGGAATAATCCAGTTGAAAACATAATTGGTGATCCTCATTCTACTGTTCAAACGAGAAATCAGGCAAAGCAATCTGCTGAAGATAAGCATACTTCAGCTGATCAGGTTTTGGGATTTATAGCAACCGTCAATTCATGCCATCTTTCCCAAACCGAACCGAAGAAAGTCTCGGAGGCCTTACAAGATCCATCCTGGGTCGAGGCCATGCAAGATGAACTGCAGCAATTTCACAAGCTGCAGGTGTGGACCCTAGTACCATTACCTAAGGGTGCTGATCAAAAAGGCACTAGATGGGTATATCGAGTAAAGAAGGATGATCGAGGGGTAGTTACAAGGAACAAAGCTCGACTAGTTGTTCAAGGGTATACTCAAGTTGAAGGACTAGATTATGATGAGGTTTTTGCCCCAGTCGCCAGATTGGAGTCCGTTCGTATCTTTTTGGCCTTTGCATCATTTAAAGGGATTCGTGTCAAGCAACTTGATGTCAAAAGTGCATTTCTTTATGGTCAAATTGATACGGAAGTATATGTTCAACAACCTCCGGGTTTTGAAGATTCGGTGAATCCAAATTATGTCTACAAACTAAATAAGGCATTGTATGGACTTCATCAATCTCCTCGCCTATGGTATGAGAGGCTTGCTACTCATCTGGTGGACAATGGTTTTACTCGGGGCAACATCGACAGTACTCTCTTCACAAAAGGGAAAGGGGATGATTTGCTACTAGTTCAGGTGTACGTCGATGATATTATTTTTAGGTCGTTGAATGAGGCTCTCTGTAAAGAATTTGAAGAGGTCATGAAGTCAGCTTTCGAGATGAGTGCAATGGGAGATCTCACTTTCTTCCTAGGTGTGCAAGTTGAGCAATCATCCAAAGGAATGTATATTCATCAGTCAAAATATGTCAATGACATGTTGACACGATATGATATGCTCACTTGTAAGCCTTATGAAACTCCTATTGAACTCAACCATAATCTTGGACCTGCTGATGATGATGAGGACTGCAAAGAAAAAGATTATCGTTCGATGATAGGTTCTCTAATGTACCTCACTGCCTCAAGGCCTGATATCGTCTTTGCTGTTTCACTTTGTTCAAGATATCAGGCACGACCAAAGGTTTCTCATATGAAGGCGGTGAAGCGGATTTTTGGCTATCTCAAATATAGACCCACTCTCGGTCTATGATACTCCAATGAGAAGAATTTTACGCTCTCTGCCTATTCAAATTCAGATTACGGTGGCTGCAACATCAATAAGAAGTCAACAACAGGAGGATGTCAGTTCCTTGGATCCCGATTGGTGTCGTGGCAATGCAAAAAGCAGACTACGGTTTCTACTTCAGCAGCGGAGGCCGAGTACATTGCTGCTGCAAGCTGCTGTTCTCAAGTTATTTGGATTCAGCACCAACTGCGCGACTACGGGTTACTCTTAACTATGACTCCTATACATATTGATAATACTGCTGCCATATCAATCACTCGCAATCCCATACAACACTCTAAAATCAAACACATAGAAATTAGGTTTCACTTTATACGAGATTGCTATGAGAAACACCTTATCGACCTTGTCCGTATAGATACCCTAAAACAAAATGTTGACTTATTCACTAAGGCTTTTTCTAGAGCCCGATTTGATGAATTAGTCAACATGATCGGTCTAAGGTTCTTTAACACAAAAAAGTAATTTGTGACTTGGACTGTTTTTTAAAGTATTGTTTTATTTAAAAATAAAAAAAAAACGCAACTGCCACTCTTTATACTTTCTAGTATTAAAGAAAAGCAAGGTTGCTACATTTTAAAAATAGACGTTGAAGTTGTGTCTGTAAACAACTTGGGATATGATAGTACATCGGGTGACATGCATAAAAATGGAAATTTAAGGTTTATCTTGGATGTGTCAGTAGATTTATCTGACGTATTGAAAACAGTTTTTATAAACATTGTCTTCATCATACGATATATTAGTAGGCATGTTATGCAAAACTCTTTGAGAAGTCTTAAGAAGCTTAATCATTAATTGTCTATTTCAAGTAGTACACCATCATTAGATGTATGACAAAAGTCTTAATTTCTTACTTATACTAGACATGCTTTCATAAAAGATGTTTCTTTGATATCATTTGGGGGTATATATTGACAGTTTCCTCTATGATACGTAAGTATAGACCTGGCTTCTATTAATATATACTTTAAAATTAAGCAAACACAAGTCAAAGTACTTGCAAAGTCTTTAAAATTAAGATACCTTACAAGGTCGCCAAAATGGTTTGACCAAGTTTGGTTTTGCTTAAACCTGAATCAAGTTACGTCGCTCTGTTGTACGTAAGTACAGACCTGTCACCGCTTACTTGATTCTTAAAATTGATTTTCTTATATTCTATCTGTAAATGGAAACATGGTCTATGTCTTAAGTTAAGATGTATATCTATGGTGGGAACCACAGCGAAATGAACATACCAATAATAATAAAATATCTCCTAAATGTAAGTGTATCATGTTTAAGTGGACAAATATACTAATAATCGTTTTGAAATAATTTTTATAAAAAGTGTTTTTAGTATGTCAAGTAAATTTAAAGAGGACAAATATACTGATGATCGAAATAACACTTACTGTTCCTAATAAATGCATGTTATTCCGATATGATCCCTAACCAGACTATATCAACTCCGTCGTCAAAAAGAATGTGTTAATTTTCTAGTTGTAAATTTACATTCTTGTATGTGTTTTATTTTATCTAAGTTAGTTTACCTTTAAATATTATCCAAGTTACAGTTACATTTTCAAATTTGAGTACCGAAATCACAACGCGAAAATCGATAAAATCGCAACTTTTTCACAAAAAGTGAACTGCGCGTCACTTTCATAAGTGACGCTACCAGTGACGCATTCGATATTGCGTTACTTACTCTAGTGACGCTTTAAGTGTCGGGGTAAAGCTACGCTATAAGTGCCGGGTTGAGTGACGCATACTAGGGTTTGTGTATAAATACTCTTCCCCACGACACTCAACCTCACCACTTTTCAAACTACTATAGCGTCACTTGCTCTGACATACCGACACTTCCACTGTCTTTGCGTCACTTGTTCTGTGCGTTTTTCTTCGACCTGTTCGTGGTTTCTACGGCTTGTTCGTGCATTCCAGTGCTATATCTTTGTTCCCCTCATTCACACGACCTATTTGGTACTAACCTTAACCTTTTTTGTTCGATATTCATGCTTTGATTTTGAATTAGGGTTACGGGTTTTTGGGTAAACTTGAAATCAATTGATTTAGTGCTTGATTTGATCATGTTTTATGGTAATAAATAGTGTATAGTACTCGTCTTTATCATGCGCACAATCCGTTTGCTTCGATTTTCAAAAACCCCAATTTTGAAATCTGGGTATGAACAGTGACACGATGATCTTCATCGTTGCGTCACTTCGTGCGTCACTTACCTCAAGTGACGCTATTTGGTAATTTTGAAAGCCCATACCGTCACTTAATAAGTGACGCTTATTCTTGCGTCACTTCTTAAGTGACTCTTGTAGTGATGCATATACTTGAATTATTTGTTAAGTCCGTCACTCATCCTAGTGACGCCCCATAATGCGTCACTCCCTTAAGTGACTGTCTAAGTGACGCCTATGTCTATACGTCACTTATACCGTCACTTCTTAAGTGACTCCCTTAGGATACCGTCACTATGTTAAATGTCGCATGTTCTTCACCTGTCACTTCTTAAGTGTCGTATACATTGACTCACGAAATACAAACGTCACTTACATCAGTGACGCTTGATAGCGTCACTTACCATAAGTGACGCTATACTTCAATTTTAATTTTGAGTACTGTATAATACGACACTTCCTAAGTGTCGGTAGTGGCCATGCGTCACTTACCATAAGTGACGCCTAAAGTCAAATTTCGTTTTTTAACCTATCTGTGTTCGGGCTAACTCTATAACGATTTCGGTTATTTTTGGTTTGTATTTTAGTTTACAGATGGCTGACCTACAGAACTATTATCGCCGTACCAACACTCGACACAACATCACGGCATTTCTGGAGTCTACGCATGCCAATTCGGCTCCTTTTAGACCGATGATCGAGTTCCTTCGACACTCGAGGATTCATTACGCCATCACTGCTTCCACTCCGGTTTACATGAATCAAGTTGAAGAATTCTACGATCATGCGTTAATACGGGTTCAGGGTGATGTTCCAAGGATTGTTTCAACAATGTTTGGTGAAGAGATCGAGATCACTGAGAATTCTATTAGACGGGTTCTCCAGCTTGCTGACAACTCTACGATGCCCACTGTGTTTCCTACAACGTTTATCTACGGGGGACTACAGCGTATGGGTTATCCAGCGAATCAGCTTACTGATTTTCGCAAGCAATATCTCTGCCGGGTTTGGAGATATTTATGTCATATCGTCATTGTTTGTTTATCTCCGAGGAAAGGAGGATATGACGCTGCTAGTCATCTCACATTATCTCTCATGTTAGCCCTCGTCTACAATAAGCCGTACAACTTCAGCGGTTACATTTTTGGCAACATGGTGGAGAATATCCAAGCTGGTAAGGATAAATGGCTGCAGTATCCAAGGTTTGTGCAGTTATTGCTAAATGATTTGAATCTTGACATAGCTCCAGATCAGCGATCCCTTCTGGTGCCGACACCGATGCTTCTTAGAGTCTTCAATGACTGCAAGCTCGCGCCAAAGGGTGAGCAAATTTTGGCAGACCGTGAGCTTTTTGGGCACATAGTCAACGAGAACTATGTTGCGCCGATCGATGATGGTTTTGAGGATGATGCGATTCCTCTGGTTAATGAGGATGACCTGGTTGACACCGAAATCGCTCAGGATTTAGATGATATTGAGCGTGTTGACCGGGTTGATGATGATTCTGATGATGGTGGGCCCACTCCACCCGATTCTGAGGGTGACGTGCCCCCACCAACCGCTCTTGATGGTATTCAACTTGCCGATCCTCGACGCTTTAAGCGTATATTGAGACGGATTTCTACTGGCAGGGTCCACGTCCCGAGGAATCCAGGCAAACGTCCGGCTGGGTCTTCGCCTTCGTATGCGGATTTACCTCATCGAAGACGCCAGCGGACTTCGGTGGTTATCGAGGAACCGACTACTCAGAGACAACAACCACCACCACCGTCTGACATGCCATCACTTCAGATGATTTTGGCTCAGATGGAGCTTTTGCAGAAACGTTTTGATGATCAACAGGCTATCATTGCTGCTCAGGCTTCTCAGATTAAAGATTTGGAGCTCAAGGCTGCTGAGGTTGACAATCTCCAGCTTTAGGTGACGAATTTGTCATCTAGGGTCTTAGAGTTGGAGTCTGTTACAATAGTTTCGGGGGAGGATACTCCTAGAGAGTTAGAAACAAATGTAACTCCTCCTCCTGAACCAGAAAATGTACAATCTTCTGAACTAAATGAAAATATCGCTTTAGATTATTTTATTGATGTTCCGGGACAACCGACTCCGATTGCAGCCGACTACTCAAATGTCAATCTAACATATCTGCAGAGTTTGGTTAATAGATTTGATGAAGTTGATAGATCTTTTGATCCCGATGATATTGAGATGGATGCTGAGGTTCCAGGGTCGGATGAGGAATACATGGATAATCCTAATCAAGAACCGGCACCTGAACGTGAATCGGAGCCAGTGTTAAGGCAACCTGCTCAAGCATTTGATTTTGATGCTCCGGTTATCAAAACAGATTCTTCCGAGGATGAGGCAGAACCTCCAATGGGACAATCTACTGCTTAATCAGTTTCCGCTTCTACATCTTCTGGAATTTCGAAACCGCAAGTGGTTTATAAGTCAATTGCACCTGAATTGAAAACGTGTAAAACTTATCTGGTTAGAGGTGAATTGACTGGGTTGATCAGAAGTTGGAAGTTCGATGTTGATAACTTTTTGATTCTGATAAAGAGAAGTGACGGCGTGCAATACTTCAAACCGAGATTTAATCATATTAGCACTTTGCCGAAGGTTGAATTGAATCGTCTTGCTCAGCTAAACATCGTTAATCACTCTGAAGATACTCGAGGAGTTCTTTTTCAAAGAATTTTGAGAAAAGAGATTTATAGGAAGAAATATTTGTGGATTAGACCAGAGCTGGGAGTTCGATACTCATACAAGAAGAAGATTGATTTGAGAACTCAACAACCGATTGTGAAATATCATTATCCACCAGCTGCTAGTCTTAAGACTGTTCCCTTACAAGAATTGCCACTGGATTTCTTACGCGATCTTAAGTATTGGTGGTTTGACTCTGTAACTCAAGAAGCTGTAATCGAATATTCTACAAAGACAGCTGTGGTACAAGCACAGGATGTTTGGGGAGAATGGCCGATTAAGGAATTTGTGGGAAAGTCAATTCGTGTTTTCGATCCGATCAGCCTAATAAACTTAACGAAGAAAGATTTGACAGCTCTCTACAAGAATAAACTTCAGTACAATCAAGCTGATTTAGAGGAAGCTTCAAAGTTCACAAGGGTGGTCGAGATATGTTTGAAGGTGGGAATACACGTTGGAGGTACATTCCCAGAAGGTTGGTGCTAAACGCTAAACTTGAAGATTTTGAAGATTTTTGAAGACCAAGCTGAAGACCCGGGGGAGTTTGTTGATGCATATTAGGTTGTCTGTCAGTTGGTCTATCGAGTTGTAATAAGTGTCGTTAATCGTATAGTAAAATTATAGTTTTTGTTATATGCGACACTTACGTTTTAGGTTAGGCGTCACTTGCCTTAGTGACGCATAGCGTCACTTAGGTAAGTGACGCATGAAGGCGGCCACATGCGACACTTCCACAAGTGACGCATGTCGGCAGACTTTTAGTATAAATACAAACCTACGGGTTTCAGGCTAGGGTTGGACGAAACCCTAGCACCATTTGTCGACTAAATCACTTTGTAATCGTTCCCAATTCGTTATACAAGCTGATATATACGTTTACTTTGTTCAAATATATTTGTTTCGGTTTGTGTTTGTTAGCAATACGTGCAATTGATTGATTCCGCATTTCAATTGTAGTCAATTGTCATCTAGATCCAACGTAAGGGGCACTCTCATAAATAAAGTAAATAATGTGCGGGGTTCAGAAAAAAGTGAAGTGGTGTTCACTGTTAGCACTGTAATGTTAGTTTTGTAAACCGCTAATGTAGCACTGATTCGACAAAAGCTAACACGTTAGAGCAATTTTAGAGAGTATCCCGATTGGACTAGACAATGAACAAAGAACGTCTATCATACGCACAACTTTCTAATTCATCTTTTATTGAAATGTCCATCTCAAGGTTGTCAAAATCGCAATCCTGATCATAGGATCGTACGATCTTACGATCCTACCAAGAGAAAACGTGCAGAATCAGAGTAGGATCGGTCAAGAGGTAGGATTGAAATAGGATCGTAAGATCGTAGGATCGTTGAACGATCCGATCCTACCAATGGATTTTTTTTTTATTATTTTTTTACAATTGGACTTGTACGGCTAATAACTAGTTCAAATCCTATTTAAAAACTTTCCATACATTTGTTTCCAAGTTCAATTTCTGCATTTATTATCAAATTAACCTAAGAAAAAGTCTATAACCTCTAAAACGATGATTAGGAAATTTTAGTTGTAATATGTTCTCAAACTTTGGTGCAATTGTACTATGCTGCTATCTTTTATTTTAGTATGTTTATCGTTCGAGAAATATATATTAACAAATTGCATCACTTCAGTAATATAAAGGTTTGAATGTTACTCTAATAGTAGATTTCTACAGGAACTTACATATTTTTGTATAAAAAATCATATTTTGGTAGGATCTACGATCCCGATCTCGATCTTACGATCACGATTTTGCAAAGGCAAAAACGATCCTACGTAGTATTCCGATCTTGACAACCTTGGTTCATCTTTTAATGTCAATTAAAATCATAAGTAGGTATACATGATAAACCTAAATATGAAATATTCAGGCACAAGTTTGGCTTACTGTATAGTATATGGAATCACAGACATGTGTACAGTGTCACTAAGATGGTGGTGACACAATCCATATATAAAATGGAACACGTAGTAGCTAAAATCACAATCTTGGTTGCTATCATGGATTCATGCTGTTGCTTGTTCCATTATTCAGCATTCCTGTTTTTGCCTGGAGTTAACCAAAACAAAATGAATACGACCAGCCATGTCATCTTAAAGTGGCAATTTCAACCCATGTACCTCAGAGTGGGTCAATCTGGATTGTGTTACTGTCAAACAGGTCAAACGAACCGAATCAAGAAAATTTGCTATAGGGGGAATGAGTCACAATCAGGTTGAGTATTGCTCATAGCCCACTTTTTATTCATATTCCATACACCCTTTTTAGTCGTTTTAATTAAAAGATTTAGACTTTTGTTCGAAAAATCATGATCATAGCGTTAACTATATATAAACAATGGACAAGCAATGTTTGCAGATCGACGGGAGAACCCAAGGCAGCCCGCTTTGACCTGCTACCCAACCCACCTGACCTGCCCGTATTGTCACCTCGATCATCTTTTGAAGGAAATTAAATTTAGTATTCTTTTTGAAAAACACAAGAAACAGCATTGTACCTTCAAGACCATTTGATGTAACAGATAGATCTTCTAATTCCTTCTGTAAAAGTTCAACACGAGTTCTGAATACTTTGTTCTGTGCTTCTGTCTACAAACAGGAAATTGCATTGTTAATAGAGGTCACTGGTCAGTCATCAACAAACTTGTATAAGATAATTCATAATGTAATGTACATATAATCTCAACCAACTAATGTTCTTTCCAGGATATTAACATGACATAATAGGGTCTGAAGTCTTCAACCTTCATACTTGACAGCTAAGCAGCATGATTATTTGTTATTTTTTTCAACATTAAGATTAATTTAGATTTGCTACAACGTTTGGAACAACATTTTGCCAGAACTTAGAAGAAATCTCAGTTCTGATACAATAAAACCATTAGGGCTGAAAAAAAAAATTAATTTCAATTCCACCTATTTAGGGACATCATCTAGTAAAATATAGGGTTTAAACTTATTGGATCATTATTGAACTTTTTGACTACTTAAATTATTAATTCTTCTTATATTACTCATAACTTTAAAGTTTGATACAAACATACATAAGTAGATACTTGTGTAGTTGTGTGTATACATGTTTGTGCATATTTGTGTGTGTTAGAAATTTTGTAAGAAGTCTCATTTCTAGTAAGGTGTGCCCCTTGTGGCTAGACCTGATGGAGATGCTTCACCCCTTCCGATGCTTGAGATCTCACCCAAAAAATAAAATCAAAGGAAAGCAATCTCAAAAATGAAACTACAAATAAAGTAATAAGTCGATTAAAAAAAACAAACATATTCCACGTGTGGGAGAAACACAGAATACTAAGAACGCATTCCTGAAATAGAATCAACTAAAATCCGCTGGTTAAAAAGCACTGATATTACATGTTTAACACATATTCACAAGTAAAAGGGTAGACACACCTCTTCAAGCATGGTTGAAAGGTTTTGGATCTCCTTCTTCTTCAATGTGGACAAGACTTGTTCAACATCTTTGAGGTTTGTCCTGAAAAAATATTGGTATCATCTCTCATATGTATTTTGACCTCAAATGTATGGAACATATACATGCATAAGTCCATTCACACAAAAAAGAATGATCTTATAATTTACCACCCCTAATATAGTGTCAGTGTGTCACGCTGTTCATATTTTCATTCAAAAAAAATGTGGAACGTATTTGAACTTAGATAAAGGAGGTGTTAGATGCTATTGGATTGCACTCCATATGCATACAAATATTATGAAGAGGGCTCATGTCTAAATATGTATATGTATATCATTAATACGAAACAGTACAGGGACATGGAAGATGCATACTTATCAGAATATAGAGGATCCAAGGTTTGTTCTTCCACAAGTTCCTCTACTGTATCAAGAATGTTTCCCACCTGCAACCAAACAAAATTTAGAGCAATTCATAAACTGATAAATCATATGTTAATTGCCTGATCTTCCCAGTAAAAAATAAGATTTCGATATTTTCAAAGACTAATCTTTTTATGCATACGTCTAGCCTCTTTATATTAGTCAGCGAGGCGAGAAATTTTTTAGCCTTTCTTCTTGAGATAACGGCATAACTTCATATAACCATGCCCCTTACATTTGAACTTATCAAAGGAACTGTATAAGTTATCATGCCCTTTTTCATAACCATAAGTACCATGCTTTACTAGTGAATTTGCATAAACTTGACATTCAAAAACATTTCAGCTTTTGACGTTACAGAAAGCTATATGCATAGAAAAATACCTCAGTCTGCTGGCACAAAACTTCAAATTCACCCTGTAAATTTGCAATACAAAGCATTAGGCTTTTACCATGGTATTTGTAACCTTAAAGTCAAATGGCTACCAGGACAAATTTCCATGATGCACAGTTCAATAAAAGCCCTCGGGAAGTCATGAGAATGACTGTCATATGTAAAGCCATATATATTTTTAGAGCTATTGGTAGTAGCTATAGTAGATAAATTCATTTCTCGCCTCGGTAATATACAACCATATCTACTAAATTATTTCCATCCGACTTATTTTCATCGAGGAGAATGGTATGACAAGTCACATACAAAATTCTTCAAGCAGCAAGGTAGTTTAAAGATACATCATACATGTGGGGCGAAAGACATGTTATGTTTCAAAAACAAAACTTCAGTGTTATAAATTTATGACAACCGCATGATGCTTGTGACCATTACTTAAGTACTAAGCACATTATTCTTCTAGTGTTCGAGTTAACATCTTCATTTTTTTGTATGTTCTGAGTCAATCCCCAACTTATGTATACATTTATGATTACTATTACAGTCACCCAATATTATGATAACTTGATAAGTGTGTACATATGCATAAAGCCTTAGCACATAAAAAACTGGAGTCTATACCTCAATATTCTGATGCATAGCCACAATAACCTACCAAAAATAAAAGAGTTGTAAAATATTGAGCCCCATAATTAAAGATTAAAATGTAAATAAATAAAAACAAAATATAAAAAAATTAGCTTGTAGAGTAAAATATAAGAAAAACGTGTAGTTAAAATTAAGAATTGTTGTAAATGGGGTGCAACATAAAAAATACCTCAATATATAGCCGATGGAGACGTTCTTGCTCTGCCTTAGTAAATCTGGGAAATGCTTTGCAAAAGTCCTTCGATTTTAAACACGAGAAACATTTGTATAAGTAAACTACCTTTCAATATACGAAAAGAAACCAAGACAAACATATCTATTTATATTCACTTATTTAGCAAAAGTTTTAATACTACACCCAATATAATAATGACTTTTATATCAATATATTGTTACATTTCATAACATGTTAAAACTCAATATGATGCACCTATAAATTCAACTGATAAATAAATCGGATCAATACAAAATTGTTCGTCATCAATGGTTTTTGAAGATGACGGTAATTGATAAGATCGCCCAAATTCGGTTGTCTACCACTACCCATACACAATAAGAAATAAGCGATTGGTTTTTTATATAATTGACCAGTCGTAAATGAGTGTTCAAACCTATAAACTTTTATCATCATCAGATGATCCATACATATAACACTTAACGAAGCTATCAAACAGTCATTTTCCATCAACAGCATAAAACTTATAGAATCTAAAAAAGCTAACCCTATCCAGATGCTTACTAACTGTACTTTTCCATTCCTTCAGTTTTCACACAAAAAATAACTTTTCACTATAGTCATCAAGTGTTTAATTAACTCCAAAACCCCCAAAGGAAAAATCGATTTAGCCGAAAAAACATCAAATCAATTCAATTGAACTAGAACCAATATTACTCAGAAATTAAGTTGTCTACATGAACGATATCTGAATTTCTAACAGCAATTTTAAACTCAGCGACTAACACATGGTCAATCAGGTTAATAACATTGAGAAATTGATATCTTAAACAGGAGAACCCTAAAAAGCTGGAATAATATTGAAAGGTTAGGGTTTTGGTGATACAAAAAATATATACAGATACAGATGATTACCTGTTTGGAGTAAGCGGTGAGAAGAGTATTTACAGCCATCTTAAAAGAGCGTTTCAGTTCGTTTAATCGAGATCCCCCATAACCTTTCTCCATGCTGATTTTGATTGATCTCAGAAAGCAAGGATATCATAGAAGAGGTGAGAGGCGGGAGATTGCATAAATACAATTCGGACCATCTTCACCCGACCCGAAAATTTTGAAATTTTAAACGAATCAAAGCTCAAATATTTGAAAAAACTAGCACAGCACCCGCACTATGCAGCGGAATACGAAGTTTGTTATAAATAGTGATTTGATCGGTTGCTATGCGCTGATGAATTATCGATTGTGACGATTTAAAATAACGATAGTTTTCTCCTATTCTTGATACAATATTAGTGAAGAGTGAAAAAAGTGAAAAATGAAAGAAAAAAAATCATATAAGTTAATATATGGCAATGTTAAGTCTTAAATCTCAAAAGTTTTTAAATATAAAATAACAATATACTTTATAAGTAGTTATAGATAATCATTTTAAGAAGAAAAACAATGCTCCTCCGTATATATGTCACGATCTATTTATCTATCTATATTATATCTATCTATCTATTCTATATTATATATTAAAGGACACTAAAGTTGATGTCATGAAGATGATTTGACACTTTCTAAAGTTGGTTTTGCTGCTGACGTGACTTCTTATTATTCTGCTGATGTCATAGTGATGTGATGAGAGTAATAATTAAAAAAAACAATTTGATAAATAAATATTTATTTTACATTTAAAAATTATCTTGGAACTCAGATAATATCAAAGATTGTCTTGGAACTCACATTATATAAAAAATGGTCTTGGAACTCACATAATATCAAAGAGATATTTATTATTTTACATTAACAAATACTTATTATTTGCTTATTTATGTTATGATAATTTATTATGATATGTCATAATTAAGTTCCAAAGAGATTCTTTTTCTATACATATACAATATATACTAATATGTATTGATTTAATTTGCTTATAAACAAAACCCGTATTTTCACAGGTCATAAAACTAGTCTATATTTATTAAACAAAGAGTTTTCTTAGCTAATTAGTCATGCCACATCATCAAATTTCTTTTTCTAAAAGGCTACCAAATTATGCTACATGATTAACTTAGTTTTTCCTTAATTTTTTTTCTAATTTCTTAGTTATGCCACATCATCAAATTTCATTCTATAAAAAACGTACATAATTATGTCACACTAAAAAAATAATTTTTCCTTAAAAGTCTTTAAAAATTCTAACACTCTTATCTTATAAGTTTCAAGATTTTTTAAATTCCCAACAAAGTACATTCTATTTTGTGAGAAGTTGTAATTTAATTTTATTATACTTTATTATAATATCATTATAAATTCATACATTACATTTAATTTGATAATTTTTTTCAACATAAAAAAATTCATTTTCTTACTAATATCTTATACATTGGAATTATCTACTATTTTCATCATCGATTAATATTATATTATATATTATTCGTGACGTCAAACTTTGAAATTAACTAGTTCATTGTGTCATTAATTTACAAACTATTGAATTAATCTCAATTTTATTGCATGACACATGACTTTCCGTATAGCACCTTATTTAATGTAATAATAACAATAATAACAATAATAATAAATAAAAAAAAATCAAAAGTATTGACTCATAACGTTAACAATCACCGCCAGTTAAACCATTTGTTTCATGTTAATACTGACCGATAGTATAGTTTATAAATAGTTTTGTAACATTTGCGACTTTAACATTTTCGGTGATATATTTATATGTATAAAACTTTGAAATTCATTGTTTGCTATATGTTTTAGTTTATAATGATAATAATTAAAACAAAGTTTTCTACCTACATCACACCAACGCCGTTTGCAAAGAAGTTTAGTTTATGTTTCCAATTCTTTTTATTTTAATGATAATTTCATCTTTAAGTTAATAATATTAATATGTTGAGCTACTTAGAAATTAGTTATATAACGTTATGTGGTCATATTTTTGTACATTAAGATCGATGATAGATATTTGGTTTTCGAAGGCTAGAACGTTACAACCTAAAAAAATCATTATCTTACTCCTGTCCAGTGCCCTTACATACAATGATGTTATTTGGATTAAAACTATAATTTCCTACGTTGTTGTCCAAAGTCGTACACTTACGAAGGTAAGTACTTTTTGGTATTGATATGCTAAGCTTCTTCGAAGTGTTGTGATTGTTTCAAGTGAAACATGCATGAAGGTGTCAAGTATATATAGTACATACCTCAAGTAAATTATGGTGTTAGATACTACTTCAAGTAAAGTTGGTATTATCCTCATTTACCTAAATATTTTTGAATATCATAGAACCATTTGTCTTAATTTTTTGGTAGTAGAATGAAAGGTTAAGAAAGATAAGTCAATGGTGTTGTTGGAACGTCACATATATACCAGAGTTATGCTGGTAAACTTTGCATGTCTAAAATTAAACAATCTGACACAAAACTTTTCAGAGAAACACCCTACATTTTGTTTGCAGTTTACACATATATGCTTTAAGAGTAATTATGAATTTATGATTCAATCAATTAATGTTAATGGTAATATATTTGTTTTTTGGTGCTAGTAGTTTGAAGACCACGTACAATGTTAGTACAAGCTAAAAAACATTATCTTACTCCCATCTTATTATACCCTTACAAGCTAAAAAACATTATCTTACAATTATATTATTTGGTAAAAATCTAAAATTTTGTTGTAGTCCAAAATAGTATATATCAAGTACGTAGTTTTAGTAATTTGGTAAACTTTGAATTGTTTTATTGTTTCAAGTGAAACGTGATGGTGTTAGCTAGGTGCTTCAAGTGAATTATATGTGGTGTTATATAGATATATTTGTGGCACCCTTAAATTCGGGTTGCGGAAGCGAATCGGGTCGAGGCGCAACTAATCAATATTCACAAGCACAAAGATATAATGAACGACCACTAAATGCGTCGTTTTACATTGTATTGATAAAATCAAAGTTTACATCAAAATACCGTTTAACATTAGCTCAGTTCCTTGTAAGTTGAGAGATTTACACTACATAATTACTTTATACAAAAATATAATAATGCAACTAAATATCTGATTGATTGAATGAAGACTCGAGCTAATGAATTCCTGATTGGGCAGCCAACCTACTGCTGAGTACCTGTGATACATGCTAAAATGGGTCAGCGAAACGCTGGTGAGCTCACAGGTTTGTATGTCAACACATATTTGTATGAACCGCAAGATTTAATTAAATTTAAAATGCAATTAAGCAAAATAAAAGTTATACAGCCATGAACACATAGTCTGAGCTTAACTTGAGTGTCAGGTTCAATTAAGGAAACCCAACTGAGGTGCCTCCTACGAGTGCCTAATCTACACTCGTCTTCCCAAATGTTAATACGTCCGTTTGACTAGTTAGTGTGTGCTAACCCGGACGAGGATTGTCAATCCTATATGATATCATATACTAACATTCACGCTACAGATGTATTACCAAACTATGTTGTGGAGGGCTTTGAAATGATTAGTGAAAACAACTCATGTAGTATTTGATTTGTATTGTACTTGCGTTCATATTGTAAAATAAAACGAGCAATGTAATCACACCCCTGATGAAAAAAATCGTAAAATTGGGGCTATGAGACTCACCTGAGCCTTGAGAAATTTAACTTAATAAACATGTTTGATTAGCCGTGAATTGATGTCCGAAGACTTGTAACCTGAGGGTGTCCAAGACACGCGATGGTTATAAATATGAGTAGGTATCTCGAAAGACTATTTTTGTAGTTGTTCGTCTAACTAGAATATCCAAATTACTACGATTTGGTTAATTGAATTGTCCAAGTTACTACGACTTGGTTGATTGGATTGTGTTTTGAAAACGTGTACGGCCCGTTGGTGATTGGTTGTAATAATAATCTCATTATTATTATTATGATTTTGAGTGTTCATGTTCATAAACGTATTCCGATGTGTTTAAAAAGTCGTATCGTATATAAGTTTGACACTCAGCAAAAATCCATATTTTCAATGTCCTGTCGTATGCGACACTAGGTGCGACATAAGGCTTTGTTTTGCTAAGTGCGACATAGTCTGTTGTGTCGCAGATCATGTCTGCGACGTAAGGGCTTGTGTCGCTAAGTGCGACATCCGCAATTTGATGCGACATAAGATGTTGTGTCGCTATGTACGACGGGAATAAGTTTTGCGACATAGTGTTTTGTGTCACTATATGCGACGTCCGTAATTTTTGCGACATAACCATTTGTGTCACTACCTGCGACATCCGTGATGTAGTGCGACATAGAGGTTTATGTCGCTATATGCGACATAGGCTATGATTTGGCGACATAAGAGCTTATGTCGCAGGTGGCCTGGAGCCTTTGCGACATAACGAGCTATTGGCCGGAAAATGAGTCGAAAATGTGTTTTCCGGTTTCCTTTTGACTTGATACTTTTACCCAACCCATATTTGGACATTATAAGCTTAAATAACCCACAAACAAGTAAAAATAATGAAAATCGGAGTGTTTCAGGATTTGTCAGAAACTTACAACTTCGCGCGAGAGGAATCTGGAAAGATAGAAATGTAGATCGTTGCGAGGTGGTTGTTTTTCTTCAAATGAGCAAAATGATTTGAGGTTGTTTAAGGGTGGTATTTGGTGAATTAATAAGGTTGTGGTGGTGTGGTGGTTTGAGAGAAAAAGGAAGAAGAAAGTGGAAGAGAGAGATAGTGAAGGATAGAAATGAGAGGGAAAGGAGGTGGGGGGTGATGTCCCCCTCCCTTGGGCCGGTTAGTGGGGCCCACCCCTTGTGGGTGTGTCCCAATTTTTGTTCCCCGTGTTTGTGCTCTGTGCGGTGTTCGACTTTCCGATGGTTTAAACGTTTAATAATTATTTTAAAATACGAATATTTATTAATGTTTTTGTTGAAATATTTCACTAAATTCTTTTACTTGAGTTATAAAATATAACTTATTCTTGTTTCGATTGTTCGCGCGTTTATCATCTTAATCGTGTAAATGTTGTTTGTACGATACGAATTTGAGTTAAAATATTATCTAAATAATATTTTGGATAGATTAGAGTTATTAAATAATGTCATAAAATTGTTCACCAACGTCCGTATTAATTGAATCGAATTGCATTCGATTTGAAACTTGTACGATTTAATCAAATCGCATACTTGTATATATTCAACAATATATATATATATATATATATATATATATATTGATACATTAATTAGCCTAACACATAACTAATTACATGTATTACACTTGATTAGGCACTAATTACTAGTCCTAATTTGGCGGGTGTCACATTCTCCCCCTGTTAGGAGAATTTCATCCCGAAATTTAGTTTGAAGTCGTGATTGAAGTAGCTTCAGTGAATAACTGAGGATACTTGAGTCGCATCTGGTCCTCCCGTTCCCAGGTGAATTCCGGCCCACGTCGCGAATTCCACCTGACCTTGACAATGGGAATACGATTTTGTTTGAGTTGTTTGACCTCACGGTCCATGATTTCGGCGGGTTCTTCAACAAAATGAAGCTTGTCGTCAACTCGGATTTCATCGAGTGGAATGATAAGTGTCTCATCAGACAGACATTTCTTCAAGTTAGAAATGTGAAAAGTGGGATGCACGCTGCTGAGTTCGGGTGGCAGCTGCAATCGATATGCCACTGAACCAATCCTCTCGAGGATCTCAAATGGTCCAATGTATCTGGGATTTAACTTCCCGCATTTACCGAATCGGATAACACCTTTCCAAGGTGAAACTTTGAATAGCACTCGATCCCCAACCTGGAACTCGAGTGGTTTGCGTCTCACGTCAGCATAACTTTTCTGACGATCACGTGCGGCTTTGAGTTTGCTTTGGATCTCGAAGATCTTTTCAGTAGTTTCGTGAATGATCTCAGGACCAGTGAGTTGACTGTCTCCCACTTCGGTCCAACAAATCGGTGATCGGCACTTACGACTGTACAGTGCCTCAAAAGGTGCAGCCTTAATGTTGGTGTGATAGCTGTTGTTGTACGAAAACTCGCACAACGGTAGATGTTTTTCCCAATTTACACCGAAGTCAACTACGCAAGCTCGTAGCATGTCTTCCAGTGTTTGAATTGTTCGTTCACTTTGGTCATCGGTTTGAGGATGGTATGCGGTACTCATATCAAGACGGGTGCCCAATGATTTTTGGAGTGATTGCCAAAAATGAGATGTGAAACAACTATCCCTATCGGAGATAATCGAGATTGGAACACCGTGTCGAGAAACAACCTCTTTGATGTAGATTCGTGTGAGGCGTTCTATTTTTTCGGTTTCCTTGATTGCCAGGAAATGAGCAGATTTCGTGAGACGGTCGACGATCACCCAAATGGTATCGCAACCGCTCGATGACTTTGGTAGTTTGGTTATGAAATCCATGGAAATTTGTTCCCATTTCTATTCAGGAATGCTGGGTTGTTGGAGTAAACCAGAAGGTTTTTGATATTCGGCTTTGACTTTCGAGCAAGTAAGGCACTTGCTGACGTATGTAGCGATTTTAGCTTTCATATTCGGCCACCAATAAAATTCCTTGATGCCGTGATACATTTTTTCGGATCCAGGATGGATAGAATATTTGGACTTGTGAGCTTCATCCATCACCAAGTCTCGCAGGTTCCCAAAACTAGGCAACCAGATTCGGTTTGAGAAATACCTAATCCCGTTAGGTTTGATTTCGAATTGTTTGTCCATGCTCACAAGGCTTCGTTTTTTATGTTATCGGATTTCAGAGCTTCGAGTTGAGCAGTGAGAATCTGAATGTTTAGATCATTGTGAATGGTCATGTTGAGGGCTCGAACTCGAAGTGGTTTCGTTCGTTCCTTTCGACTGAGGGCATCGGCAACAACATTTGCCTTACCCGGATGGTATTTGATTTTGCAATTGTAATCGGTAAGCAATTCGACCCACCGACGTTGTCTCATGTTGAGATCCTTCTGATCGAATATGTGTTGGAGACTTTTGTGGTCGGTAAAGATTGTGCACTTAGTGCCATAGAGGTAATGTCTCCAGATTTTGAGGGCAAAGACGACAACTCCTAGCTCGAGATCGTGGGTGGTGTTGTTCTTTTCATGAATTTTGAGCTATCGCGAAGCGTAAGCAATGACTTTGTCTTGTTGCATCAGCACGCAACCAAGACCTTGGTGAGAAGCATCGCAGTATACCACGAAGTCATCGGTGCCTTCGGGTAATGATAGAATAGGAGCACTGCAGAGCTTCTGCTTCAGGAGTCGAAATGCCGACTCTTGTTTATCAGTCCAGTCGAACTTTTTATCTTTCTGACTCAGTGTCGTGAGTGGTTGAGCTATTTTTGAGAAATTTTCGATGAAGCGCCGATAGTACCCTGCCAAACCCAAGAATTGGCGTACCTCGGTCGGAGTGGTTGGCGATTGCCAGTCTTTGATAGCCTGGATTTTTGACGGATCGACATGGATTCCTTGACTATCGATGACATATCCAAGGAATTGAACGGTTTGTCATCGATAGTCAAGAAATGATTAGTGAAAACAACTCATGTAGTATTTGATTTGTATTGTACTTGCGTTCATATTGTAAAATAAAACGAGCAATGTAATCACACCCCTGATGAAAAAACCCGTAAAATAGGGGCTATGAGACTCACCTGAGCCTTGAGAAGTTTAACTTAATAAACTTGTTTGATTAGCCGTGAATTGATGTCCGAAGACTTGTAACCTGAGGGTGTCCAAGACATGCATTGGTTATAAACATGAGTAGGTATCTCGGAAGACTACCTTTGTAGCTGTTCGTCCAACTAGAATGTCCAAATTACTATGATTTGGTTGATTGAATTGTCCAAGTTACTACGACTTGGTTGATTGGATTGTGTTTTGAAAACGTGTACGGCCCGTTGGTGATTGGTTGTAATAATAATCTCATTATTATTATTATGATTTCGAGTGTTCATGTTCATAAATGTATTCCGATGTGTTTAAAAAGTCGTATCGTATATAAGTTTGACACTTAGTAAAAATCCATGTTTTCAAGGTTCTGTCGTATGCGACACTAGGTGCGACATAAGGCTTTGTGTCGCTAAGTGCGACATAGTCTGTTGTGTCGCAAATCATGTCTGCGACGTAAGGGCTTGTGTCGCTAAGTGCGACATCCGCAATTTAATGTGACATAAGATGTTGTGTCGCTATGTGCGACGGGAATAAGTTTTGCGACATAGTGTTTTGTGTCGCGCTATATGCGACGTCCGTAATTTTTGCGACATAACCATTTGTGTCGCTACCTGCGACATCTGTGATGTAGTGCGACATAGAGGTTTATGTCGCTATATGCGACATAGGCTATGATTTGGCGACATAAGAGCTTATGTCGCAGGTGGTCTGGAGCCTCAACGACATAACGAGCTGTTGGCCGGAAAATGAGCCGAAAATGTGTTTTCCGGTTTCCGTTTGACTTGATACTTTTACCCAACCCATATTTGGACATTATAAGCTTAAATAACCCACAAACAAGTAAAAATAATGGAAATCAGAGTATTTCGGGATTTGTTGGAAATTTAAACTTCGCGCGAGAGGAATCCAGAAAGATAGAAATGTAGATCGGTGCGAGGTGGTCGAATTTCTTCAAAGGAGCAAAATGATTTGAGGTTGTCTAAGGGTGTTATTTGGTGAATTAATGAGGTTGTGGTGGTGTGGTGGTTTGAGAGAAAAAGGAACAAGAAAGTGGAAGAGAGAGAGAGAGAGAGTGAAGGATAGAAATGAGAGGGAAAGGAGGTGAGGGGGGGGGGGGGGAGTGATGTCTCCCTCTCTTGGGCCGGTTAGTGGGGCCCACCCCTTGTGGTGTGTCCCAATTTTTGTTCCCCGTGTTTGTGCTTCGTGCGGTGTTCGACTTTCCGATGGATTAAACGTTTAATAATTATTTTAAAATACGAATATTTATTAATGTTTTTGTTGAAATATTTCATTAAACACTTTTACTTGAGTTATAAAATATAACTTATTCTTGTTTCGATTGTTCGCGCGTTTATCATCTTAATCGCGTAAATGTTGCTTGTACGATACGAATTTGAGTTGAAATATTATTTAAATTATATTTTGGATAAAATAGAGTTATTAAATAATGTCATATTATTCAATAAAATTGTTCACCAACGTCCGTATTAATTGAATCGAATTGCATTCGATTTGAAATTTGTACGATTTAATCAAATCGCATACTTGTATATATTCAACAATATATATATATATATTGATACATTAATTAGCCTAACACATAACTAATTACATGTATTACACTTAATTATGCACTAATTACTAGTCCTGATTTGACGGGTGTCACAATATACTACCTACTGCACCCAACTCAAGCTTGCTCTTTAGTATCTAATCCTATGTAAAGTTTTCTAGCTCGTTGTTGGAGCATTTTTTTTGTAGCTTTTAAAGCTTTTTCAAAAAAAAAAAAAAAAAAAAAAAACAAACGACTTGAAGGTAAACCTTTAATTTTCTCTATCCTTCGTGCAACATTTCCATCATACTTGTACTTTTTTGTATTTGACATCACAAAATATTAATAATTCAATGGATCCATTAAGAAGAAATAACTCGGGGAAAACAACGAACACAAGAATAATAAAATCGACAAAAGTGGTCAACCATAGCCAGGGACAAAAAATGCAATTTTACTCTACAAATATGGGGTATCAAACGCTTTTAGCAGGTTTATTGTAGTGTCTGCTCAATCAATGGTATGACTGTTTTTCAAGGTGGCATATGGGTTGTTTGTTTTCCCTTTTATTTTGGCCAAGGAGAGGTTTGGTGGTGGTTGAATTTTTATTTCTAGATTCGGAGGGATTGATGGAGTTAGTGTTGGTGCATATGTTTTGTTTATCTAGAAAAGGGAAGAAGACAGTCCCACTTATGAAGTTGCCTGCCGCTCGGCAAGGTTTTCAAATAAGAGACGCTGGTTAGGTGCCGCCCACATCATGAGACGTGTCCATCTTCAGGGTAATACGTGCCCACATCATTTTCTGCTTCACTCTAACTATTTGGCGAGACAAATCCTGCACTTTGCTCAATCTTATTTCATTAGTTTCTTCTTTTCTGAGAGGAACGTAATTATGAGTGAAAACACGTACGGAAGGTATATAAAACTTTTGAAAGAACTGTTGGATTACAAAGACATTCCATCATCATTGAGCGGATCCTTCTCGACTTTCAGCTTAACAATACTCCAGTCAGAGCAGCAAGAAAAGTATAGCAAACCTATGCCATGGATAGGGATCTATATCGCATTAGCTTCCCTGTTGTGCATGCTTGCAATGGTGGGTGATTTATTGCATGGTTTGAAAAACAAAAAACTATGGTTTCCATGTAAACATTTCACTGTGAATGCTGCTTCACTCTCAGTCATAGCTGTTGCAATGAAGCTACCAGTGGATCTAACTAATTCAATGCCAGGTACAGTGGACCAGATGGCAAAGCTCGGAAGCATGGCGTTTATGTGCACCATTATGGCTAATTTATTGCCTTCTCTAGCCACCATGGACAACAATGAACTTGTCACAAACATCATAGCTTTGGCTATTCTAGTAATCACCGTGGTTGTAAATGTTTGCATTCAGATAAAAACAGGTGTCATTTCCTATCCCGAATATACTTTGATTTTTGTGGAATATTATGGAGCTAAATTATATCCTGTATATACTAGTCTCATTAAGATATTAGCAATCATTTATGTGGTTATGTTACTCATGTTGCTGATAATACATACATCTTCAACTTTAATGATTGTGAAGTTCAAACAGCAATTAGAATCGAAATACCAAAAAGGTCATGAGACAGCTCTCAAGGACCTAGGGACGCAACAACAAGAAATATTAAGTGTTGAGAAGCTAAAGCAGCATGTTAAAAAATACTGGATTATGGCGAGAACTGGCAGCCCTCAATTTATGACAGTTTGCTCTGCTACAACTTCTGCTTCCGGGGTAATATGTGCTTTAAGTACCGTCATACACATCTACATTATGCTTTGGACTGTTAGATCTCCAATGGAATATAACTCAGATTATAAGTGGTCAATATTAGTAATTTTTATAACACAATTTATCGCGGTCCTACTTGGTACAATTGCGCCAGTTTCAAGATGTTTTGCAAACCTGAGCTTTAAGTTATCCATAAAATGGATATGGAACCATATTAAGGTTTTTAAACTAGAGAGTCACTGGACTCAGAAGTTGTATGATTGGAAACCGAGCAGCACACCATTCTCTGTTAGTAGCCGCAAAATCAAAATTATAGTTCAGAACTTCAAAATCCTAATTCTGAACTTTTGTATAATATTTCAGAAGACAGTTGTAGTAACATGTAAAACAATAGCACTGATACCAATTTTATATGTGATTTGTGTCTTGTATTGTATTCGTTGTTGGAAGTGGTTAAAGGCTATGTTTAGTGATTCATGTATTGCTGTAGTTAATAGGCCTAGTGAACATGATACAGACATGGATCTTAGCCATTTTGTTTTGAAATATCAAGACGATATGCAGCTTAATGTGAGAACATTGAAAAAGATTTTGAACTCCATGGACAGCTTGATCAAGAAGGCTGAAAAGCAACAGCCGTATAACTTTATGAAGCTACTAGAGGTATCTAGAGGATTTCAGGGAGTCGGAAGTTTTGTTAGCCAGGATGTTACACATTTACTTTCAGCCGAACGCCTTGATTGCTGGAGCTTGCCTGTGGTAACCTTGAAATGCATTGCACTTTCTCTTCCTAACATCCAAAAGAACAGAATTAATAGCTTGTTGAGAAGTGTAAGTGAAGGTCTTGTATACGTCACGCTTGTGGAAGAAGTCCTCAATGATACAGATGAATATGTATGCATTCAAAAGGCAGCTAGAATGTTGTGGCAAGAAGTTGAATATTCCCATAAGTGGTTAGGATACAACCTGCGAAACCTTGCTCCTCAAATGAATACAGCAGGACAAGTTTTGCAATGGTTCACAGATACAGCCAAAAAGGTGGTCGCTGAGATGGAAAGTACGGATATCGAAAGCCCCAATGCTAATTCCATCCAAAGGTCTATTTGTGCCAATTCTATGTATCGAATCACTGAAACAATGCTGCTTTCCTACCACACCAACACTGACCAGGTTTGTGAAGAGGAACTATTTGTGCAAATATCATCTACGATTGCTGACATATTGGCTGCTTGTCTCACCAACTTACCTCAAGTCATATTGACAAAATGCCATGAAAGTGCTATAGAGAAGAGGGAGGAGAGTGTCAACGCTGTAGCGAAACTCCTTGGTGAGACTACACAGATAATCAACATCCTTCAAAAGCGCCAACTTCCAAGCTTGAATCCAGATGAGTTCCCGTTTATTGACAAGTGGCGTGCTTACTTAAAGCATTCCTCTTCTTAATAACCAAATATGTGCAACCAATGAGGTAATTTTATTAGAATTTTATGTAAACAAATGCTGTAAGTTATGTGATTTGTTGTCTACATTATTCTCTTGATATATAATTAAACATATAGTTAAAGTTATCTATAGCACAACTAATTTGTGGTCTTGACCAATTACTTTACGTTTACTTCAATATTTATCATATATATCATCCCTTTACTTTTCAACATAAAGTTATAAACCAAATTTCTTTGCAAACAATGTTCAAGAGTTTGTAAATTAACAATACGTAGTCGTTAATTAAATTAATACACTCTAATAGGCAATTAAAAAACTTTATTTTATATATACAAACTAAGCATTAAACACGTGCGATGTACGACCATTTATATAATATTATTAAGTTAGTATGTATGTTATTATATTTAAGTTTGTATACATAATACAATTAAATTAATTTGTAAGTTATTATGTTAAATTATAATACATTTGTTGAGCTTATTCAATTCAAGGTAATTAAAAAAAGTAAAATTTAATCATATAATTTTTAGGTTTTCAATTGTATCTTTATATTATTGAAAGTTTAAACTTTATTACTGAAATTCAGTAGTAATAGTATATACCAAAATGTACAAAAATAATAAATTTCAAATATCTTTATTAAAGCCCATTTTCTTAAAATACGGTAGTTGATTATAATAATATTCGTTAATTACAATGTATAAGATATTAATAGAAAATGTATCTTTTTTTATGTATGTAAAAAATGTTACTCCCTCCGTCCCGTATCTATTGTCCACTATTCCTTTTTGGGATGTCCCAATTTAATTGTCCACTTCCATAAATAGAAAAGATTAATGAGATAAAGTTCATCTTTGCCCCTAATTTACCCCTAATTTATATATGTAACACAAAAAGGTAGGTAAAAAGTAAATGGTAAAATTATCTTGTTACTAAAAAGTAAGAGAGACGGTGATGTTTTTCTTAAACTGCGTGTTTTTTGTCTGAGGACAATAAAATTGGGACGGAGGAAGTATATATTAATAAAGATATTTGATTTTTCCAAGGTTTTCCTATAACATTAGCCGTGTTTAATAATAATTATAATGTAAATAATGGTTGCCCTTCACCACCGGTCATACCCTTGAACTACAAAAGTAATAAAAGAAACTCTTTGATTTGACCCTGTAAACGAAGCCGATATCCATGAATGGAGATCGAATATATGTTTGATAATATATATATATATATATATATATATATATATATATATAGGGTGCAGATCCGGTGAGAACCAGATCCGTGTGAGAACCATGAGAACTGCTATAAAAAAAATTAGCGAGCTATCACTAAATAGAATCCGGGCAGACGCAATTTCATTATTTAACACTCTAATTTAATTACGATAACACTGTGATAACTTATTCACACACAATTTTTTCATATCTGCCAATTTTTTAAAAACCCATAACTTTGAATACAAAATTACTTTTATACAAAAACATTTAAAATAAACAAATTACATCACTGAATTCAGTTTTTCATTCTCTTTGAATTGTTGCAGGTCAAACTTTTTTAAAAAAATAAAAAAAATAAAAAAATGGTATGCATCTGTGTCTGCATCTGTAAAAAAAAGTATATATATATATATATATATATATATATATTGTCTACATCTATAAAATTAAATGATAAAATGAAGAAGATAAAGATGAATTATAACCAATTTCATATAAACATATTAAACAGTAAAAATTGGATACAATGTACACATACATACTCACTCTGAACTCATACTAAGTACTCATTTTGTGCAGCACCGAGTACTCAGTTACATATATACTTGCCCTATTGCATTATTTCCTTACCCCTTCAATTCATTCATTCATTCATATGTGTAAAACAATTATTATATAAAGAATTGACCTTGCAGATAGTGCAAATTCTTGAGGGTCTTGCTACTTGTTCAGTGGTGGATGGAGAGATTTTCATGCTTTATTCTTTTCTTTTTTTTCTTTTGTACTTGGTCAGAAAGGAAAACTCATATCCATTCATAAATGTGGAGGTCTATTCATTTTTAATTGTCGGCTTTTTTAATTGTGGGGTCTACTATCACAGAAAGAGATGCATTTGTATGTGCTTGTTAAAAGTAGAATGTGATGGTTAGGACTCTGGGAGCAAGTCAATACAGCAAAAAAAAACAAAACAGTCTATTATTATTATTTTGCTTTGTCTAAAAAACAATTTAGTTTAGCAATTTATTTTGATTTTTGTATAAAACTCAGTCTAACAAATGTATGCATCTGTAAAAAACACATAATTTGCATATATATTCACTCTGAACTGAGTATGGCATGAGTACTCAGTATGATGTAAACTCATAATGTCATATCTCACACATGCTATTGTTTTGGATATGTTTTGTCCTTGTGTTTTTTCTCTTTAGATGTTGTCATACCAGAGATGGTCTAGAAATTTTTATCTTATTTTGTTGACTTTGAATTTGGTCCCTATAGTTGTTGTAGCCATAGTGCAGCAAAAAGACAAACTCAAAATGACATCCCAAACACAAGCTAAAGCCACATAATTCACATAATAAAAGTTGGTATATGTTGTTTGTATATGTAAAATAAAAGATAATTCACTTTATAACGGTATGCATCTGCGTATGCTTCCGTATAATGGTATGCATCTGTGGATGCATCCATATAACAGTTTTGTTTAGAAAGAATTAATTACTCAGTATATGCAAGATTGAATACTCAGTCCGTGCAGATACATGGACAACAACAAGAATGACTCTACCAATGGTAGTTTTTTTGCTACTTTTTTATAGCACAACAAATTAATTCAAACAAATCATTGTATCATACCATATGTTTACAATATCTTTTTAAATAATCCAACTTATTACGATTTAACTTGTGGATGCATGTTCAGATGCATGTAATTTTTGTATACAGATGCATGTTAGATGAGATGCAAGTGGAGATGCATCTCATTTTTCATGTGGAGATACATGTCCAGATCAGATACATTTAAGATGCATCTTATTTATACATGTAAACAAAAACTACGTACAACCGTTCACTATTGTATACATATTCATATTAGATTGTGTGTGAATTCCACAGGCTTCAAGTGTGAACTGAGTACTCAGTTTGTTTATACTAAGTACTCAGTATTTGCGTACCTGAAAAAATTAGAGCATCATAATACTTTTAAATGATCACTAGGTTGTGAATTGATGATTTCACAATTTCATTCTTGTGATGCTTCAATCGAAAATTTATCTAAAAATTAGATAATTATGAATTTTGAAAGAACATAATCTCCGATTGTGCGTATGAAATTGATTCCGAATTCGGATGAAATTGCCAGAACAATCATGTGTATGAAATTGATTTTGAATGTGAATTGAAATCAAGAGAATGATCGTATGTATGAAATTGATTTCGATTTTAATAAACCTAATGATTGGTTTCGAATTTTCCCTGACCGTAAAGTCTGCCCGCGCCAAAAGAATTTCGTTCGTACAGTTCGCTAATTTAGTGCGCACCTGATCCTTGTACTATATATATATATATATATATATATATATATATATATATATATATATATATATATATATAACAGAATACCATGGAGTAATCTTCACCTTAGATTAGTTTCATCCATAAACATCATAGGGTTAAAATTAATTCCTACATCTTTTTAAAATTTTAAAATATGTACTTCCATATTGATTTTAGTCCTTATTATTTTTACATCTTTTTTTAATTTTTAAATATTTTACCAAAATTATTGAAATTGGTACTTCCAGCACTTCCAAAAATTTTTTAGTCCTGATAGTTTAAATATCATGATATGTCATATTCAACTATTTTTTATCTTTGTAATATATGTATTCCACATTTATAATCCCAGATAATAATAACATTATCTTCATCTTTATTATTCATAATGTTTTAATTTTTATTATTATATGCATTATTATTATCGTTATTCAAAATCTATTGTTATTGGTTATCTATATGTGTACATGATCACAACAATGTACGATTTGAGTAGAAATTTAGGTTTGAATTACAAAATGCAGTTCTTTGACTTAGATTGAATTAATTATTAATTTGAGTTTTAAAAAACTGTTTTGTGGGTTATAATAATTCTATACTGCTTTCTTATATGTTTATTATATACGTGAATGTTTGACTATCTGCCCTTCGTAATATGGGTAACTGTTATGATCAAAATGTTTACAAATTATATAATAAATAGTTTACAATCAACATGTCATATATATATATTAATAAAAATATATTTTAATTAAAAAAAATAATTTTCATATATATTACTAATAACTAAATTAAAAAAGCCAAAAAACCCGAATCTTACAAAATTGATGGAGTATATGTTAGATGTTATTAGTTGGCGATTATATTACATAAAGATCGGTTCATGGTACAATTTCATTTGACCTAAATTTTTAATTACACAATTTATAAAATCAAATGTCAAAGCTCCGCGTTGTCGCGGGACTTCACCTAGTAATAATAATAATAATGATGATGATGATGATGATGATGATGATGATGATGATGATGATGATGATGATGATGATGATGATGATGATGATGATGGTTGTCTTTCACCACTGGTACCCTTGAACTACAAAAACTAATAAAAGAAACTCTTTGATTTGACCCTGTAAACGAAACCAATATCCACGAATAGAGATCGAATAATGTCGTATTATTTGTTTATCTTTTTTTGGTTTTGTTTATTTATCCTTTTATGGATATAACCTCAATCACACACACGTTGTATTGTTTTAGTTGGTTAATTGCTATTATTACTTTTACTAATCTATCTTATAAATTAAAAGGAAAAACTTTGAATTAGAAATGACCCTTGGATTAATTTGCAACTTGCTAATCTCACCATTAAAAAACTTAATGACATCATAAGTCTTTTGGTTCTTTAATTAAAGAAAGCATTAATTAACCCTTAATGAAAGCATTAATGAGTTCATGCATAATAATAATAATAATTAATTAATTAAAAATAATGTTGTAATTATACTTATGAGAAACTTCCGTAAACCTTACATGTGGTTTACACACATTTTCACATATCATACTCGAACTTTTTTTTTTTATGTTTTTAATACAATAAGTTTCAATTAATTAAAAATAATGTTTTAATTATACTTATGAGAAAATTCCATAAACCATACATGTGGTTTACACACATTTTCACACATCATACCCGAACTTTTCTTTTCATGTTTTTTATACAATAAGTTTCAAATTTACTCGTAAATGGTACATCCGTCTAACTCCGTCTAATTTTTTCGTTAAGTTTTACCAATTTCGTCTATTTTCAATACAAGAAGTTTCAAAATTGCTCGTAAATGATACCCAAAAGTTTCAAAATTGCTCGTAAATGAATAAATGATACCTCCGTGCAAATCACGTAGTAAAACTTAACGACAAAAATAGATAGAGTTGGACGGAGGTACCATTTTACGAGCAAATTTGAAACTTATTATATCGAAAACATGAAAAAAGTTCGTGATGATTTGTGAAAATGTGTGTAAACCACAAGTATGGTTTATAAAGTTTTCTCCATAATTATTAAATACTGATATATAGATACTAAAATAAACCGATATTTAAGATGAAATGAACTAGCTGTAATGGGCTTAATGCAATCATTAAAATACAACCCAACTGTGGTGATACATGAGCTTAAGACAATCATTATATAAAGCCCAAAATATTGTGATACATGTGTGAGATTAGGTCCAAATAAAAAAAAAACCCATCAGGACCAGTTGCAGACGATGCTAAACATTCGAACACCCGCTTTAACCAGTCATATTCATCAACATGAAAATCTTCAACAAGGCTGTAAAAGGCGATTCATCTTCAAACCCCATAGCGTCTTCAACAATGTTCAATTCTCACGGAGACCCCTTATTTTGGAGCATTAAAAAACGATTGAAAGCATCCGATGTATAATGACTAACTTTTTTTAATTAATTACGTTAGTGTGTTTGAATCTGTATGTGATTATGTGAAAGCATCCGAGATATAATGATGAATTTGCAGTATGCATAATAATATTTTTTTTATCTATCTGTGTTCATTTAAATTTCAATTACATATATTTTTTTAAAATCCGCGAATCTCGAGGGTCTTAATTTAGTAATTAATATAACAGATACATCAATAATTTGATTACTCCCGTTCCTCCATGATCCACCCATTAAAAAAGGTCAGTGTACACCAATATTTTTTCTCCGTACACCACTAAACATGGTTTAGACTGTTGCACAGTATAACAACTTAAACCATGTTTAGTGGTATACGGAGAAAAACTTGTAATGTACGAATCATCACCCATTACAAAAAATAAATCCTCGTATCCTACTAAACAAAAAGAGAGAATTTCCATAGATGGTCCTTGTGGTTTACATCAATTTACAAAACTCGTCCTTGTACTTTTTTTTTGGTTTTCGATTTTATAACTTTACGTTTTGCTTGAAAGTGGTCCCTTTGTCAACTCCGTCTATTTTTTCCCGTTAAGTGCAAACACATAAGTTGCACGTAAGAGCAGTCCCGTCATTTCCACCAAAAAAACAGATTGTTTGTGTAAAGTGTTGTAGTTTATAGGGCCCATTAACGAAGATTACAAATTTATAATTATCACTTAATATCAATTACAAACTACTTATGAATAGTAAGTTGTTTGTCCTTTTGCGCTAAGTATGTTTAAAAGTTAATATGTAAATAATTACTTTGACATTAATTATAACACTCTACTAATTAGAACCAGATTTTTTTTTTAATATCGAAAGCGTAAATCCCATTCATATATTATATACAAATATGACATTAAGTCATATCAAAACATTACAGGTTAAGTTATACAAAATATAAACATCAACTGGGTGTTATACAATCAAAACATAATATAACTATCAAAATGATCATAGTATCCAACTGTCAAACATTCCTTCTAACATACACCTCTTGCCCAACTTATATCCCAAAATTTAACCTGCAAGAGTAATGTGGGGGATTAGCACGAAGCTCAGTGAATAGACTTGATCTAACAGTCTAACTTAGTATAACAAAATCTGCTTACAACAATAAATATTAAGCACACAATCAACATAGAGGATCAGTGATCCTTGAGGTGCACTCAGTCGGCGGTGGCCCACCAAGAACACTTATAACCAACTGCAGGCCGTCATAGTGGTATTACCGATAGCTCATTTCTATCTTTAGTCAACATGAAATCTAGTTCACAACGAATGATCACCAATCACATGTTGACTAACCTTTAGCAACTAAGCCCAACCGCAGTTGACCCCTAATATCACATATAATCCGATGACCAAGTATCACAAAATCACATATTCCAAACTATCATGGAAATTATCTCAAAAATAAATCTATCAATAGTAGTTCTACTTTTTAATTGATGTAATCAAACATGTTACCACCAATTTACACTGTGAGACCCAGTTCACTCACCGTTATCTCGGTGTCCACTCAGAATTCTAATATTACCGAGTCTTCTCCGTATCTTAGAATACAAATAAGTAATGAGTTAGTAACTCACTTCAAAATTTGTATAATTGATCTCAAGTACTAATATCAAACAATTACGCATGCATTGTATTATTTGAACCAAATGCGAAACTTAAACGACCTAAGTACTTGAGTTTAGAACATAGTCACCAAAATCACATAATAAGTATCATTCATACTAGTGTATCATTTATCATCTCATTAGACTAGTAAACACTATATAGTTAAACTATATCACTTTAGTTATATTTCTAACAAATCAACATAACTTGCATCACTAGTAACAATACATCGCAATTACTCTAATAACAATAACCAAAGGGCAAGTATATCCTCCATACTAGTTTACAATAATGATTCCCATTAAGCTACTTATATAGTCAATAATCTCATCACCTAGTTCTAGTTATTATCATAATATAAGATATTAGAAAATAACCAAAGGGCAAGTATATCCTCCATACTAGTTTACAATAATGATTCTCATTAAGCTACTTATATAGTCAATTATCTCATCACCTAGTTCTAGTTATTATCATTAACTATTATACAAAGAAAACCTCTTCTTTTGTTAATGCCCTTAAATGTTGACACATCATCAAACTTTATCTTAATATTTTATTCACTTGTACTAATTTATATTTAGTAACAATTTAGTATACTTCTTGAAAAAAAAATAATAAACCAATTTCATTTACAAAAAAAAAACTATTATACAAAGAAAACCTCTTCTTTTGTTAATGCCCTTAAATGTTGACACATCATCAAACTTTATCTTAATATTTTATTCACTTGTACTAATTTATATTTAGTAACAATTTAGTATACTTCTTGAAAAAAATAATAATAAACCAATTTCATTTACAAAAAAATAAAATATCAGCACCCAAACTCATCTTAAGAGGACACATGTCCTAATATTATCAATTAACAAAAGAAATTTTTATTTTTCCTTATTCATTTATCAACTTTTTATATCATTAATATTATTACTATAATAATTCTTAATGTCTTATTTTTTTTATATAATTCTATTATATATAAAGAAAACCCAAACTCATCTTAAGAGGACACATGTTCTAATATTATCAATTAACAAAAGAAATTTTTATTTTTCCTTATTCATTTATCAACTTTTTATATCATTAATACTATTACTATAATAATTCTTAATATCTTATTTTTTTAGTTATTATATAAAAAAATTCATTCTTATATATAAAGAAAACCCAAACTCATCTTAAGAGGACACATGTCCTAATATTATCAATTAACAAAAGAAATTTTTATTTTTTCTTATTCATTTATCAACTTTTTATATCATTAATATTATTACTATAATAATTCTTAATATCTTATTTTTTTTAGTTATTATATAAAAAAAGTCAATTCATTCTTAGAAGGACACATCATCCATTTTAAAAATGACATGTATCCTTAATATTTAAATGGGCAACTTATTCATGTATTAAATCTTAATCTTAGCATAAACATTGTAAACAACACTTTCACACCTTATAAATGGGTAAATTATTATTATTATTATTATTATTATTATTATTATTATTATTATTATTATTATTATTATTATAATTATAATTATTATAATTATTATTATTATTATGCTTTTCAGCACATCTATCATTTTCTTCTTCATTTCTTACCAATTTTTGTTAAACTTCTTTCACAAATACCTTTTATTCCATATGTAAAAAAGTACCCAAAAGCCTAATAAAATTATATATACATTTAAAATCTACACATCATCATGTACTAAAGGAGCTTTTAGATTTAGAAGTGAAAAACATATTGAACACTAACTTCAAGATAACAAAGTCATATTCGTAATTAACATGTATCTTTAATTGAGTAAATAAAAGTAACAAATCAAATATATAAAAATGAATTTAAATCACATGTTATGTTATATAACTTATCGAAATTCTCATATGTTTATTAGAAATATTATAATTCGTACTAACAGATGAATATTGTTGGTCTAATATCGATTATTATATAGTATTCCATTATGAATTCATGATGTGAGAACATAAATGTCCTTGACAACTTATATTAATCTTTCATTCAATTTAGTTTCTAATATATACTACTTGATATTTGTACTTAATTAGTAATACACTAAACTAATTATTAGTATGTAAATTGGGGGTGGGTTGTGCTTTAGCACAACCTAAAGTTTTCTAGTCATAATATAAGATATTGATTCTAAGTTATCAATTATAACATCAAACAATTAAACACTTCGTTTAAACCATACATAACTTAAACCTCATAAATACTTGAACTATAACAAAGTAACCACCTTACATGCTAAGTTTTTAACAACTTACTATAACAATCAATAATCAAAGTTATAAATGATATTCATACTAGATTGTAAGTAGCCATTCGTACTAAGTTAGTTTAATAATTACTAACCTCATTTTAGTTTAGCATTACACCTAATTAAGTAAACTATAAGTTCTAAACCATCAACATGACCTGTTACTACTGCAACATACACTTGGAGTTAATATCATATAAAATTATCATACACAATTATGCATAAACATAATCTGGTCTATAATGCTTTGTATCGCGTAGCGATTTACGCATAATCGTGTCGCAATTAATAATGAATCGCGTGGCGATTTTAACCGGGTCGCATCGCGACCATGGTCTTTACAGCAGACCTGCAACTCGATTTTTGCACAACCTAATTCGAACTCAAAATCTCAAAGCCACAATAAACTTCAATACTGCAGTAATCTATAGCTCAAATATCATCATATAAGCTTCAATTTCACTTAACTTCAATAACCCAAAGATTTCAATTAAAACCCATTTCAAGTATAATAAACAAGAACACTCACCACTTGAAAGAGATAGAAGTAAGAACTAAGATGATGATAATAAGCTGATGTTTATCAAATTAAATCAAAGGAACTAGTTTGCTTCCGATTTAATCATGAGGTTCTTGGTTTGTGGTTTCTCAAAGAATGAAGCAAGTTAGGTAAAATGAGAAAATAAAGATATTAAGGTTGGATCTCAACCAACCGACTCTATCCCAATTTTAATTAATTTTATCCCCTTCCAATCCTATTATTTAGAACCTAGATACCATTTGCGAGAACAACTATTTTGTTGTTCCGACAATTATATTCATTTTAAAGGCAATTACCAATTTATCTATCACAATATATTATGTGACCTTTTTACCCCACTTTTACAATAAATAATATAAAACTTTATCTTAACACATTAACTATCAATTAAAGTTTAGAAAACACTATAATACTACTAGGCCCAGAAAGCGGGTGTTACATTAATAGTTAAAAAAATGTTAGCCCAAGCGGTAAAATTGTAGTTATTTTGTTCAAGCTCATCCAAATTGAAGCCATGGAGTCTCAATACCTTTTTGATCTTTTTGTTTGGTGTTTATTATTATACTATTATCTACTAATTGATCAATATATGTTTGCAAATGTTACTAAAAGTTGTATGTAATAATAGATTAGACTATTTTGTAAACAAATGGTTGTTGTTGCTTTTGTTGTTCTTATTATCCTTTAGTATCAATTAGCAAACTATTATGAATTATAACTCATTTATCTTTTGTGATATTTTTTTTGTATCTATATATATATGTATATCTTCTTATATATAGAAAGGCATACGTTTTTACTGTTCACCATTTATTGTCTGACATGTGTCACTTTTTCAATGGTCTAGCAAAAAGGTTTTGTTTGAGGCAGCCAAGTGAAGTTTTATGTTGGCCCACACAAAAAATGTAAATGCGTTTAAATTAATATTAGTGCAACGAATTTCCAAATTTGTTTCGTGATGGGTGGTAGCTGAATGAGGTATTTTATCGGAAGGTCTCAGGTTCAATCCCAACAAGTGCAGTTTTCTTTTTCTTTTTTTTTTACCTTTTTTCTTTCCAAAATAGCAGTTTTTTTCTTCTTTCTTTTTCCTTTCTTCTAATAGCTTTGATTTAGGTATTACCCTTTTTCACTTTATTAAGTTACTAAAATAGAGAGAGATATTTTCGTAATTTAGCTTAATTTAAGTCATTTTTTTCCGTTTTTCAGTTTAGTTTAATGATATTTTTAGACAATTCATCAATTTTAACTGACTTCACTTTCATGTAAATATTAATTACTCCCTCTGTCCCAATTAAAAAAGTTCACATTACTATTTTGGGATGTCCCGTTATAAGTGTTCACTTTTATATTTAACCAATCAAAAAATGATTTTAGTAGGTAGATTTAATATTTGAGTGGTGAAAAGTATAGTTAGTGGAGAATCCTAAAGCTACATACAAAGTCAAAATGGACATTTTAAATGGAACGGAGGTAGTATCTGTTTACTTTTATTTCATATGCGTGTTGTAGTGGCACGAAAGAGTAAGGAGAAACTTGAAGTAACAATGTAGCAATAAACGTTGAAGAGTAGTCTCTTGAATGTAGTTTACCTTTTTATTATTGAACTGAACTTTTTCTTTTTTAGGTGAAATTCAAGTTTCGAAATTTTCAACTAAAAATAATACATGGGCTCTACACACCTACACATTTAGTAATTCAAGTTTTCTTTATACTTCATTTGTCCCAAATTAAGTGTCCTGAATCAGATTTGGAAATCTTTCCTTTTCAACTTTGACCTTAAATATTTTTGTTTGTGTTATATAACTTTATTAAAATTATACCAATGAAAATACATTAAAAACTCAATCCATTCATATATTTTACATCAACTATTATATAACACAAACAAAAATATTTAAGGTCAAAGTTGAAAAAGAAAGACTAACAAATCAATACAACACACTTAATTTGAGACGAAGGGAACATACTTTTTTCCCATCAAAACATTTTGATTTGTTAAGAGTGAGAGGTGGGTAATTCACAACATTGTGACAATGAGATAATCATATTGGTAACTTTTTAGATTTTATAATTAAACAATTATGCACACTTACTATATTTGATGATTTCTTATACTTTAAGAAGCTCTTATTAATATAATGAATAATGGATAATATCTTCATATCTACCGGTCTAAATTATAAAAATAACTACATTATATTTCTTGCCTTTTGAGCCGTGTATTTGCACGGTAAAAAATTAACTAGTATATAATATAGGATTTGGTTCAAGAGAGAAGGATTTTATGGTGGAGAAAGGAGAGAAGAGATGTGGACCATTTATTTAGTTGATCAATGGTCAAAAACTTAAGTGGCATGATTGTAAATATTTACAATAGTAATAGAAGGTTGTGAGGGTATAATGGTCTCATTTAGTTTGTACTTACCGTCAATTTTGCGTATTACTAAAAATGGGGCTGGTCACGTCCTTAATCATCATCATATTATTAAATGATTGGCCTTCAACATGGAAGGTAAAGATCACTATTTTCTTAAAACAATTACAACCTTATCTAATTCAGATCGGTCATGTTTAATTAATTTTTTTCCCGTTGAATTGAATCTTAAGAATGAATTAAGGTGCTTAAAGTGGTGCTTAATTTAACACATTGACGTACGCATTATTTTGAAACGTTTCTAGTGATTCATCAATTTAAAACTTTATACTATTATGAATAACAATTTTTTTGAGTCATATGTTATAGCATTTGTGAATCGGTGTTAAAACAATTATGAATCGACTTGATAAATAACTGTGACTCAATGTTATAAAAGTTTAGAATCAATGTGATAAAAGTTATGAATCAATGTTATAATTTTATGAATCAATTTGATAGTATTTGTGAATCATAGGTATAAAATTCAAATTTCAAATTAATAAATTTTCTGAATCAATGTCGTACACATTTGTTAGTAAATTTCGGTTCTTGTGTTACGGTAATGGAATTAAATAATACATATTATACATCTACACAATTGGTATAGTGATGCTGGCTTTTCTATAATCTATAACTACATATAATGCATCTTAGATTTCTATTTTTAGAAAATTTTAAGAACAAAAATTAAGATTCAACATTTAAATATTTATAATTTTAGAAATCTAATTATTATAAAAATGAACTATTAGAGAAAATAACAATTAATATACTTTCTCATTCACTAAACATAACAATTAACATTTCAAATGAATAAATTTTAACACCATAACTAATATATTGGAAAAGAAGGCAAACAACATAACAATACCACGGGTTATTATTATAAACAAACTTTATATCCCGCTGCATTGTGTGGGTTTTTTGCTAGTTTATTTAAGATATTAAATTCAATCCCACATATCACATGATCTTTTTGAATTTTGCTCGCCACCAATGTTTTAAAAACCGGTTTAACTTGGCCGGTTCAACCGGTTAAACCAGAATCGGCAACAAATCCGGTTTGATGTTTCTAGTGTAAAATTCCATGTTCGATCAGACAGGAGGGCGGTTCGACTGGTTAAAATCAGGATCGGTTGGCTTTCCGGTTCAATAAAAAAACCAGTTTTTAAAACATTGCTCTCCACTATCCATAATGGATCCATTATTTTAATGGATCAGTATATACCGACAAACGTACGTATTCAATTTTTAATCGGTAAATGATTCTATAAAAGTCTGCTCTTTATAAAGAAAATTGATTTGATTAAATGACATGGAGATTTAACACATGATTCAAAATTCGATTTGAACGATCAAAACTTTCAGTCGATTTAATGATTGTAATATAAGAAAATATTTAATTGGTCTCTCGTTGTGTATGATGTGAATTACATGAATAGTCTTTGAAATCAATAAAAAAACTGCTCCTCCGTGATTTAATGAACTAGAAATGGCTGACAATTAAAACTAATAAGTATTTAGTAAATACCCATTATACCCTCCCAACCTAATTTAAAATGAGTGGTCCAAAATGTTTCTCCCATTTCTCTTCCTAAATTTCCTTCTTTTGTATCCCCCTACTATATATATATATATATATATCCTAAATATTATAGTAAAATAATTGTAGTTTGATGATAAAGGATATTAAATTCGTTATGAGCTAGATGAGTTTAAGCCTTTCAAATGACATTGCTTGTTGTAAGTCCCTAGTTCTAGGATCGATAACTTCGTTATCTGTAGTATTAAGGTGCGGAATCCCTTAATACGTCGTTATCTTACTATAACGAATAAGTTTGCATTTTGTTTTTACTAATACTTAGCTTTAAAAGATAAAACGTCAAAGCCTAGCCTTTAGAACGTTTTTCTCTGGATTATTCAATTCGTAGGTGTATTAATCGAATGGCAAAAGTATGGTTTAAGTCGAACCAAATCGAACATATATACTTTGATCAACTCGCAGGTCATGGGCCTGCGAGTCCAACTCAACTCGCAGCCCAAGCCCAGCTTGGCTTCGGTTCGCTATACCTAATGTATTGCGAGTTCAGATCTCATCTCGCATCGCAATGCCTTGCGACTTGAGATCTCGACTCACTATACATGTTTATTTCATTTCCGATATCCGTCTAACACTTTAATTTACTTATATATTTAACGAATATTAATAACAAAACAAACATTTATTTACAAATCTAAACCAATGTACAAACATGATAATAATTACACCAGTTCTATTTCAAGCTAGATCTGTTGTCACAAACTATGTCTCAACAGACTCCCCCTTGACAATAACTCTAGCGTCTTTATCTTCACACTTGTCTTTAGTCTTTATTTTTAAATTTTACTTCCTGCATATATCTTCATTTTAATACAAGTCTTAACCATCATTTGATAATCTCGTGCTAAATCACCCCATGCTTCTGTCATCAAGATTCTATTCTCATTTAACTTCAAAAAATCTTTCTTTGACATGTTCATTAGTTGTCGATGGTCATAAACTAGGAAAATTTCACGTTCACCACCCTCAACTTCATCATCAGCTTCAACCATGACAGCATCTCCAGTTTCTGAATCCACATGCCAACTTTTCATATTTCCCAGAATATCCTGTGGCATTGTTTTCAGTGGAATATGCTGAACACAGTTGACAGCTGGATACACTTTCTTTCTCCTTCTCCTTCCAGTCCTTTGACTTCTCTCCTGTAACTTTATCGTTTTTCCATTCCTTGGCTTAATCTTTTCAAACTTCCCCGAACGAACCTCAGTCTTGATTATATGTTCTACATATCGACCAACAAAATCATTATTTGGATTCTTCAAAGATAATCTAGCCAAGTCTCGAATCTCATACTTAGGTAGAGAACTGAACACTGCAAGCTTTCGCTCAAAATATTGAACTCCGTCAAACCTTTTAATTGCGAAAAGCTTCAGGTCAGAGTCAAAATACCAACCGATAATCCCTCTACCTGCTTCGCGTTTTCCTGTGATATCAACCTCCAAAACTCCAACCTTTTTCTTCTTTATTTTCTCTAAAGGTCTGAATATTAGATTGTCTTTATGCTTATCAGGAATCTCTTCTTCATAATCGGTTGAGTCATCGATATCTTCATCTACATCAACAACTTTAGGACCTTCTTCATCTTAAATCACAATCTCTGTTCTAGATGGGCTCACATGGTGTTCATCTATATTTGCATCTGGATCTACACCCATGTCTAGCTCAATCTCTGAAACAGCAGTCCAATCTTCAGGTGGTTGAAATTCTCATTCTTCCGAATCATAATTAATGTCTTCATCTATCTCATCAAGAAAATCATCTTCTGAATCTGATAGATTAAGCATTTCAATCCCTAGAAAACACAAACACAAATAACTATTAACAATCTAAATTCCTTCATTGATTTCCCTGAATCAATCTAACAATTTCTTTATTAGTCCTTTTGTGTAATTAGTCCATAATATAAACGCAATTAATAACTTATAAATCTTTCATTGATTACCCTGAATCAATCTAAGATTTCTTAAGTCTTTTATAAAACACTTAACAAATATTAATTAAACTTAAAATCTAATATATTGTGAACAAACACCAAACATTTAAGTTTACAATTAATTAACTTATATAATTCCAAGACTTAATTGAACTGTTATCTTTCCAAAAACTTAACTTTCAGTTATATCTTTAAATTATATATCTTTGTCTAGTTAAAGATTTTACATATTTTAAACTTGTCAGTTATAACCAACTCTCAAGTCTAAAATATGTAAGTTACCACAGAAATTTGAAAGCCAAAACTAATTGGGACTCGCCGCTCGACTACTCAATGAGTCGGAAGACTTTCGATCACAATTCTATATATCATATATAACTTAAATAATTTCTAATATATTTAACTTGTAAATATAATCTCAAGCCGAATATATTATCAAAAATATTAAGTTACAATTATAATTTACAATCATAATTCAAGTAAATCCTAAATACAAATAACTACACAAGTCTAAGCTGTCTTACCAGCTTCACTTGTACCCGCAGTACTTGTACCAGCACCATCACCACTCTTATCAACATCAGACTCCCCCTGAACATTAGCTTGCTCACTAGTCTTTGAAGGACCATTCGGCTCACTATCTTTTGGTGCACTGGGATCATCATCTTTGTCTTGATCTCTTTTCCTCCTCAGCTTATTTTCTTTGCAAGACTCTAAATATACCATTATCTCCCCCTGAGCTGACTGTCCTGAATTCACTCTTAACACTAAGCATTCTAAGGAATCAAGCTTCAGTCGCTGAGAAGTAAAATCTTGTAACAATGTGGTATGAGTCTCCAACAGTGTCTTGTAAGATGTACTCTGTTGAGTAATCTGCTGTGCAAAAAGAAGATTTTGAGAAACCAACTCTGGAATCTTCAATGTAAGCTTCTCTAACTCCTTAACCCTAGACTCTAAGGATGTAATCCTTTCAGTATCAGTCGTAGGAGTAACAGAGATAGTAGATGGTCCAGGTGGTGTGAGTGAAGAAACATGAGACTCAGGTGTAAGCGGTGGAATGGCTTGAGATAAAGCTTTCGTGAGAAGGCTAGCTGCAAATCTACTTGCTTTGACAGTTGGAAACTGTGCAGCACGCACTAACTCAACAACTCCCTTCTCAATAGTCTGAGAAACCATCTCTGGTTCCGTTGACTCTAGCATTTTCTCAGCCTGTAAAGTTAGATTCAAATAAAGAAGTAATTGTTACAGATAACTCTGTCTCAATTGCTAATTAATTATATAACACTTGTAGTATTAAACGTGTATCTCCTACCTCAGATGGTACAGATACTGGTTCAATAACCACCGGTGTCATAGTCTCCACCTGCGGTGTATCTCCAGAAACTGTCACAGAATTAACTGTCTCAGTTGAACTCCTGATAAACAACAAGTTAAGATTATCTAACTCTAAATAAAACTACCATCTCGAATAGTCAAGGTCCTAGAACGCTTTCTGCGTGGATTAATCAGAGGGGTCTCAGCCACCTCAGGACCTTCATCAAGAATACTGAAGTCAAGATCGACTTCCTTAGCCTTACGCTTTGCCTTCAAAGCCGGAACAGGTACAAACGTGAACCATACAAAATCTGTCCAGTTGGAGGTGAAATGGGTCTGACATCATCAAAATCTCTAGATGAATTTGATGCAATCTCACCATCATATCCACCAGAAGTACCAACAACAGTATCCTGAATAGTAAATATATTAAACATTTATGATTAGCATAAAAGCTCTATCATACAAGTTCGATATATATGTAAGATTAATCTGATATATTACCTTGAGAGGTAAAACCTCAGATCGATCTCGCTGTCCCTGCTCACCCTTAGGTCTTACAACCTCTGGGTCTGCAGTTTCAGCTTCCTGTGCATAATGACATTCATATTGTATAATTAGATATATTGCCTAATCATCTAAATATCTATATCATTATCATTATGTAATAATATTATAGATCTATGAGTAATAATAAAAGTTATCAATTAAGTATATATATTATTATATAATTGAAATTATACCTGTGCAGGTGCAGCATCAATATACTGATCAATCGCTTGAAGAAGCGGATCATTGGCATCATCATTTTGCCCTAACACCTCTTGCACTAGCTGTGCAGCAACCTGTGCATCAACCTGCTGTTCCGGTTGATCAGCCTGAATAAGAACATCCTCAAACAGCTCCTGTGGCTCAGGTTGTGGAACCACATTCACAGCAGGCTCAGGAACAATAACAGCAGCAACATCAACATCCAGCCAACCATTATTTGGTGGCGTCACATAAGCCGCATCAAGAATATATCCAAAAAGATCACGAATCTCAGGCTTGACATATTCTTCACGACGAATAGCCTGCCGAAACATCGCATTGTATCCTCTGAGCGCTATTGTATCGACACGTAAGTACGGCTCAGGGATAACAAGATCAGCAATCCGAGAATGGATGATCAGCATGCAAAACCTCGGGTAGATCAAAAATCTCGATCTTAAAGTACCCGATATCTGGCATACCAACTCACCAAAAATATAATCACGAAAACTGTATGGTTTATTATAAACCAATGACAGTACAGCCGATACAAGAGCAGGGCTCAACTCATCAAAACCTCCTTTCTTCGGTTCAAAAATAGTGACAATAACGTGCCACAAAAATCTCCATTGCCCAATAACAAGGGCCTTGAGAAACTGGCGACCTCGTCATTCGCCCGTATAACCCATACGTCCAAGAGTACCCTCAATGAAGTCCATTTGGTACTCTGTGGGTCCATCCTCCTGTTCTACAGTACCCAACTGTAGAATCTGACGTAAGTCAGAAGCTGCAAACACAACCGGTCGATTGTTGACCGTTGTACGGATAACTGGAGGATTCACTGTCTCATCATACTGGATCCCAGTCTAAAAATCAGTCAATATATCCTGAGATATAGGCGTAGATTCTGTAATCGCATATCGAATGCGAGAACGTGCAAAGAACGTCAGCACCTGAGCTACTTTGCTAGCTCCACCTGCACCGAGATCTAGATCAACAAGAATATTGTGACCTTTATCGAACGAACGTGCCATATCTGTATAAAACACAAATGACAAAAACAATTAATGCACGTGAACAACATTAACTAAATTTTAAACTATAATGTATTATGAATCAAAATTCATCAAACATCTTAGGTCTAAATTTAGAATATATAACTCGTTACAGTATTTAACATATTACTGTATGGTCATAAACTAAATCAATACAAATATATAAATATAACATTTTATTATAGAATCAAAAGTTGTATATATATGAAACATATGTTATTACGTATCAATATTTAACTCTTACGTCAAAACATATATTAACTTTTGAAAACAAAAATTATATCAAAGGTTTAAGTTGCAAGTTACATTTTTAAAATTTAAAATTATCAATTCGCAAAAACTGAATTCAACTCGCAACTCGATTCACATGTATGTCAACTCGCAACTCAATTCGCAAACCAGTCAACTCGCAAACCAAGTCAATTCGCAACTTTGACTCACAAGTCGATTCGCAAAACTATCAGTTTGCAGGTCAACAAGTCAACTCGTTGTGTATTTCAACTCGCTACGAGTTCAAACTTGAACTCAACTCGCAGCATGAACTGCCGCGACGAGGTGAATACAAAATCGATTAATCAGTCAATTTTAACGTGATCTATCGATTTATTTACGTTCACTATGGTTCGTTTAACATAAACCCTACAGGTTCTAGCTAAATAACACCCTTAATCGACGTTAATCTTTCAAATTTTAATTCGAAACCCTAAGTTTATAAAACTTTCGATTTCTTGTTAATTATACGGTGAAAAGTGTTGATATATACCTCAAAAGATTCGCAATCTAATGTTGTATAAAGTCTTCAGATTCAAAAACTCATTTCCGTACTTGAAAAAGCAAAATCAAACGATAAGTAATTTTCATCTCCCGTCGCCAAATGTCGATTCGCAGGGATGAAGTGAGTTCGCAAGTGAATGTGGGTTCAATGGAGGTGTTTGACTCGTTTGACCACCATTTTATATACTTTACTCGATTCGCAAATATTAACTCGATCCGCAGGTTGACTAGTGAAACTCGAAGAATTAAATAAAAATGCGAATTAAACACTAAGTATAAAATAAAACCCAATATTTACACAAGTCTAAAATAAACATTATTTTTCACTTGTATTTTGTTACAATTATTCAACATAGAAGAGACAATTCAGTATAATTTAATTCCAAACGGTAATTTTTATTAAAATAAAATAAATATAAAAATAAAACAACTTTATATACACATAAAGCTATAAAATAAAATAAAGTACTAAACATATAAACTAACAGTGGTATCAAGTACCATTTTATTAAACACTTGAAAAATAAAGTACATAAATGGACTGAATAAGAATTGATTTGCCTAGGGATCATATTAGAAAGAACAAACTATTTAAAATTATTAAAAACTCTAAGTAGATTGTTAGTATACATACCTCATGAAATTCAAATAATTTGCAATAGAACTACAACTAATTTTATCATCTATTCATTTATATTTATAAAATTATATCTTAGGTACCTTTATCCACATAGCATAATAAATAAAAACATATAATTCACTTTAAGTAAATATTTTCTTATAGATAGTTTAAGATGATTACCAATATTATGATCTACATAAACAACATATACTCACATATCTAAGCAACACCATTATTGTGAGTGTTAATATTACCAAGTGTTTTCTAAGATATGACATACTGAAAAATTCAAGCAACACATATAACACTGATTTCTTTAGATTCAAGGTAGAGGTTTATCGATCCCTTTTTGCATGATTCAAAATACATTTGAGAATATCAATTTAATTAAAGGCTTCAGGTCTGTACTCAGTACAACAAAGTCACCAGTAATTAAGTTAATACCCATATTGTTATTATTTGTCATTTTATAGCTTTATAATTACAGTGCATGCGAATGCTATCAGTCAACAACTAAGACTTATGTCATCCACCATATAATAGAAACACTAGATTACAATCAAGTATATTAAGACTTCTTAAATTCTTAGAGATGTTTATATAATTTGCCTACCAGTATATCATATAATGAAGCTATCTAGACATTCAAAACATGCAAATTATAACTTGTGGATATAGGTGTATAATTAAATACATATAAATACATACCTGATAGAACCGCTGTAGTTCTAATGTAATTTTAATTGAACCTACTAACACATCATACTTAGGACTTAAGCTTATTATTATGAAGCTTATTTTCCTAATGTACTATCATCTCTCATAGTTTTTGCAGATAAAAACTTAAACATTTTTCTAAAAGAACTACCGTTGTTCTTTTATTGGAGGTGGTTCCCCTTAGGTAACAAGCAAATGAATGCCATACGCCCCCCACCCCCTTTATTTTTTTTAATAAGAACATAAAAAGTACTACTAACTATTACAAAAATACCCTTGGAAGACTAATCACTCTGGATTTCTCATTCCGTTTAGTTGAACCAACGTCTCAAATCTTGCTATGTCGATCGCCTTTGTGTATAAGTCTCCTAAGTTATCCAATGATGGAACCTTAACTAACTTTATCAAATTCTTCTCAGCACAGTCTCTAATAAAATGATGTCGAATATCAACGTGCTTAGTTTTACTGTGCTTCACCGGATTGTTGGTGATCGACATTGTTGACTCATTATCAATCATCATAGGAGTAGTGGTTATGTTTAACCCATAATCCCGTAGTTGCTGTTGGATCCAAAGTACTTGAGAACAACAGCTGCCAGCTGCAACATACTCAGCTTCACATGTAGAAATGGCTACCGAGCTTTGCTTCTTGCACTGCCAGGATACTAATCTACCTCCTAAGAATTGACATCCTCCGATTGTAGATTTCCTATTCTGATTGCATCCTCCATAATCCGAACAGTATAAGCTATGAGATCTAAGTCTCCATCAGTCGGATACCAAAGTCCCAGCTTCGGTTTCCCTTTGAGGTAACAAAAGATCTGTTTCACAGCTTGCATATGTGACTCTTTCGGATTAGCCTGATATCTTGCGCATATACAACATCAAACATAATGTCAGGCCGAGAGGCATTTAGATACATTAGTGATCCGATCATGGCTCTATAAAGAGTTGGATCCACATCGCTATCACTCGATGTATTTGGTCCAAGGTTATGATTGACTGGAATTGGAGTATTGTAGACCTTACTTTCATCCATCTTAAAGCGTTCCAATAGCTCATATGTATATTTAGATTGATGAATAAAGAACCCATCCTTCTTTTGATCAACTTGCAATCCTAAGAAGAAATTCAACTCTCCCATTGCAGACATTTCAAACCTTTTTCTCATGACTTTCTCAAATTCTTGACACATCTTTTCATCAGAAGATCCAAAGATAATGTCATCAACATACACTTGCATAAGTTGAAAGTCTTTCTTCTTCCACTTTACAAAAAGTGTTCTATCAATTGATCCTCTTGTGAATCCATTCTCAAGTAGATACGTTGATAGTGTTCTATACCACATCCGAGATGCTTGATGTAATCCATATAGAGCCTTATTCAATCGATATACTCTATCTGGATAGTCAGGATCAGTAAACCCTGGTGGTTGTGAAACATACACCAATTCTTCAACTTTGTCATACAAAAAGGCACTCTTAACATCCAACTGATAAACTTTTATACCTTTAAATGAGGCACATGCTAAGAATACTCTAATTGCTTCTAGCCTAGAAACTCGTGCAAACACTTCATTGTAATCCATTCCTTCTTGTTGATTAAACCCTTGAACCACTAGACGAGCTTTATTGCGAGTAATGATACCCCGATCATCTCTCTTACACTTAAATACCCATCTAGTTCCAATTGGATACTCTCCCTTTGGAAGGTCAACCAACTCTCATACTTGTAATTTGGAGAACTGAGATAGTTCTTCTTGCATTGCTTCCACCCATGAACTTTCCTTTAGAGCCATTTGTACATTTTTAGGCTCAACTTGTGAGATAAAGCATGAATATAGACATTGATTAGAAATCCCTGTCTCTTTCATTTCAGAATACAAGCTTGGGTGATCTTGGTTGTCAGAAATACTAGCTTTAAGTTGTCCTATAGTTAACATAGGTATTTGAGGATCACCTATGATATTCTCAGGTGGATGATTCTTGCTAGTTCGAGTAACCGTTACCGGTTCAACTGGTATTTCATCCTCCAAATTAGTACCTATTTTATGAGTACTATTCAGGCGTATCTTCCAAATCTGGTACCTCCTCACTGGATGGCTGTGAATTATCAATATCAGAAGATATTCTTAATTCTCTAAGTGGAGTAATGATATCATCCACTAAGTCTTGCATCAGCTCATCCTCATCTGGAGGTGTATTTCCTTTGGATCTTTGAGATCCACTAGTAGATGGTTGATTTGGATCAGCACTTGTCTTGATTGCAGAAGATTGAGCATTCGATATTGGAGTGTGGCCAATCCTCATTTCCAGACAATAAATGTTCAGAAATCTCTGAATCACTGACAAAATCACTTACAGGCACTTTAAAAGATACAAAAAGATCAGAATAATCAAATTGTCAATCTAAGCCCTTATATACATCTGGTGTGTAGCTTGTAACTTCAATGTTATACACTACCTCCAAACGTCCTGTAACTTTATTAAAAACTCTCTTGTTTGGCGAATTAGGCATATAACCTAGGAAGAATCCTTCGTCGTCCTTCTCACCAAATTTAGCTTGATGACCAGTTTTTAATATAGTGCAAGAAACTCCAAAGGGTTCAAATCCTTTTAAGTTTGGTCTCTTATTGTTCAAAAGCTTATAACAAGTTTTGTTCTGCTTTTTGACCGTAAGAACTCTATTTAGAACATAACATGTTGTATTCACTGCTTCTGCCCAAAAGATGACAGGAAGCTTTGAATCAGCAAGCATTGTTCTAGCAGCTTCTATCAACGTTCTATTCTTCCTTTCAGCTACACCATTCTGTTGAGGTTCATAAGGTGCACTGAACTGATGAATAATCCCTTTGCTTAAGCAATAGATATTCAACATTGAGTTTTTGAATTCTGTTCCGTTGTCACTACGAATACGCTTCACTCTCGTTTTATAGACATTCTCTACTAGATCAAAGAACTCAATTAGAATTCCAGGAGTTTCATCCTTAGATCCCAATAAGAACACCCATGAGAATCTAGAATAATCGTCTGTGACAACCAAACAGTACCATTTGCCACCTAGACTTCTCTTGCTTATAGGGCCGAAGAGGTCCATATGTAGCAACTCAAATGGTGAGGAGATAGAGTTTTCAGTCTTAGATCTGTGTGGTTTCTTGTGCTGCTTTCCTTTCATGCAAGAAATACATTTATCTTCAGACTCGAAACGTTTTTGTGGTACACCTAGAACTAACCCATTTTTGGTTATGAAATTCATCTTTCTCCAGTTCAGATGTGCCATTCTCCTATGCCATAATAATGCATCTGCTTCTGAGGCCTTGGATAATAAACATGTAGACACCATTGAAGAGTTAGAAACACCCATGTTTATAGCATATATGTCCTTCTTCCTTGGTGCCCTTATCAATATCCACTCTTCAGGACTTGTGAAGCCTGACTTCAGAACTAAAGCCTTCTTTTCATTAAAATGAACTGGACGACCTTTATCGCAGACTTGGGAAACACTCACTAGGTTGTGTGTTAGTTCTTCAACATAATTTACTTCCTCTAGAGTCAAAGTTCCATTTGAAACTTTTCCTTTTCCTTGTTCACAGTAGGCTCCTGCACACAACAAAAAACACTATCAGTTGTCAAGAGGGACCCAAGCCATTACGGTCTTGGTTTGTCCCTTATCATCAACAAACTGAAGCTCTTTAAAATAACCATCCTTCCCATTAGGAGCTTTGATTACTTTCGAAGATGCTTACGCTTGTGGACGATCAGCCTTAAGAGGTGAATTTGAGGAGAACCTCCTAGGTACTGAATTAAGAGTTCTATTATTATTATTATTATAATTAAACTCATGTGTTCGTGAAGTAGAACCACTCTCATAATGACTGCGATTTCTACTTTGAGTTCTAAACCTTGACGGTGTCATATCCCTAGGCTTATTAGAAGAATTGTCACTTATAGTATATGGTCGTTTAGGTTTAGGTGGGGAGACACTGTGATTATCATCTCTTTTAAGAATGTTAACAGGTTTATTACCTAACTTAGGTTTGGTATCTAACCTATCCACATTCAACCTAGAGTCATACGGTGTCTTTTCATCAATCACAAGCTTATGTGATGCTTCCAGTTTCTTATTTGGACAACAAGAAGCTACGTGTCCCTTTTGGTGACACTTGAAACATGACATCTGCTTTCGTGATTTATTAACTTTTGCTTTCTCATTCGGAGTCTTAGGCACTAAAGATTCAGGTGTTTGTTCCTTATTAACCTTATCATCAGTCTTAGTATCATTAATCACTCCACCCGATACAAATTGTATTTTGGTGAGAGGTGAAATCTTACTATTATCTGATGACAGATTCTTAACAACATTTTTCCGTGCTTCAGATGTATCAGACTTATTAGTTACTATAACCTCAGAATTAGCATCAACCATTTCATAATCTTCAAGAATAGGAGTGTAATTCGCATTAAAAGGAGGGGCTACATCATTGTATCCTATCCCAGTCTTGTCCTTTACACTACGTTGAGCATCAAGCATTTTATCCATTTCAATAGTTCTATAAGATTCAAGCTTACGGTTTAGCTCAACAAACTTCAAATTAAGATTTGCTATTTCCTGATCCTTACTAGCAATTGTTTCATTTAAGTCTTTAATGTTCATGTATAGACCATCTATGATGACTGACTTTTCATTTATGGTATCTCTAAGAGCTGTTCTATCAGAAGTATCAGACTTAATCTTATCTTTTAAGGCCTGTTTATCATCACTTAATCTACGCACATCCATATGGGCTTGGTCAAGTTCAGATCTAACAGTCTTATAAGATTCTCTATCCACATTCAATTGGGATAACAAATTGCTATTTGAGACAGTTAACACACTAATCTGAGATTGTAAATCAGTAACTAAATAACAGATATTAGCAAGAGTAAGAATATCAAGACATACCCTTTTCTTATCTGTTTGAACTTCAGCCATGTGTGCCACAAACTCTTCTGGACTCATTTCTTGAGTTGAATCCATATACAGCACATCATCATCACTTCCTTTCACTTCAGACGCAGGCACCTCTACTTGTTGTTGTACATCAGTAGGCATGTAGGACATTGTATCAGCAGTTCTCTCTTGATCCTCAATCTCAGCCATCAAAGCTTCTTCAGACTGAGCTTTTCAATCATAAGAGCCATCTAACTGCTTTACAACCAAGGCTTTGGAAGCAAGAGTACTCCCCAAACCTTGTTTTCCATTTCCAGTTTCTACCTTAGGTCTTTGGCATTCACGAGCAAAGTGTCCATAACCTTGACAGTTGAAACACTTGATCTTGGTTTTATCAAACCCTGATCTGTTGCCAACAACCTTTCTTCCTGTCCTCTTCAAGAAATTCTTAACTCTCCTTGATAACAAAGCAAGTTGATCTTGGAGATCTATTTCTTCAAGATAATCAGGATCTACCTGATCATAATCTTCATCAAAGAGAATCGGATCGTTGATTTTAAAATCAATATAATTCTCATACGAAGCAACAAAGGAAGCAAGAACAGACAGTTTCTGTTCAGCAGATTTCACACTCATAGGCATCTTATGATGCTCTTGAGGTGACTTCTCAGTACCTTTTCCTTTTGCTTCACTACCAGATGAGGAAAGAAAACACATATCCTTGGTTATCATTTCAACATTTTCACCAGTATCACCAACTAACAATGCAGTGGTCGAACTGGAGGACGCAGTCGAAAAATTTGTCTTACCATGATATAACCCAGGGTTCTGAACCTGATCAGAATCGGTATCTCTTGACTTTTTGGTGAAATCATAACCTTTAAGCTTGTCAATAGCCTGCTCTAAGGTCATGGTAGCATATCTTGTTTCATTATCCTTGAGCATAACACCATGCATTTCCCACTTAGAAGGCAAACCCTCAATAAATTTGTCGGTTTTCTCTACTTCTTCTACAGTAATCTCATAGTTTTCTAGCTCACTCAGTAGACGGTAGAAACGGGTAACATAGGCATCAAGATCTTCTCCCTTCAAAGCTTTAAACACTGTAAACTGCTTCTTGAGAAGATTCTTCTTGCCAGCTTTCACTTACGGACTACCTTCACCTCTTTTCTCAAGAGCTTCCCAGAGCTCTTTAGCAGTATGAAAAGATTTCAGCTGATGACTGATCTCTTTAGGAAGACACATCTTAATATATGAATGAGCTTTGTTCTCTGCTTTATAGTCCTCCTTTTGTTGATCAATCATATTCTGATAAGTAATCACCACAGTGGCATTTTGAACAGATTTAGTAGGTGCAGTGTATCCAATTTTGATACACATCCAGATTGAGAGATCATGGAATCTACGGTAAGATTCAAATCTATCTCTCCAACTGTAGTAATCTTCAAGTCTTAACAATTTAGGCGGAACATTAGATTTTCCAACCTCGTGTTCCATCTCATTCATTTTACTTAAATCAGACATCTTCAAAAATTCAGATTGTTCTGCGAATTCAGATTAAACTCGATTCGCAACTCAGCTCGACTCGCAATCTCAGCTCGACTCGCAAACTTCAGTTCGCCAATCTCAGTTCGGATCACAACAGATGATAACTCGCAAGTGATCTCGGTTCGCAAGTGGTCTCGGCTCGCAGCTTGGTTCGACTCGCACAACTGAGTTCAGTTCGCAAGTTCAACTCGGTTCGCAGACGTAGCTGAAACCCTAATCTCAACTCGCGAAACGGCTGAAAAACCCCGAAAATGAAATTTTTTGGTATTTTTACAATTGAAACTAGAAATTTCATTCGTAAACAAACCCTAAAGTGTACAGAGAATGATTTTGATCGTTAATATGTACTAATGCACGTAAAAACAACCCGAAATCAAACGCAATGATCACAAAAACTCCAAACTTAATCGTATTTAGCCCGAAATCTCTGATACCAGATGTAAGTCCCTAGTTCTAGGATCGATAACTTCGTTATCTGTAGTATTAAGGTGCGGAATCCCTTAATACATCGTTATCTTACTATAACGAATAGGTTTGCGTTTTGTTTTTTCTAATACTTAGCTTTAAACGATAAAACGTCAAAGCCTAACCTTTAGAATGTTTTTCTCTGGATTATTCAATTCGCAGGTGTATTAATCGAATGGCAAAAGTTTGGTATAAGTCGAACCGAATCGAACATATATACTTTGATCAACTCGCAGGTCATGGGCCTGCGAGTCCAACTCAACTCGCAGCCCAAGCCCAGCTTGGCTTCGGTTCGCTATACCTAATGTATTGCGAGTTCAGATCTCATCTCGCATCGCAATGCCTTGCGACTTGAGATCTCGACTCACTATACATGTTTATTTCATTTCCGATATTCGTCTAACACTTTAATTTACTTATATATTTAACGAATATTAATAACAAAACAAACGTTTATTTACAAATCTAAACCAATGTACAAACATGATAATAATTACACCAGTTCTATTTCAAGCTAGATCTGTTGTCACAAACTATGTCTCAACACTTATTTCAAATTTAAAAATTCATCTAAACTTTTTTCGAGTTGTACAAAAGTGAGATGAACGTATTTTACTTTATATCAAATTATCTAAATAAAAGTCATATTTACTGTTATTATTTAACTTTTATGTGAATTTTTTTATATATCCCGTCGCAATACGAGAGCAATAAATATCTTGTAAAAATCAATTATAGCATCTCCATTCGCCACTGCCCTTCTTCTAGATCTAGGTTCATCGCACCACAACCATCATATGTATTCATCATCACCACCATCGTATTAATCACCACCACCTCCTCCTCCTCCTCCGTATACTAAAAACATTCATTTACGAAGATGTCATCACCATGTATGACAGTACGACGATGCGTCGAAAACACAACTACCGATGTTACTGACAAACAAAACGAAAGAATAAACCCCAACTCTGAAAAGGTAAAACAGAACGCGAGATCAATAAAATGAAAAGAATGAGAAGGATTTCAGCGACGACAGCGGCAATTGGACGGAGGACGACCGGAGTTTATGGGTTTGGAAATGGTACAAGTCACGAATGGATATTGCAGCATCGGATCAAGATGGTTTCAAACTTTCAGTTGATATTTCATATTTTGATTCTTTAATTTAGACTTTGTTCATATGTTGTATAATTTTTATTTTGATGGTGTTGTTGATAGAAATTGGGGGTAATTGTTAGGGAAATCTTTTGAATTTCCAATGTATTCTTGAACATGAGATTATATGTAGATGATAAAACTGTAGGAATATTGACGATCTTGTTGTGCTTGTTTATTTTTTATGATGAAGATTTAATGTTGTTATTACAGGGTGGTTGATATGATGTTGCTGCTGTTACTTTTAATTTTTTCTTTTTATGTATACTGAAAATCATGAACACAATAAAAAGGGAAAAACAATCTATATTAATATATATAAGAAAAACCTTAAAATAATCAAAATACCAAATTCAGGCCTAATATTCAATTTCGATTAACCATGCAAAAGGATTTAATCTCCCTTTCATCGTCATCATCTCAATTCACTGCATAATTATGTGAATGAATATTTTGCCTTCACCGATTATGATTTAAGTATTGCCCATTAGTTTCGATTTTGTGTGAAATTAAGGTTTATAGAGTCTCATCCTTCATACATATTACAATTAATTAATTTTGATTTTAAGTCTCGATTAATTATGATTTCACAAATCTTTATCAGGTTTGATGACTCGGTTTTGGTGATATGATTTTGGCTTATAATTGTTGAAATACAGGTTTTTGAGATGGAACCAAACTGACTCCGATCAATTATTCATTATCATCATTGTTTATAGAGCTTCTTCATCGTGTTTATCCCCATGTAAGAAACGTACTAAATATTAAATATAATTATGGTTATGAATTCTGTTTGTATTAAAGAATGTTGTTTGACTGTCATAGTCATTTATTGAACATAAGCATGATGCACGCTACGTGTTTGATGAATTGTCAAGGTGAATTCTTGCTTAAAATGTTGAAAAAGGTTGTTTGTATTTTCTTTAGTGCTAGGTTGCTTTTAACTTTTTTCAACCTCTTAATTAACAACACAACAACAAACTAACGAAAAATCTATTCAATGTTAGTTGTAATTTAGGTGAGCTGCGAGAAATATGACCATCGAAGTTCTAGGCTATAGGTGGAAAAATGGGAAGGTTGGTTAGTTCAGTCAAAAAGACTAGATCATTGATCGCGCTTCAACGGTCGATTCAAGAATTGCTTCCTGGTCATTGCGGGGCTTCCAGTTAGGGCAGACGATCGGATGGGTGGTTTTATATTTATAGTGCAGGGAAGCCTAAGTTATACTACTACTTGTATAGTAAGCGGCATGTATGACTCTTCAAACCACAACGGAAATGGGATCTTAGGATTAATTATCTTTGACAATTTAGCTAGGGTTTTAAAACTTTTTTAGGGGTTTTGTTTTCTATTTTATGTAAACTAAAGACAACAAAATAAATGAGGAGTGTAGTTGCTGGGAGAACTATGGATTACGTGAGTGTTTGCTATGACATTGGTGTATGCCATTTAGGGGTAGTTATGAGGATTAGGGCTCTAATTATAATGAATCCTAGCAGTGTTGACTTGGGGTCTCTAAATGATGCTCAACATATTGCTGTACCTACAGCCTTTTCGTGGCTTCCACGCATTTGTACTTCACCAGAAGTGGTTCCAGCGCTATACCAAGTACTAAGTCGTTTTACGGTATTTCTGATGCCTCGCCCAAAGATCCCGTATCATTACTGTATATGTCCTAATGGGCCATAACTCCTATCCTATTACTTACCTAACATAGAGTTGTCCACAATCAAATAAATAACATGTCACATGGATAACAGATATGGAGTGTAAACTACACCGGAAGTTCTCCCAAATGCAGTACCAATTTAACCGACAACTAACCTCGAATCCTATTCCCCAGTGACGGTCGTCTGAGACGTCCGTATCGTGGCACGAATTGTTGAATAAACAATAAAGTGAACAGAAGTTACCCCACGGAATAAGTTGGGAAAGTCTGTCTAACGATCGGTTAAATTGTTCGACTTTATTTCATACAGATCATTGTAATTGTAGCATGTTAAACTATTGTATGTAATTATTCTATGTTTGAAAACCTAATCCTAAATCCAACAACCGCAATAGACAAATAGATACTAGCATGCAAACCCTAAAGCAACAATCAAACAAGAACATGTAGTAGTGTAACATGGTCAGTTTATTTCAGGCAGAGTTTCTGGATTAATGGTTAAGTCATGAATGCTTCGAAAGTTCTCTGAAAAGCATTCGATATATGAAATTAATTCTAATCTAACTCTAATCCTATGCTCCATGTCTCCTTTGATGTATTTCAATAAGGAGAACAGCGACCATGCCGAGTTCATCGAATCATTCAGACACAAAATAGTTGAGGGACCTATTTCTAGTAATTGGTTGGATTCTATAAATTGGTTTCAAACCACAGCATAAGTTGGATAAATAAACATTTTAAGAACTAATTCATAAATTAAAATATATCCTAGTTACATGCGAGCAGAGTAACAGCATGGTTTAAGGCATAACTACCCTAGCATAACGTTTATCATAGCAAACACATAATTTTTTAGCCTAATATAGCAATTATCGTAGCATGCATTCTTAAATAATTATGATAAAGGCATAACATGTTTAAAAATAACAAGAAAGGATAATATAATAAAACCTGATAGGCGTTACAACAAATCTGCACAACCAAAGTCTCGGAGCGACTCCGTACAAAGCTTGTAAGCTTGCTACTCTACTCCTACTAGCTAACTACTACTACTAGTTTTCTAGAAAGAGAAAGTGTGTGTGAGAGAGAGAAGGGAATTGTGTTGTGTGGAGGTGTGTTGAAATGAGGAGGTTAAGCCTCTATTTATAGGCCAAGGCTTCCAAGCAAGTTCCCACAATTCAACACCCAATTCTTCTGATTTGCACTGAAATACCACCCCTAGCTCGGAAATTCGGCACCACAAGGGTAGTATCGGACACCAAAAGGGGGGTATCAGACACCAAAAAGGGTGAATACAGCACCAAAAGGGGTGTATACCACCTCAAAGGGGTAGTATACCACCCCTAGAGGGTAGTATACGGCCCTAAAGGGGGCGTATACGCCCTCTAGGGGTGGTATACGGCCCCTATGGGGTGGTGTGTCCTGGCTCGTGGTCTTGTGCACTGGATCGTAAGTCTTGGTTGTTTGGTCGTAGTTCTTGTGATCTTCGTTTGGCTCTATCTTCTTTGTTACTTGTCAAATTTGAACAATTCTTGCGCCCATGGTTTCGTATTTTCCTGAAGATCAATATGACACAGATTAGGCTAGATTTGCTTAATTATACGACAAAACCGCAAGTGAATCGTTTTAGCTCTCTTTTGTTTGTCAATTGAGCATTTTAATTAATTTTTCGAAAGGAAGTCTAAGTTTTGGCTCATTTTACATTTTTAGCATAAAACATTGATTATTCGATGTTTATTCAAAGATTTGGGCCAAAATGGGCTTGAAATGGTGCACAAAAACGTGACTTTTTGCGTCAAATCAAATATCCCACACTTAGACTTTTGCTTGTCCTCAAGCAAACTCTAAATTGTTATATGCCAAAAATTTTAATTTTGCGAAAAATCATTTTATTGGTGAGTCTTTAAAGGAAGAAAAATGCACGGATTTGAAACAAGTATTGTTTCGGTACGGAGAAGAGAGATGTTCCCATGACGTATCCAAAAGATTTATAAAATGATCGTCTAAAGCATGCTTTCAATTATCGCGATCTTAGAATATACATTACTGGGCGATCTCACCAGGTGGTCACTCAATTCACTCAAAGTGTATCGGGTTTCCTATCATACTAGCTCAAACAAAATCGCTCATATACCAGTCATGCAGCATTCATCGTCATAGACTTGATCGAGAATCAAATCTCCACCACTTAGATAGGGATAGAACTATTTATCACCAGACATTTGTGAGGGTAGTAATGTGAGGTGGGGTTTAATGGATAGTGGATATTTTAAGGTAAAAATAATTGGTTTTGCTTATCTTAGGACCTTTTAATCTTTTGAAATTTTTTATTTAAGTATCCTTTTTTAATGAACATGGAAACGGATAACGATAAGGGGGGAAGATAGCTATTTGACTTCTATCTTTTTGAAAACACATGGAAGATTTATATTTTTAGGAATCGGAGTTTTTGAGAAATTTGAAGCACTTATCTTTCATTTCAGATAACATATATATTTATTTCTTTTTCTCCTTTTCTGTATATATATAATTTTTTTGGCTTAGAATTTCTTTGCCAAGGAATTTCTAAGATATTTTCATTTTCCTACTACCCTTTTTGAGATCCTTTCATTGTTCAATACTTTCACAACTTCGAATTTACTTGGTGCCAATTTTTCTCACCACATGACTCTCGATCTTTGAGTTTTGATTATGATTATGGAAATGCACACGAGAATTTTTAAGTAAACACGAAATTTATGATTTTTAAGGGAAAGCAAAAAGAATATCTAAACAACGTTTTTCAAAATTTAAAAATTCTAAGATAAGGTTTTGGTGGGTATGAAAGTGAGTGGGTTTTTAGAAATGAAAAGGTTAAGGCTCAACGGGGTTTTCTAGGCGGATCATCGATACTAAAAATGAGTATCGACAGGGTTAGGCTTGAAGAGATATGATAAAAATGGGGTTTATCCTAAGTAAATGCCCAGGTCATTTAATTGCACCTATGCCACGTATGGCACCTATCAATGTGGTCTCGAAATGCATACCAGGAGCAAGTTCTAATTCTGAATGCATGCACCGGTTACACACAATAAATGAAAGTGAAGCATTAAAAATGAATGCTTAATATAGGCTCAAGTTACCTCACTCCAAATATAGGTTGTATGTACCCAGTCACGCGATGCCCCTCTTAGACTTTCATTTTGAAATCATTTAGATTCTGATATGTTCCGGTATCTTTTTACCGACTGTTGAATACTTGCAAAAAAAATTGTACTTTTCCTTAATTTTTTTGACTCAAAAAACTTTTGAAAAAGTCAGTTTGCTGAATGAGTAGCAAAACTATTGTCGAAGCAAGACCGTTTTTGTAGTGGAAAATTTTTTAAAATTTCTGGCAAAATAAGGATTTGTTTATTTACTGAGGACAATTTCGAGAAATTTTTTGATCTTGACAAGTGAGCAAAGAGTATACTGCTATCCCACACTTAAAAATAAACATTGTCCTCAATGTTTCTGCACTAAGTAGGGAGAATCCCACACTTAGGGTTTTTCATTAAGTCAAATATAGATTTCTAGTTTTCCAATTATGGGGTATTAATCCAGAATTTTTAGTAGGCATGAGCATATATTATCATAAGATAGATAATAAGAACTGAGTGGTACTTCCCTACGCTTGGTGAGCCCTGGATGGAGGACCAGATTCGTGAAGGAGTGGTGTAAGTGATTTGTTGCTATCCCACACTTAAAAATAAACATTGTCATCAATGTTTCTGCACTAAGTAGGGAGAATCCCACTCTTAGGGTTTTTCATTAAGTCAAATATAGATTTCAAGTTTTCAAGTTATGGGGTATTAATCCCACACTTAGAATTTTAAGTAGGCATGAGCATATATTATCATAAGATAGATCATAAGAACTAGAGTGGTACTTCCCTACGCTTGGTGAGCCCTGGATGGAGGACCAGATTCGTGAAGGAGTGGTGCAAGTGATTTGCTGGAGTTTAACCAGACTTCTTTTAAGATCATCCATTCCTACGAATACTGACTTCTGCAAATAGCCATAAATAGAGTCATAATAACCAGGTCTCACAAGATAGTAGTACGATAAGTCTAAAACATAAAGTAGATAAATCTAAAACATAAAGATAATAAAGATAAACTAAGGATCATCTAGCAGATCATCCAAATCAGAGTTGAACTCAGCAACAACAGCATCATAGAAGGCAGAGATGGCAGCATCATTAAGGACAGAAGAAGGTGATTGATTTGACGCAAAAAGTCACGTTTTTGGGCACCATTTCAAGCCCATTTTGGCCCAAATCTTTGAATAAACATCGAATAATCAATGTTTTATGCTAAAAATATAAAATGAGCCAAACTTAGACTTCCTTTCAAAAATCAATTATAATGCTCAAATAACGAACAAAACAGAGCTAAAACGATTCACTTGTGGTTCTATCATATAATTAAGCAAAAATGGCCTAATCTGTGTCATATTGATCTTCAGGAAAATACGAAACCATGAGCGCAAGAATCGTTCAAATCTGACAAGTAACGAAGAAGATAGAGCCAAACGAAGATCACAAGAACTACAACCAAGAAACCAAGACTTACGATCCAATGCACAAGACCACGAGCCAAGCCACACCACCCCCTAGGGTCCGTATACCACCCCTTAGGGGCCATATACCACCCCCTAGAGGGCGTATACGCCCCCTTTAGGGGGTAGTACCAAGCCACACCACCCCCTAGGGTCCGTATACCACCCCTTAGGGGCCATATACCACCCCCTAGAGGGCGTATATGCCCCCTTTAGGGCGTATACTACCCCCTAGGGGTGGTATACTACCCCTTTGAGGTGGTATACCCCACTTTTGGTGCTGTATTTGGCCTTTTTGGTGTCCGATACCCCCCTTTTGGTGTCCAATACTACCCTTTTGGTGCCGAATCTTTGAGCTAGGGTTGGTATTTTAGTGCAAATTGGAAGAATTTGGTGTCAAAATGGTGGTAACATGCTTGGAAGACTTTGCCTATAAATAGAGGCATCAACCTCCTCACTTCACACACCTCCACACAACACAATTCCATTCTCTCTCTCTCACACACTTTCTCTCTCTAGAATAGTAGTAGTAGTAGTATTTAGCTAGTAGGATTAGAGTAGCAAGCTTACGAGCTTTGTACGGAGTCGCTCTGAGACTGCGGTTGCGCAGATTTGTTGTAACGCCTATCAGGTTTTATTATACAATCATTTCTTGTTATTTTTAAATATGTTATGCTTTTGTTATGATTTATTAAGAATGCATGTTATGATAATTGCTATGTTAGTTAAGACAAATCTGTGTTTGCTATGATAGACGTTATGCTAGGGTAGTTATACTTTAAATCATGTTGTTACTCTGCTTGTATGAAATTAGGATATGTTTGAATTTATGAAATGATTCTCAAATGTTTTATTTATCCAACTTATGATGTGGTTTGAAACCTGTTGATAGAATCTGGCCAATTGCTAGAAATAGGTCCCTCAACTATTCTGTGTCTGAATGATTCGATAAACTCGGCATGGCCGTTGTTCTCCTGATTGAAATACATCAAAGGAGACACAGAGCGAAGGATTAGAGATGGATTAGAATTAATTTCATATATCGAATGCTTTTGAGAGAACTTTTGGAGCATTCATGACTTAACCATTAATCCAGAAACTCTGCCTGAAATAAACTGATAACTATCCATGTTACACTACTGCATGTTCTTGTTTGATTGTTGCTTTAGGGTTTGCATGCTAGTATCTATTTGTCTATTGCGGTTGTTGGATTCATTATTAGGTTTTCAAACATAGAATAATTACATACAACAGTTAACATGCTAGAATAATTACAATGATCTCTATGAAATAATGCCGAACAATTTAACAGATCGTTAGACAGACTTTCCAACTTATTCCGCGGGGTAACTCATGTTCACTATATTGTTTATTCAACAATTCGTGCCATGATACGGACGTCTCAGAAGATCGAGACTGGGGAATAGGATTCGAGGTTAGTTGTCGGTTAAATTGGTACTGCACTTGGGAGAACTTCAGGTGTAGTTTAACTCCATATCTGTTATCCATGTGACATGTTATTTATTTGATTGTGGACAACTCTACGTTAGATAAGTAATAGGATAGGAGCTATGGCCCATTAGGACATATACAGTAATGATACGGGATCTCAGAGCGAGGCATCGGAAATACCGTAAAACGGCTCAGTACTTGGTATAGCGCTGGAACCACCTCTGGTGAAGTACAAATGCGTGGAAGCCATGAAAAGGCCGTAGGTACAGTACTATGTTGAGCATCGTTTAGAGACCCCAAATCAAGCACTGCTAGGATTCATTATAAATAGAGCCTTAATCCTCGTAACTACCCCTAAATAACATACACCAATGTCATAGAAAACACTCGCGTAATCCACAGTTCTCTCAGCGACTACACTCCTCATTTATTTTATTGTCTTTAGTTTACATAAAATAGAAAACAAAACCCCTCAAATAGTTTTAAAACCCTAGCTAAATTACCAAAGAAAATTAATCCTCCTAAGATCTCATGCCCGTTGTGGTTTGAAGAACGACACCTGAGTCATACCTACCGCTTACTATACAAGTAGTAGTATCACTTAGGCTTCCCTGCACTATAAATAAAAAACCACCCATCCGATCGTCTGCCCCAACTGGAAGGCCCGCAATGACCAGGAAGCAATTCTTGAACCAACCGTTGGAGCGCGATCAGGTTTTTGGCGCCGCTGTCAGGGACTACAATGACTGATTTTAGGAATTTAGTTATCTTAGTTATTTAGCGATCCTTTCGGAAGATCAATATCATCCGAAAGTTCCTTTCCTTTCCTTAGGTTAATTTTACTTTTTCCGTCTTTAGATTAGAATAGTTTAACCCTTCCTTTCTGAAACCCTACTTTCTACCAACGAGTTATGTCGAACCGTATCACTCTCGCCTCATCAATTAAACCACTGCTAGAGGGACGAGGAGGACCGATCGTAACATCAACAGACGAAACCCTTGAAATTAAGCCTCACTGCATTAAAATGATTAAATCTGAGTGTCAGTTTCATGGTCTTGTTGGGTTTTCTATTCCCTAACTAGATTAACATATGCAGCGGAAAATAACAATTAATCTAGAGCAACTAGGAAACTAAACCCTAAAGGACCGTTACTTAATAAAGCTATTAACAATAACAAAATAAATAGATTAACGAGAAAATACTAACCTTTGAGAAAACTAATTTCTCACGCGCAGAAAACCTTACAGAACCTTCACGCAGACTCCTTGCTCGACCTTCCATGCTTTGGATGGCAAGTACCCAAAATAGAATACCTCTAATGCGTCATACCCGTGAACCAAGAGAAATTCCCAAACTCCTAGGGTCCCGACTCTAAGTCGTGTAAACTCTTACAAGGAGTAGGAATGAGAAAGAGAGAAAGAATTGAACTCTATTCAATTCTGAGATGATTGGAAACCTTGGATTAGACCTCTATTTATAGGGTAGAGGATGCCTTGGGGTTTTAATCCCTGGCCAATGTAGAACAAATTCAGACGGCTTCCAACCGCCGGTTGAAGCCTTCAGCCGGCGGTTGGGATTAATCCTTTCCCAAGTCAAACACGCGTCGCACCGACTTACAAACCCTAATCCTCCAACCGCCGGTTGGAACTTGTTTCCAGAATGTTCCTTTTAGTTTCTAATTAATATTCGATTAATAAACTAACTAAACATTCATTATAGTTTCTGTTAATTACTTTTAGCTTCTAATTAATTTATCAACTATGATAAATTAACAAACTAATTAATTAACTACAATATTAATTCTAATTTAATATTATCTCTCTTATTGTTTCTCTTACTGTTCATCGAGGGCAACCCAAAAAGGCTCTACCTTTAGAATAGTCTTACCAATTAGTTATGACATTGGACACTATTTCCAACAGTCTCCCACTTGGACAAGTCATCAACTACTATTGGTCCGTCTTTATCCTAAGTAGAGGTGCCATCCAATGCATCTGCCGAACTCTGATCATATCCAGTGACATTCCTTTTAGATAAGTGATCTTATATTCCTTTGTTTCAGATATCGTATGAAACTGGGACATGGATTTTTTTTCTCAATCTCCAGATTCAAGATTATGTTTTCAGATTTCCGATCAATTTGACTATATGGACTACTGAATTGTACAATCAATTTAGTCCTGGCTTGGCCAATCACTTTATGAGTCAACATTTAATCATCAGAGGGCCCAGGGATATCGCTTTTCCTCTCAGGCAAAAGGAACAAATAAATTTCGCATACACAGCACTAGTCAACTCATCATGTCATACCTAGCGTATCCTTTATGACTGGCATTTACGCACAGCGTTTGAATAAGCTAAAATATAACTGACTTGAAAACTAGGAACTCAAATGTATCTCCATTTTAAGAATATAAGATATTATCATCTCAGAGTTACTCGTGATTTCAATCCATGAAGTAACTTCCATGAGTGCAGGTTTCTCCTATACTTAAATCCCCATTAAGTACCCATGAGTGTTGCAGCAATCTCCATGCAATGTCTAATCTCCATAGATAATCTACTAACACTCCATGACAGTCTTTATTCACCACATACTTCTTATAGTGTGATCGACTGAGGAGGTTTGAGTAATTCTGATTACTCTGGAAGTGGTGTCTAAACATGCTAAACTGAAACACAATGATAAACGATAGTAAATGGTAGAACTCCTTCCCATAAATTATCCCCATTATTTATCACCAAGTCTATTCTAGTTCCCATCATTGTTTGTTATGTTTCAAAATCAAACAACTAAAACTTTATCTCGTAAACCTATGCTCCTAGCACGTTTACTGATCGTGTGTCCATCACAATCATGTGTCCCTTACCTTCCTTTGAACAAAATGGTATTTTACTTCAATGTGCTTTGGACTCTACATTAACACATAACATTTCACTAGGATTCGTTCTATTGGAACACCTCCAAGATCATCAATGAAATTCCTCATCCTTATGACTTCTTTTAAGTCTTGCAAGTTTCAATATACTCAGATTCCCATATGTTATTGTATCTTGCTTTGAACCTTTCAAGGTTATTGTTCCCCCATCCAGTAAGAATACCCAACCAGACTGTGAACGACTATCATCTCTATCTGTTTGTAAACTTACATCAATATAAACCATTACTCTAAGTTTCTCTTCTCCACCATAATCTAAGAACCTGTCTTTAGTATTTCTCAAATACTTAAGAATATTCTTTTATAGCTATTTATAACCTTTACCAGAATTCTCCTGATGTCAACTCACTATGCTCCAAGCAAATGAGACATCGGGTCTTGTATACTTCATGGCATGTATGATCGATCCTATAGCCGAAGCCTATGAAACTCGACTCATTTAGTCCAATCTTTTGCAGTCTTTGGACACTAATCTTTTAGTAATCTTTATGCCATGATGTAAGGGTAGATTCCCTTTCTTAGAATTCTCCATTTTAAAACCTTTTCAAAATTCATTCTAAGTACATGTCCTGGTTAAGTCCTTTGAGATGTTTTCAACATATCTCTGTAAATCTTTGTACTAAGAATATATTGTATCTTTCAAATCTTTCACGGTGAAATATTCTCCCAATCGACTCTTTACACCTTGTAATGTTGGGATTACATTTCCTATGAGTATTATATCATTTACATATAATATCAGGAAGACTACAATGCTCCAACTGACTTTGACACATATGTTGGACTCATCTTTGCTTCTAGAAATCTAAACTGTTAGACTTTCTTATTGATGTGTGCTAAGTATACACAATTATAATCACAAGTTTAATTAAGGAAATACTAAATAATACTATCACACAATTCAGGCAAGTGTTATCCTGATCATAGAATATAGTTTTATAACTAAGTCCAGATTCGAACACAGGGAACGTGATTTAATCTATAACTAACTATTTATTTATCCTAATTACAATTATTACAATTAATCTACAAATTCACAATTATAAACAATAATATACAATAATATATAAGATAGGGGGGACGTTTTAATTCCAATCGAACATATATTTAATTGATACCAATTCTTTAATAGATAAGTTTAAAGGAACAACTTAAGAATACTAAATTGGATAGAAGATTATGACTATCTAAACTATTATTTATTACACTTATTATATCAACTTATGTCTATTTGCGTGTTGGCTATTATTATTGTGATTTACTAATGTAGAAAACCTCAAAGGTTATGGCAATTCTCATATAGCAATACAGTCAAAGGTTATGTAAAGTATCAATATTTATTAAGATCTATCAACATATTATTGATGCAATTTCAGGGTCGGTTGAATCATAATGCTACTTAACATCTAATAAAACATAATCACTTAATTTAAAAACCCAAAAGGTTAGTGAGTTTATCTATAAATCGGTTAATTATGATTATTAACATAATATAATACATAATTCTTGCACAACAATATTCAATAATATAGTTCCAACATAAACATATAATTCATATAACAAAAATAGTAAACATACATTTAAACATTCATAATGAAAATCTAATAAGCAATTAGTTCAAATAAATAATATCCATAGTAACCCAAAAGGTTAGTGAAGCTACAAGGATAAAGAAACCGAACCAATTGACGAACTAGCTTTTCCTAGGGTTGAAAACCTTCAAACCCTAGATCCTTAGCCTCCAAATTCGCACCTAAAGTCGACCTTAAACCTTAATATTCGACTTTTAATTCAAAGAATCGTATATCGTTTAATCAAAACTAAGCCCCTATTTATACTAATTCTGGCCGACCCTCCAACCGTCGGTTAGAGTTAATTGAGTATTACTCCAACTCTGCGCTTTCTCCACCGCCATGAACCTTTATCCCCAACCGCCGGTTTGACTTAATTTCTAGAATATTCCAAAATCGGCTTGGGCTTCAAATTGGGTTTCTCTTTCTTCTTTAAACGGATTCATTTGTTTCCTTGGCCCAAATCTTTAATATTATCATATTAGTCTTCATTTCTTTAAGGTTTAGATCTTCTTTTCTTCAATTGCTTTAATCTCTTCAGTTTCGGTCTTATTCTCGTTCTTTTTCTCCAATCTTCAATTAAAATACATTTCTGCAAATATTAACAGAATAAGTATCTAAAATCATATAAATGCATAAAATGTATACAAATATAGGGATAAATAATATAAAATATAGTATCTATTTGATGCTTATCAAAAATCCCCACACTTAAGTTCTGCTTGTCCTCAAGTAGAATACTGAATAAAATTCAAAAAATAAGCATCAACTTAATATTCAAAAATCAGAATACCAAAATTAAAAACCTGTTTTATAACTTAAAAATTTAAACAATTTAATTAACATGGATAACTATAATGTATAAATAAAAATTATTATTATTCGTGCAATATATAGCTCATGAATGATTACTAATATATTTATCCATTTTAAACAATCTATATTTATACTTCTGAATACATCTTTATTATTAGAATGTATATTACTTATGATTTCCATATATGATATACTCTTAAACTTAATCATGCAATTTACTTTTATATTCCAAATAAGTATATAAAATCCATTTTTAGGAATCAAGACATTGGTGACAGGTCTGCATTTACATGCAACAAAGCGACATAACTTGATTCAGGTAAAGTAAAATTTTAAATCAAACCAGCGGTGACAGGTCTGTACAGCCGTACAACAAAGCGACATAGTTTGATTTTTATTTTTATATTTTTTTTTCTGTTAAAAGAATTTTCTCTTTCTTTTACTTTATTTAAGAATACTAATTAGAAATCAGGTCTGTACTTACGTACAACAGAGGAAACAATTAGTAAACTCCCAAATGTTTTTATATAAATATGAAGATATATAAAATTATCGCATGATAAATCTAAGAATTAAAACTTTTATGTCATACATCATATTATATACCATAAAATAATAAACAAGTTATTTTATTAATTTTTTAAAATTCAGAAATCTACATATAGATTGTCTATTAGAACATCATATCATGTAACTATATATCACTTATTATTAAATAGCTTACATTATATATACAAAACAGTTAATCCATATTAAAGTCTAAACTTTTAAATACAAAACAACTTTTAACAAAAGTATTCTAATTAATAAATACTCAGTTATACACTTAAAATTTTATTAAAAATTAAGAACAATAGAAACTTAAATAATTAATTAATTAAAGAAATTCTTTTTCTTACGAACCCTATCCCCACACTTAAATTATACAATGCCCTCATTGTATAAAAATGATAAACAAAAGTGAGTAAGGAAAAGAAAAATAGAACAGAAAAACTCCCCTGACTGAATTTTCAAAATTCATCATCGGCTAAGTAAAAACTCTGTTTGGTTGATTTCTTGATCTCCTGAAAAATAATATACAACATCCACACTTTCGTAGTTAATCACGATTGCATTTAGCATATGCAATAAGCCTTTAAACCCCTCGGTATCCCAAGTGGACGAGTTATAGTCTCGTGAGGGTTTCCAGTGAACATACCCACAAAGTTCAGTCCTGAAAAGAAAATAAAAATCATAACATATATAAAAATAAACACAGGTTGTCTCCTGAGAAGCACTTTTGTTTAAATGTCGGTAAGTTCGACCAAATCCCGTAACCTATACTTCCAAAGATATATCTGAAAAATGCTCCACAGTTCCTTCATAATATTTCTTTAAACGATGTCCATTGACCTTAAAAATATTTCCATCGAATGCTATTAAATCCACACTTCCATTAGCATGAACTTGGTGAATCACATATGGTCCGCTCCATCTTGATCTTAATTTACCTGGAAATAAACGAATACGAGAATTATATAAAAGCACACGTTCTCCAGCAACAAAGTCTTTGTTTCCCCGAAGTCGCGCATCATGCCATTTCTTCGTCCTTTCTTTATAAAGCCTTGAATTTTCATAAGCATTCCAACGAAGCTCATCTAACTCATGTAACTGTAAAAAGCGATGCCTAACAACCTCATCGGTATCTATGTTGCATTCCCGAAGTGCCCAATATGCTTTGTGTTCTATTTCCACTGGTAAATGACAAGCTTTCCCATAAATTAACCTATAACGAGTACAACCTGTAGGTGTTTTAAATGCGGTCCTATATGCCCAAAGTGCATCATTTAATTTCTCTGACCACTCTTTTCTGTTTGATCCAACAGAATGTTCCAAAATACGTTTTATTGCTCGATTTGTATTTTCAACCTGTCCACTTGTTTGTGGATGATAAGGTGTAGCAATCCTGTGACTAACTCCATATCTCTTTAATACTTTTTCCAATTGAGTATTACAAAAATGAGTACCTCGATCACTAATTAAGGCTTTAGGAGTTCCAAATCTTGCAAATAACTGTTTAAGAAATTTTACCACAACTCTTGCATCATTTGTAGGTAATGCCTTCGCTTCTGCCCACTTGGAAACATAATCCACAGCAACTAATATATACTTATTACCGTAACTTGTAGGAAAGGGTCCCATAAAATCAATACCCCAGATATCAAATATCTCACAAACCTGTATATTAGTCTGTGGCATCTCATCTTTTTTAGAAATATTTCCAGCTCTCTAACATGAATCACAATTCCTAACAAAAGCATATGTATCTTTAAAAATCGTCGGCCAATAAAATCTTGCATCAAATATTTTTCTTGCCGTGTAACTTGGTCCATTATGACCTCCAACTGGTCCTTCATGACAATGCTTTATAATTTGCTGAGCTTCTTCACCATGTATACAACGTCTAATTATACCATCTGCAAAATATCTGAAAAGAAATGGGTCTTCCCAAAAATAATACTTTAAATCAGAAAAGAATTTCTTTCTCTTTTGGTAATCCATCCTTGGTAAAATCTTAGTAACCAAATAATTTGCATAATTTGAAAACCAAGGTATATTCATTATTTCTTGTGCAGTCATCAACTTCTCATCAGGAAATGTATCTTGAATTTCCTCTTCATCTAATATTTCTAATTCCGGATTTTCCAACCTTGACAAATGATCAGCTGCAACATTTTCAGCTCCTTTCTTGTCTTTAATTTCAATATCGAATTCCTGCAATAAAAGAATCCATCGCAATAAACGAGGGCGCGCATCCTGCTTATTAAACAAATACTTCAATGCAGAATGGTCAGTATAAACCACAGTTCTAGTTAAGACAAGATAAGAACGAAACTTATCGAATGCAAAAACTACTGCCAAAAGTTCCTTTTCCGTAGTTGTATAATTTTCCTGAGCATCTGTTAATGTCTTACTGGCATAATAGATTGGCTTAAACTTGTTATCAATTTTCTGTCCCTAAACAGCTCCTACTGCATAATCACTAGCATCACACATTAATTCAAAAGGTAAATTCCAGTCTGGACTAATCATTACCGGAGCAGATATCAACGTTTCCTTTAAGGCATCAAACGACTGTTTGCATTCATCTGTAAACTCAAACTTTGCATCTTTTTCCAGCAAATGATTCAATCGTATCGCAATCTTTGAAAAATCTTTTATAAATCTTCTATAAAATCCGGCATGGCCTAGGAAACTCCTTATTCCCTTTACATTAGTAGGATAAGGTAATTTTGAAATAACCTCAATCTTTGCTTTATCCACCTCAATTCCTATCTTTGATATTTTATGTCCTAAAACAATCCCTTCTCGAACCATAAAATGACATTTTTCCCAATTAAGAACTAGATTAGCACCTTCACATCTTTGCAACATCCTTTTTAAATTTTCTAAACAAGCATCAAATGAATCCCCAAATACCGAGAAATCATCCATAAATATTTCCATGAAATCTTCCACCATATCATGAAATATCGCGATCATGCAACATTGAAATGTAGTTGGTACATTACACAACCCAAACGACATTCTTCTATAAGCAAAAGTACCAAACGGACAAGTGAATGTTGTCTTATCTTGATCTTCAGCTGCAATGGGTATTTGAAAATATCCTGAAAATCCATCCAGAAAACAATAGAATTCTTTTCCTGCTAATCTTTCTATCATTTGATCAATAAATGGTAATGGAAAATGATCTTTTCTGGTAGCATCATTCAATTTCCGATAATCAATACAAACTCTCCATCCTGTTACCGTCCTTGTGGGTATTAATTCATTTTTCTCATTAGGTACCATTGTCATTCCACCTTTCTTTGGTACGACATGTATTGGACTTACCCATAGACTGTCTGAAATAGGATAGATTAATCCTGAATCCAATAATTTAATGATTTCTTTCCTGATGACGTCTTTCACATTAGGATTCAATCTTCTTAATGGTTGTACAACTGGCTTAAAATCCGTTTCCATTAAGATTTGATGAGTGGAGTAAGTAGGACTGATTCCCTTGATATCCGTGATCTTCCATGCTATTGCCTTTTTATGTTGTTTAAGAACCTGCACTAAGCGATCTTTTTCTGCAGTTGATAGTTTAGAAGATATGATAACTGGTAAATCTGATGTACCTTGTAGATAAGCATATTCTAGATGCGCTGGTAGCTCTTTAAGTTCCAATTGTGGTGGTTCTTCAATAGATGTTTTGAACTCGAAGATCTCTTCCTTCAGATACGGAATCTTGTCGATAGAATTTGGTAATAATTCTTGGTTGAGAATTTTAGCAACTGTTTGTGATGATTCAGCTTTAATATGTTGTTGAAGAACAACAGTTACTTCTGACTCTTCATCTTCTTCTAATAGTTTGTCAAATTCTGCCAAATCTTTCTCAGTGTCAAATTCTTCAGTCCATTCTGTAAGAATTCCAGTATCTGTTTGATCTTTTTCTATAAAATCTTGAAAAGAAGGGTTATCTAGATATTCATAAGCATTCAAATAATAACAAGAATCATCAACATAATCAGGAAATTTCATAGATTTATTAACATCAAAAACAATTTTATCATCTCCTAATCTCATGGTAATCTTTCTATCAAAAACGTCTATTAGGGCATGTGTTGTTGCTAAAAATGGTCTTCCTAAGATAATAGGGACTTTAGGGTCTTCTACCATATCTAAAATTACAAAATCACATGGAAAAACAAATTTATCAACTTTAATCAAAATATTTTCAATTATTCCCCTAGGATATTGAACAGATCGGTCAGCTAATTCGATACACATACGAATAGGTTTTGGTTCTCCTAATCCTAATCGCATAAAAAGTATATATGGCATTAATGAAATACTAGCTCCTAAATCTGCCAATGCATTTTCAATAGTCATTTCACCAATTTTGCAAGGTATAGTAATACTCCCTGGATCTTTGACTTTCGGAGGTAATTTATTTTGCATTATTGCTGAGCATCTTGCATTCATTGTCACCTTCGTCACATTATCCAGTTTATTTTTGTTTGTCAGCAGCTCCTTAAGATACTTTGCATATTTTGGCATCTGAGCTATAGCTTCAACAAAAGGAATGTTAATATGAAGTTGTTTCAGGTTTTCCAAAAATTTGTGGTATTGTTCATCTTCTTTGTCTTTCCTAAGAGCAGTTGGATATGGAGGTGGGGGTGTATAGTCTTTGATGACTTCTTTAACTTTATTTTCTCCATTCTCCTTTTTGTTTGCTTGTATGTCTTCATCAATTGTTTCCTTTTCAACCTGCTTAGATTCAACAATTTTATTAGCTATAATAGGAGAGTCAACATTCTTACCACTTCTGGTAATTACTGCGTTAGCTTGTTCCTTTGGATTTGTTTCAGTAAATCCTGGCAATGTTCCTGGAAATCTCTCCTGCAATGCTTTAGCAATTTGATGAACTGAGCTCTCAATTTGTTTGATCGAGGCTTCGTGATTACGCATTCTGGCATCGTCTTCTTCATTTCTTTTATTACTTGCTTCAGCCATTTTTTCCAATGCGTTTTCTATCACCGTCATTCTGTCATTATAGGAAGTTTGTCCTGTTTTGACATAATATCCTGGTGCTCCTTGTTGAAACTGTTGACCTGGTTGATTAACTCTTCTAAAATTAGAAACTTGACGATAATTTGGATTTCCTTGAAAATCCCCATACATAACTTCCTCATTACATAATTTGTTGTCAGTATTAGGACATTCTTCTTTTAGATGATTTCCTCCACATATTTCACACCCAATCCTAATTGCATGAACTTGTTCATTTACTTTCTTAACATCTCTTCCCATACTTTCCAATTTCGCTGTTATAGCTGCTAGACCATCATTATCTTCAGATATCCTTTTTCTTCCAGATGAACCATCATCCCATAACTGAGAATGTTTAGCTAATTCTTCAATTCCGGCTCTTGCCACTGCTGGAGTTTTCTTAGGTACTGGACCTTGTGCATCCAACTGTTGACGTGTTGCCCGATCAACTCCTTTATAGAATACTGTTATCTCTTGTTGGACATTCAAATCATGTTGTGGACATTTGTGTAGCATTTCCTTATATCTTTCCCAAGTTTGATACAGAGATTCATCAGATTTCTGTTTGAAGTTCCTAATCTCATCAATCATTTTTGAAGTCTTGGAAGGTGTACAATACATTTTTAGAAATTTTGTACGAAGATCATCCCAAGTAGTAATAGATCCGGCTGGCTCGTTATTGATCCATCTCTTAGCTCCATCCTTTAGTGTTAAAGGAAATACTCGCAACATAACCTGATCTCTTGTAACATTGGGAAAATAAAACATATCAGCAATCTCCAAAATTTTCTCAACATGCTCGTTTGCATCTTCTTTATCTTCTCCTCTGAAAGTATTTTCACGTAATTCTTTCAAAAATTGCCCCTTTAACTCAAATTCTACTTCTTTGGCTATGGCAGGCCTAACCACTCCCGGTCTCGGATCTCCACGAGTTTGAATCGTGTAATCTTCAAGCGTCATGTCAGCTATGTCTGCCATAATTGGTTGTATTTCGTGCTCTGGTTCAGAATCACTTGGATATATCGTAGGTTGCCTAGAAGGTATTTTATCCTCACCCGACTCTGGATCGGAATAATAACCGTATTCAGCCGTTTTGGCTAAATTGTTATGAAAAACTAAATTGTCTTCTTCTGGTGAAAGTTCGTGTTTTGGTGAATTTGGTGGTGCGTATGATAATCTTTTTCTCGAATGAAATTCTCGTTCTGGTTCGTCAAATGGACTGAGAGGATCTGGATGAAGTGTCCGGGTCATACATCAATCTGTTAAAGAAGAACAGAATTTAGTAGCACCATAAATTCAAAAGTAAATGTTAGTAATATTTTAGAAATAATCAGGTTGATGTATATGAATTTCGAAAATTAATAATAAAACACATTCAAAATTAAATATTCGAAAAGATATTCCCAACCGAACTTTTCCTATTTGTTAGTAATGCAAGTTAGTTGTTAATTGAAGTTAAAATTAATTTGTTAAATTTCTTATACCAAGCTAGTCAATAGATCTCGGTAGCTCCATTGATTGTACACAAAAGCGGAGAAACAGGTCAGCGCGAAGGGTATTGAAAACCTATTTCTTTCGAGAAGCACTTTACCTCTTATATGATAAATCAATGAGGTAGGGCTGAACTCTCATTATACCTTTGTTTTTGTTAGTACTTTCAATGGGTGAGCCGATATTTCGTATTGATTTTGCAAAGCATTAGAAATAAAATTATTTTACAGGGAAAATAGTTAGTTTAAATTAAAATCTACCGCTCCCCGGCAGCGGCGCCAAAAACTTGATGTGTGATAAGTATAGGCAATTATAATCACAAGTTTAATTAAGGAAATACTAAATAATACTATCACACAATTCAGGCAAGTGTTATCCTGATCATAGAATATAGTTTTATAAGTAAGTCCAGATTCGAACACAGGAAACGTGATTTAATCTATAACAAACTATTTATTTATCCTAATTACAATTATTACAATTAATCTACAAATTCACAATCATAAACAATAATATACAATAATATATAAGATAGGGGGGACGTTTTAATTCCAATCAAACATATATTTAATTGATACCAATTCTTTAATAGATAAGTTTAAAGGAACAACTTAAGAATACTAAATTGGATAGAAGATTATGACTATCTAAACTATTATTTATTACACTTATTATATCAACTTATGTCTATTTGCGTGTTGGCTATTATTATTGTGATTTACTAATGTAGAAAACCTCAAAGGTTATGACAATTCTCATATAGCAATACAGTCAAAGGTTATGTAAAGTATCAATATTTATTAAGATCTATCAACATATTATTGATGCAATTCCAGGGTCGGTTGAATCATAATGCTACTTAACATCTAATAAAATATAATCACTTAATTTAAAAACTCAAAAGGTTAGTGAGTTTATCTATAAATCAGTTAATTATGATTATTAACATAATATAACACATAATTCTTGCATAACAATATTCAATATATAGTTCCAACATAAACATATAATTCATATAATAAACATAGTAAACATACATTTAAACATTCATAATGAAAATCTAATAAGCAATTAGTTCAAATAAACAATATCCATAGTAACCCAAAAGGTTAGTGAAGCTACAAGGATAAAGAAACCGAACCAATTGATGAACTAGCTTTTCCTAGGGTTGAAAACCTTCAAACCCTAGATCCTTAGCCTCCAAATTCGCACCTAAAGTCGACCTTAAACCTTAATATTCGACTTTTAATTCTAAGAATTGTATATCGTTTAATCAAAACTAAGCCCCTATTTATACTAATTCTGGCCGACCCTCCAACCGCCGGTTGGAACCTCCAACCGCCGGTTGGAGTTAATTGAGTATTACTCCAACTCTGCGCTTTCTCCACCGTCATGAACCTTTAGCCCCAACCGCCGGTTGGGCAATCCAACCGCCGGTTGGACTTAATTTACAGAATATTCCAAAATCGGCTTGGGCTTCAAATTGGGCTTCTCTTTCTTCTTTAAACGGATTCATTTGTTTCCTTGGCCCAAATCTTTAATATTATCATATTAGTCTTCATTTCTTTAAGGTTTAGATCTTCTTTTCTTCAATTGCTTTAATCTCTTCAGTTTCGGTCTTATTCTCGTTCTTTTTCTCCAATCTTCAATTAAAATACATTTCTGCAAATATTAACAAAATAAGTATCTAAAATCATATAAATGCATAAAATGTATACAAATATAGGGATAAATAATATAAAATATAGTATCTATTTGATGCTTATCACTTATGGAAGTAGAGATTCCAGCTACAAGAAACATGTTTAAATCTATAAACGGCCTTCTAAAGCTTACACACTCTATAAGGATTCTTTGCTAATTTTCAAAACCTTCCGGTTGTGCAATGAACACATCCTCTGTCAGTTTCCTTTTAAAGGAAAGTGGTTTTGACATTCATCTGCCAAATTTCATGACCATGAAATGCAGCTATTGTAAGCAATATCCTAATTGACTTTATTTCATCTATTGGTGAGAAGGTTTCCTCATAATCAATCCCGAAGGTTTGAGTATAGCCCTTCGCTGCCATCCTAGCTTTATAAGTGTGCACTTCCCATCCATGTCTATCTTCCTCTTGAAGATACACCTACAACTCACTGTCTTGAAACCGAGTGCAGTGTAAACCAAATTCCAAACTTGGTTGTCAGACATAGATTGAATCTTACTTTTCACAGCTTCCTTTCACTTAGCAGCCTTAGGGCCTGCCATCGCTTCCTTTGTAGTTAGCAGACTCATCTAATTCAATTAGTGTATTGTCACTTATCATGTTCTTCTTTATTGAAACCATGATAGAACCGAGGAGGTTTGCTAACTCTACAACTGCGAGCGGGAAAGGATATGTCATCAAGTTCAACAGGTGTCTCCACCTCTTGTTGAGTGTCAGTGTTTACTATAGGTTCATCATCGGTCGATCCTTGAATCTTTTCAAGATCAATTGTACTCCTACTGTCCTCTTTAGATATTATTTCTCTCTCAAGAAACACTCCCTTTTAAGCGACAAATATCTAAACGACTTCTGTGGATAACCGATGAAAAGATACCTTTTCTCATCTGGCTTCTAGTTTGTGCTAAGTTTCTCGTCTAACGATAGCTTCACAACCCCAGATGTGGATGTGCCCAAGAGAAAAACCTTTTCCCTTCCACATCATCTTTCTTGGTAAGTATTAGTTTTAAGACATGCGAGACTATTTTAATGCCTAATTCTATAAGCTTTTTAGAAGTGTTACTTGACTCATCATTGATTGAATCCTTGTCTAATAGGATTCGATTCTCCTCTCTGCTACTCCATTCAGCTACGGTGTTTTAGGAGGAGTCAATTTGTGAAACTATTCCACAATGTCTATGATGATCAAGAAACTTGATACTAAGGTGTTCTCCTCCCCTATCGGATCGGAGTACCTTTATCTTTCTGCCCATTTGGTTCTCTATATTACGTCCTAACACTTTTTGAACTTTCAAAAGTGTCTGACATATGTTTAATCAGATAAACATATCCATGTCTACTGAAGTAATCAGCAACATAGTAGCTATTTCCATCTTTTATGGTGCATCGGAATGGTCGACATACATCCATGTATAGCAAGTCGAACAATCCATCACTTCTTTCATATGACATGTGAATAGTGATTTAGTCATCTTGCTCAATAACCAAGATTTGCATACGTCATCCGATTTAGGGTCGAATGATTCCAACACTCCATACTTTTGGAGTTTGGGCGATATTCTTTCTTGTTTACGTGCCTTAGACGATATTACCACAATTTGGATTTGTCAAGCATTTTATACGAACCATCATTTAAATTCCTTTGCTGACTTATTCAACATTATCATATATGCCTTTGCAAGTAGACGCTTTATCACCATTTTCATTTCTTAATGAAACTGATAACTCTCTTTAAATAAGCATGAAATGAATCTATGTTACTTGTCATTTCTGACGAATAACAACAATTATTTAAATGTATCCTAACTCCTGATTTTAGCATGAGCTCAAACTTTCCAATGGGCGTGACTCTCTTGTCTCCCATGACTAAGTTTAGCTCTCCATGCCTCAGACTTGTACTTTCCTTTAGGCCTTGCAATATAGTGCAAATGTGAGTACCACACCCTATATTCAAGACCTACGAATTATAAGTCGTAGTTTTGTGGAGTTCGATCATTTATATACCTGAATCCTTTTGACCTTATTGTCTTTAAGGTCCTTCAGATATTTTGGCAGCAACACTTCTAGTGTTCCTCTGTGTTGCAGTATAATATACTAATTCCTTTGGATCATTTGCCGGTGCAATTTTAGATTCAATCCTTCTCTTAGCCCTACGATTGAACTTTCCATTCGTATATTCCAGATCTTTTCCTTTTCTATGCATTATGACCAATTGATAACACAGGAGCTGCTGAGCCAAAAAAAGGCACATCAATCTTCTTGATCCTTTGCTCAGTAATTTTGGAGTTCCATTATTCAGGTCTCTTTTTCATTCAAAACCATTTGACATGAGGTTACAAACTGTTTATAGACAGCTGGCTGATCGGACAGTATTATGTTGACCATAACTTTGTATCAAACATCATAATATTTCCGGTGAGCTTTAATCTCTTCTTGGGTTGAATCACTATCAATAGTGGGAATTTACTTATCGAGAATATACTCCTTATTCTCGTCAGGAACATACTCCTTGTTCTCGTACCTACGGTTTCACAGCTCATCAAGAACATACTCCTTGTTCCTTAGAGTGAACCTAGGGTTACATTACCCGTCCATACATTTTGAACTAGTAAGTCTTTCCCTCCCAAGAACTGAGAGTAGTGAGAAGTTTAGGTTATTTGCGGAATTGGGAACAAGAGGATTATTACCATTTTCAACAAAATATTTTGAGATAAAACTATTTTAGTTAGTCTGACTATTCCTTAATTAATTACCCAATTTTCTAATTAAGGCTAGGATCTATATTTTCAGTTATATGAAAAGGGTCGTCGTAATCATATAACAAAATACTTTTGTCTATTTCATTTCTATGAAACTCCTAGATCTTTGAGATTCATTGATACCTATCAATGGCATGTTAATCTCGTTTATGCTCATCTACCATTCATGACTGGTATGCCGAGGATCATGAACTAGATGGTGAACTAACCATGCAAACCCCGCGTGGTGCCTGGCTCGAGTACGCTCGAGAATCGCGAGTCCACATCAACTCTCAATATGTCCTCATATTAATGTGCCGGTTAACCACACACGCTCCATTAACAGTCCATACGAGAAATGTGCGGTTCTCATGGGTTAGCATACTATTCACATTTTTCTATAGCTAAAACGGGATTTTGTTTTACTATTTTAAGCCTACTTTTAATCTTGGCATCATCCTATCAAAAGTCCTCGGTAACTCCATTGAACGCACAAAGAAGCGGAGAAGCAGGTCAGCGCGAAGCTTATTAAAAACCTACTTCTTTAGAGAATCAGAAAGACCCGCCTTATACTCTCTTATAGTTTATTCTTTATGGGTGAGCCGATTTATCAATTGACTGACGATGTATTTAGACTTAAATGATACATATATATAAATCATATTATATATAAGGTTTCTCTTAAACATTTAAGGTACAGGGTTCTATTTTAAAACATTTTAAAATTGAGCATATATTTTAAACCATTAAAATACTAAGGTCTGATTAGTAAATAAATTAACTGTATACATATATAAATCTTTTATACATATATACTTAATTTAATTATTTGGACATAATAAAAACAATTTTATTTCCAAAATACATTTTATCTACATTTTGTATTGCTAACCTTATTAAGCCTACGCTCTGATACCACTGTTAGGTTTTCTATTCCCTAACTAGATTAACATATGCAACGGAAAATAACAATTAATCTAGAGCAACTAGGAAACTAAACCCTAAAGGACCGTTACTTAATAAAGCTATTAACAATAACAAAATAAATAGATAAACGAGAAAATACTAACCTTTGAGAAAACCAATTTCTCACTCGCAGACAACCTTGCAGAACCTTCACGCAGACTCCTTGCTCGACCTTCCATGCTTTGGATGGCAAGTACCCAAAATAGAATACCTCTAATGCGTCATACCCGTGAACCAAGAGAAATTCCTAAACTCCTAGGTTCCCAACTCTAAGTCGTGTAAACTCTTACAAGGAGTAGGAATGAGAAAGAGAGAAAGAATTGAACTCTATTCAATTCTGGGATGATTGGAAACCTTGGATTAGGCCTCTATTTATAGGGTAGAGGATGCCTTGGGGTTTTAATCCCTGGCCAATGTAGAACAAATTCAGACGGCTTCCAACCGCCGGTTGAAGCCTTCAGCCGGCGGTTGGGATTAATCCTTTCCCAAGTCAAACACGCATCGCACCGACTTACAAACCCTAATCCTCCAACCGCCGGTTGGACCTTCCAACCGCCGGTTGGAACTTGTTTCCAGAATGTTCCTTTTAGTTTCTAATTAATATTCGATTAATAAACTAACTAAACATTCATTATAGTTTCTATTAATTACTTTTAGCTTCTAATTAATTTATCAACTATGATAAATTAACAAACTAATTAATTAACTACAATATTAATTCTAATTTAATATTATCTCTCTTATTGTTTCTCTTACTGTTTATCGAGGGCAACCCAAAAAGGCTCTACCTTTAGAATAGTCTTACCAATTAGTTATGACATTGGACACTATTTCCAACAGGTCTTTCGGTTGAAAATCTAAACGCCCATTGAAATAGGTGAAAAGTTCGATAATTTAACTACAAATTTAAAGGTCTACTCTTCTGGGTCTTTCCGACTCTTTCGAACAAAAAGGAACCGATAGAAACCTTCTTCGCCTCCATATGTTTCCTTATTCTTTATCTACTTGAGCCTTAACATGGTTTTATGATTTTGAACCCAATTCGATTCATACATGGGAGGAGATGGCTACTAAGTTTCTAGCTAAGTACTTCCCTCCTTCCCTACAAACCAAGCTTAAAAACGACATCACTAACTTCCATCAAGGAACTAATGAATTATTAAGCACGGCTTGGGAACGATTTAAGAATCTGATCGAGAGATGTCAGAATTGTCAGTTGACTGAAACGGATCTGGTCTGCACATTCTACAACAGTTTGAATCCTCAACACAAACAAATCCTCGATGCCGCTTCATCCGGAAATTTCATGCTACATACTTCCGACGAAGCTTGGAAATTGATTGAGACGATAACGATGCATCAGCATAACTTGGAGTCAGATGAATCTACTTCAGAAGAAAGGAATACTTCAAATCAAACCTTAGACAATCTAAAAACTCAACTCGAATCTATCACTCAAATTGTCAAGGATTTGCAAGAATCTTCAAATTCTAAGCAAGAGAAGAAACCTCAAAAGTTCCTCTCAAACCTAAGGGCCAACGAAGAAATTCTTACAACTAGTGGAAACCCTAATCACTCTCTTCATTCCAAACCTATCATTCGGCGGTTTACCATACAACCCACTTCCCGATCTTTAGTTCTCTCTACACCTTTCCTATTGACTTCTCGTCTAAACAACGAAACTTTCAAAAACTTCATTGTTGAGCAAAATAATGTCAATAAAAAAGATTGTTGATTTTCAAAACCAAATTGATTATTTGATTAAAATTTCAAACGATTTAATTAAAAACATGGAGGATAATGTTAAAAAGTTGTTTTTAAAAGTTGAGGAGAAGCAAAAGGAAGAAGCAATCTACAACTCTGTCTGTCACTCATCTTATGAGTATGATGACATACTTGTGGTCACTAGAGGAGGAAAAGAGACTAAAAACGAGAAAACTATAGATATTCCCACAAATGAACCTTCTACTTCACTGCCTACTGATTCTTTACAAGTTGACACCCCCGTCATTTCTCCTGAACCAGAACCTTCTAAAGCCCCAGAAAGCATTAAACTAACATGTATACCTTTCCCTGGTAGGCTCAAGAAAGAGAAACAATAAGCTCAATTTGGAAAATATCTAGAAATGTTCAAAAGCTTACACTTAAATGTTAAACTTTTAGATGCTTTAGTTGAAATGCCTAGTTGTGCCAAATTATTTAAGGAACTCTTATACAACAAAGAAAAACTTAGACAAATAGTTAACTTACCCTTAAATGCAGAATGCTCTTTGATTATGCAAAAAGGGCTCCCCCCAAATCTAGGAGACACTGGTCGTTTCACTATTCCTTGTTATCTTCAGGATGTTTAAATAAGTAATGCCTTAGCTGACTACCCCCGAATGACCATCCAGTTAGCCGATAGATCAGTTAAACTCCCTCGTGGAATTGCTGAAGATATTATGGTCCGTGTTGATAAATTCGTCTTTCCTGTTGATTTTGTTATTATGGATATTGAAGAAGACACCCAGGTTCCACTCATCCTTGGTAGACCTTTCCTAAACATTGCTAAGGCCGTCATCGATGTTAATGAAAAATCTTTAAAACTTCGAGTTGGAACTGAGGAAGTCACCTTCAATGTTGATAAACAAATGAAACATCCTATGGGAGAATATCTTGGTCTTGTAGATTCTATACAGAAAATAATCAAAGAACATTTGGAAGAAATTCTCGCAGTAAGCAGTATCAACCTCAACACTATCATCACAACAAGGAAACTATGTGAAGAAAACACGGGATTATGCTCTTCTCTCTCAAATTCTTCCGCCGCATCAAGAGAAGTTCTGTTTCCTTTAAAGAATCCTAGCTCGCAGTTCAAAACTATTATGACTGCTCCACTTGGACATGGCACGCCAGTCACTCTTCTAAGAAGAAACCTGACTTCCGAAGTATATTATTCATTTCTCTCAAGGGAAGAAATTCAAAGGATGCTCAAGGAAATGGAATCAATGTTTTCACCACCTGATTCACAGCAATCTGAAAGTTGTAAAACACAAAGTTCAAATCCTATGGGATCTTATGCTGGGAACGTCTAAATTACATTTCTTTAGCGCCCGGTATGCCTTATACTCCAACTCTATCGGTAGATGACATGCCTTACCATAAACCAGACGATATGGTGTGGTCCCTAACGGTGTTTTATATGTTGTTCTGAATGCCCAAACGCATAATCTGATTTATCGGACCATTTTTTCCCATGGTTGAACACTGTTCGTTCTAAGATTTGTTTCAAGGCCCTATTTGTCACTTCAGCTTGCCCATTAGTTTGTGGGTGATAAGCTGTTGAAGTTTTGTGAGTGACTCCGTATTGTTGCAATGTTCTCATTAGGTGAGTATTGCAGAAGTGTGTGCCGCGATCACTGATTATGGCTCTCAGAGATCCAAATCGACAAAATAGTTGTTTAAGAAACATAGTGACGACCTTGGCGTCGTTTGTTGGGAGAGCTTTTGCTTCGGCCCACCTGGACACGTAATCAACTGCAACCAGAATGTATTCTTTTCCGTTAGATTTAGGGAAGGGTCCCATAAAATCTAATCCCCAAATGTCGAAGACTTCACAAACTTGGATGTTAGTTAGTGGCATTTCATTGCGTGCAAATATGTTTCCGGATCGTTGGCAAGCATCACATCGTTTAACCAAATCGTAGGAATCTTGAAAAATGGTTGGCCAATAAAACCGACGTCGTATACTTTCCGTGCGGTCTTGTTAGCTCCATGGTGACCTCTAGTTGGTCCATGGTGGCTTTGGTAGAGGATATGTTCGGCTTCTTTCCCGTAGACGCATCTTCTGATGATATGATCGGGACAGACCTTAAAGAGGAATAGATCATCCCAAAAATAATTCTTTACGTCGCGGAAGAACTTTCATCTTCGAGAAGTTGACATTCCTTTCTGGACTATTCCTCCTACCAAGTAGTTGGCAAAATCAGCATACCAAGGATCGTATGATGATTGATGTCCCTAATGGTGCTTTCCGATGTTCATGAGTTGTTCGGCTGGGAACTTGTCTTGAATATCTATTTCTTCAAGTTTTTCCATTGCTGGATTTTCCAATCGACTGAGGTGATCCGCTGCAATGTTTTCTGCTCCCTTTTTATCTTTAATTTCTATGTCGAATTCTTGTAAGAGCTGAATCCAGCGCAACAGTCTTGGCTAAGCGTCTTGTTTTTTGAAGAGATACTTAAGAGCTGAATGATCTATATAGACAATAATTTTGGACAAAATAAGATAGGAACGAAATTTATCAAAAGCAAATACTACCGCTAGCAACTCCTTCACAACGGTTGTATAGTTCTCTTGAGCGTCCGTGAGAGTTTTGCGGGCGTAGTAAATTGGTTGAAAGTGTTTCTCCTTTCGTTGTCCTAGCACAGCTCCAACTGCAAAATCACTGGCGTTGCACATGATTTCAAACGATAAGCTCCAGTCGGGGGCCACCATGATCGGTATATGCACGAGTTGTTCCTCAAAAGTAGTTAAAAGCTTTAAGACGGTCATCTGTGAAGTCAAACGGAGTATCTTTTTCGAGAAGATGAGTCATAGGTCGAGAATCTTCGAGAAATCTTTAATAAAGCGACGGTAGAATCCGGCGTGACCTAGAAAACTTCCGGATGGCTTTCACAGAAGTAGGTGGTGGAAGTTTTGAAATAGTATCAACTTTAGATTTATCTACTTCAATTCCTGCTTTAGATATCCGATGTCCTAATACTATTCCTTCCTTCACCATAATGTGACATTTCTCCCAATTCAGAACGAGGTTTGATTCTTCGTAACGGGCGAGCATCCTTTCTAGGTTGGAAAGACAAGATGTGAAGGAGTCTCCAAAGACAGAGAAATCGTCCATGAAAACCTCCATACACTGTTCAATCATGTCATAGAAAATCGCCACCATGCATCTCTAAAAAGTAGCAGGTGCATTGCATAGCCCGAAAAGCATACGTCGGTAGGAAAAAGTTCCGTATGGATATGTGAATGTTGTCTTCTCCTGGTCCTTCGGATTGAGAGGGATTTGAAAGTAGCCAGAGAAAACATCGAGGAAACAATAGAATTCATTTCCTGACAATCTTTCAAGCATTTGATCAATAAATGGTAGAGGGAAATGATCTTTGCGAGTGGCTTCGTTTAGCTTGCGATAGTCAACGCAAACCCTCCAACCGGTGATGGTTCTTGTTGGGATGAGTTCATTATGTTCGTTTGTAATCACCGTCATTCCTCCTTTCTTTGGAACAACCTGAACGGGACTGACCCCTGGAGAATATGAAATAGGGTAAATCAGGTCAGCATCAAGAAGTTTGATAACCTCCTTTTTGACCACGTCTTGAATCTTCGGGTTGACTCTCCTCTGTCTCCGAACTGATGGTTTGAAGTTGTTTTCCAATAGGATCTTGTGTGTGCAGTAGTTTGGAATGATCCCTTGTATGTCAGAGATTTTCCAAGCGATTGCCTTTTTATGTGACTTTAGAACCTATATGAGTCTGGACTTTTCCTCCGGCTTCAGATCTTTGGATATGATAACTGGTTAGTGCGAAGTTCCTTCGAGAAAAGCATACTCCAAATGAGAGGTCAGTTCCTTTAGTTCCAATTTTGGTGGTTCTTCAGTAGAAGGCTTCATTCTTGCAATTTCATCAATCTTGAGTTCATCAAACTCTGTTTGGAAGTCTGATTCTTAAAGAGGTGATTCTGATGTATTGCTGATGCTATTTCAACCCATTCTGCTTTATCAGAGAAGTGCTTCTGGTGATTTCTGGATTTGAACTTTGTGGTTTACAGCTTTTAGATCGTTGTGAATCAGGTGGTGAAAACATTGATTCCATTTCCTTGAGCGTCCTTTGAATTTCTTCCTTGGTGTGCCATGTCCAAGCAGAGCAGTTATAATAGTTTTGAACTGCGAGCTAGGATTCTTTAAAGGAAATAAAACTTCTCTCGATGCGGCGGAAGAATTTGAGAGAGTAGAGCATAATCCCGTGTTTTCTTCACATAGTTTCCTTGTTGTGATGATAGTGTTGGGGTTGATGCTGCTTACTGCGAGAATTTCTTCCAAATGTGCTTCGATTATTTCCTGCATAGAATCTACAAGACCAAGATCTTCTCCCATAGGATGTTTCATTAGTTTATCAACATTGAAGGTGACTTCCTCAGTTCTAACTCGAAGTTTTAAAGATTTTTCATTAACGTTGATGACGGCCTTGGCAGTGTTCAGGAAAGGTCTGCCAAGGATGAGTGGAACCTGGGTGTCTTCTTCAAAATCCATAATAACAAAATCAACAGGAAAGACGAATTTATCAACACGGACCATAATATCTTCAGAAATTCCACGAGGGAGTTTAACTAATCTATCGGCTAACTGGATGGTCATTCGGGTCGACAAAAGTTCGTTTAATCCTAGTTTCCTAAAAAGAGAGTATGGCATAAGGTTTACACTAGCTCCTAAGTCAGCTAAGGCGTTACTTATTTGAACATCCTGAAGATAACAAGGAATAGTGAACTGGCCAGTGTCTCCTAGTTTTGGGGGTAGTCCTTGTTGCATAATCAAAGAGCATTCTGCATCTAAAGGTAAGTTAACTATTTTTCTAAGTTTTTCTTTGTTGGATAAGAGTTCTGTAAAGAACTTGGCACAACTAGGCATTTCAACTAAAGCATCTAAAAGTTTAACATATAAGTGTAAGCTTTTGAACATTTCGAGATATTTTCCAAATTGAGCTTCTTTTTTCTCTTTCTTAAGCCTACCAGGGAAAGGTATACGTGTTGGTTTAATGCTTTCTGAGGCTTTAGAAGGTTCTGGTTCAGGAAAAGTGACGGGGATGTCAACTTGTACTGAATCAGTAGGTAGAAAAGTAGAAGGTTGAGTTCTGGTTCAGGGAATATCTACAGTTTTCTCATTTTTAGTCTCTTTTCCTCCTCTAGTGATCACAAGGATGTCATCATACTCATAAGATGAGTGATAGACAGAGTTGTAGATCGCTTATTCCTTTTGCTTCTCCTCAACTTTTAGAAACAACCTTTTAACATTATCCTCTATGTTTTTAATTAAATCGTTTGAAATTCTAATCAAAAAATCAATTTTGTTTTTAAAATCAACAATCTTTTTATTGACATTATTTTGCTCAACAATGAAGTTTTTGAAAGTTTCGTTGTTTAGATGAGAAGTCAATGGGGAAGGAGTAGAGAGAACTAAAGATCGGGAAGAGGGTTTTGTGGTAAACCATTGAATGATAGTTTTGGAATGAAGAGTATGATTAGGGTTTCCACTAGTTGTAAGAATTTCTTCATTGGCCCTTCAGTTTGAGAGGAACTTTTGAGGTTCCTTCTCTTTCTTAGGGTTTGAAGATTCTTGCAAATCCTTGACAATTTGAGTGATAGATTCGAGTTGAGTTTTTAGATTGTCTATGGTTTGATTTGAAGTATTCCTTTCTTTTGAAGTAGATTCATGTGACTTCAAGTCATGTTGATGCATCGTTATCGTCTCAATCAAATTCCAAGCTTCGTCGGAAGTATGTAGTATGAAATTTCCGGATGAAGCGGCATCAAGAGTTTGTTTGTGTTGAGGATTCAAACTGTTGTAGAATGTGCAGACCAGATCCATTTTAGTCAATTGACAATTCTGACATCTCTCGATCAGATTCTTAAATCGTTCCCAAGCCGTGCTTAATAATTCATTAGTTCATTGATGGAAGTTAGTGATGTCGTTTTTAAGATTGGTTTGTAGGGAAGGAGGGAAGTACTTAGCTAGAAACTTAGTAGCCATCTCCTCCCATGTATGAATCGAATTGGGTTCGAAATCATAAAACCATGTTAAGGCTCAAGAAGATAAAGAATAAGGAAACAGATGGAGGCGAAGAAGGTTTCTATCGGTTCCTATTTGTTCGAAAGAGTCGGAAAGGTTGATGAATTTGTTAAGATGGGCGTTTGGATTTTCAACCGAAAGACCATGAAACTGACACTCAGATTTAATCATTTTAATATAGTGAGGCTTAATTTCAAGGTTTTCGTCTGTTGGTGTTACGATCGGTCCTCCTCGTCCCTCTAGCAATAGTTTAATTGATGAGGCGAGAGTGATATGATTCGACATAACTCGTTGGTAGAAAGTAGGGTTTTGGAAAGGAAGGGTTAAACTATTCTATTCTAAAGACGAAAAAAATAAAATTAACCTAAGGAAAGGAAAGGAACTTTCGGATGATATTGATCTTCCGAAAGGATCGCTAAATAACTAAGATAACTAATTTCATAAAATCGGTCGTTGTAGTCCATGGCAGCGACGCCAAAAACTGATCGCGCTCCAACGGTCGGTTCAAGAATTGCTTCCTGGTCATTGCGGGCCTTCCAGTTGGGGCAGACGATCGGATGGGTGGTTTTATATTTATAGTGCATGGAAGCCTAAGTTATACTACTACTTGTATAGTAAGCGGCAGGTATGACTCATGTGTCGTTCTTCAAACCACAACGGGCATGGGATCTTAGGATTAATTATCTTTGGCAATTTAGCTAGGGTTTTAAAACTTTTTTAGGGGTTTTGTTTTCTATTTTATGTAAACTAAAGACAATAAAATAAATGAGGAGTGTAGTTGCTGGGAGAACTATGGATTACTTGAGTGTTTGCTATGACATTGGTGTATGCCATTTAGGGGTAGTTATGAGGATTAGGGCTCTATTTATAATGAATCCTAGTAGTGCTTGATTTGGGGTCTCTAAACGATGCTCAACATAGTACTGTACCTACGGCCTTTTCATGGCTTCCACGCATTTGTACTTCACCAGAGGTGGTTCCAGCGCTATACCAAGTACAAAGTCGTTTTACGGTATTTCTGATGCCTCGCCCAGAGATCCCGTATCATTACTGTATATGTCCTAATGGGCCATAACTCCTATCCTATTACTTACCTAACGTAGAGTTGTCCACAATCAAATAAATAATATGTCACATGGATAACAGATATGGAGTGTAAACTACATCGGAAGTTCTCCCAAATGCAGTACCAATTTAACCGACAACTAACCTCGAATCCTATTCCCCAGTCTCGGTTGTCTGAGACGTCCGTATCGTGGCATGAATTTTCGAATAAACAATAAAGTGAATAGGAGTTACCCCGCGGAATAAGTTGGGAAAGTCTGTCTAACGATCGGTTAAATTGTTCGACATTATTTCATACAGATCATTGTAATTATTCTAGCATGTCAAACTGTTGTATGTAATTATTCTATGTTTGAAAACCTAATCATAAACCCAACAACCGCAATAGACAAATAGATACTAGCATGCAAACCCTAAAGCAACTATCAAACAAGAACATGCAGTAGTGTAACATGGATAGTTATCAGTTTATTCCAGGCAGAGTTCCTGGATTAATGGTTAAGTCACGAATGCTCCGATCTCTCAAAAGCATTCGATATATGAAATTAATTCTAATCTATCCCTAATCCTATGCTCTGTGTCTCCTTTGATGTATTTCAATCAGGAGAACAGCGGTCATGCCGAGTTCATCGAATCATTCAGAGACACAGAATAGTTGAGGGACCTATTTCTAGTAATTGGAAGGAATCTATAAATAGGTTTCAAACCACAAATCTGCGCAACCAAAGTAATTGGAAGAATTGTTTAGCCTAATATAGCAATTATCATAGCACGCATTCTTAAATAATTATGATAAAGGCATAACATGTTTAAAAATAACAAGAAAGGATAATATAATAAAACCTGATAGGCGTTACAACAAATCTGAGCAACCAAAGTCTCGGAGCGACTCCGTACAAAGCTTGTAAGCTTGCTACTCTGCTCCTACTAGCTAACTACTACTACTACTTTTCTAGAGAGAGAAAGTGTGTGTGAGAGAGAGAAGGGAATTGTGTTGTGTGGAGGTTTGTTGAAAAGAGGAGGTTAAGCCTCTATTTATAGGCCAAGGCTTCTAAGCAAGTTCCCACAATTCGACACCCAATTCTTCCAATTTGCACTGAAATACCACCCCTATCTCAGAAATTCGACACTATAAAGGTAGTATCGACACCAAAAGGGGGGTATCGGACACCAAAAAGGGCGAATACAGCACCAAAAGGGGGTATACCACCTCAAAGGGGTAGTATACCACCCCTAGAGGGTAGTATACGGCCCTAAAGGGGGCGTATATGCCCTCTATGGGGTGGTATACGGCCCCTAAGGGGTGGTATACGGCCCTTAGGGGGTGGTGTGTCCTGGCTCATGGTCTTGTGCACTGGATCGTAAGTCTTGGTTGCTTGGTCGTAGTTCTTGTGATCTTCGTTTGGCTCTATCTTCTTCGTTACTTGTCAGATTTGAAAGATTCTTGCACCCATGGTTTCGTATTTTCCTGAAGATCAATATGACACAGATTAGGCCAAATTTGCTTAATTATACAACAGAACCACAAATGTATCATTTTAGCTCTGTTTTGTTTGTTAATTGAGTATTTTAATTGATTTTTCGAAAGGAAGTCTAAGTTTTGGCTCATTTTACATTTTTAGCATAAAATATTGATTATTCGATGTTTATTCAAAGATTTGGACCAAAATGGGCTTGAAATGGTACACAAAAACATGACTTTTTGCGTCAAATCAATCATTTATGTGCTTTTACACATAACAAGTTGACGAGTTCCAACTGTCATTCAAAGAAGTATTAGAGAAGACTAAAAAAGATGAAAGGTGATAAGGATCTAAAAGTTAGGTACTTTGTTCCACAAAATCTTATTCAATTTTTTTTTATTTGCTTTAGTAGTTGCTAACAGTCTAAGACATACTTTGTATGTCAAAGCTAGGCAGACAATTCTACCAAACGCCCTGAGATGATACTTTGTATGTCAAAGCTAGGCAGACAATTCTACCAAACGCCCTGAGATGATGAACTGGCGAATACAATACGAACCAAGAAGACTGATTAGCTTTATAAGCATGTGGATGACAAATGGACAGAAGCTGAAGCTAGCTACAACAAACAAAGAAGGTTTTATCTTAATTATCTATACTCCTATATTATTCATTTCCACATTTTGACTTAAAACTTACTAGAGAAATATCGGAAATCCCCAAAATACCCCTTAAATTATTTCCATATTTTACTTTTTATTTTACCCTTTATTACATTATTCCAAACCCCAAAATACCCCTTACATTATTTTCCTATTTTACAAAACTCATTTACCCCCAATATCAATTATTTTACAAACGTCAAATCGAAAAATTATGAAAATTGCACCATAAAATTCAGGATTTTCCCCTCTTCGATTTGCCGTCCCTCAAGGCATACTTTCGACGATCTTTTTTCCCATTGTTTTTGGTGGTTTTATATATTATTTACACATGTATTATTGTTTGGTTGTACTTCAATGATCTCATCTCTCCACGCTTGTTCTCCATTCTCGCTATTACCGATCACCAACGTTGAATACCACCTTTTGACAAATCAATAGTACCTACTATCACTACCACCTACTACCACCACTGCCACCTACTACCACTATAACTACCACCGCCACCTCCACCACTGCTGCCGCCGCCACCCCACCACCACCTCCAGCTCCACCGTCACCTCCACCGACACCGCCACCTCCGCCTCCACCACCACCACCACCATCACCACCACCACCTCCACCAAGACATATTATTTGCATCAACTATGCAATGATTAATCATAATGATCAATTTCAAAAAATGTTTCCACTGCATTGCGCGAGTTATCTACTAGTTCGTTATTAATTTATTTATCATTATATTTCTCACTTGAAAATAACATGTCCCGTACTAGTTTTTTAAAACTGGTGGTTTACAAACAAGGAAGGTTTTATCTTGATTATTGTCCTATTAGTATTATTATCATTATATTTCTAACTTGAAGATTACATGTACTATAATGGTTTTTTTAAAACTGATGATATCAAGAAAATTAATACATACGTGTGAAATCACACTTTCTGATATTGAAGAGATCACGATGTTGGTTGATAATTTCATTAGTTATAATGATCATCATCATGATCATCATCAATTTTGAGTTGATTTATTATCAAAGATGTGAGCTGCTTAGACCATCATTATTATTATTATTTTAACATGTCCATTTGATATCATTTACATGAACTTCACACAATATCATATTTTGACACCATTTATTTTTTATGTTAGTGTAGATTATAACTCTCCCATGGTGTCTCCAGGTTAAGTAGGTCTTGCTAGAAAAATGTATAGACCTAGAGCAAACAGCTAAACATCAAGCAATAAATATTGCCATTCTTGACCATCTTTGAAAGGTGTTTAGTTTTCTACAAAAATTCATTATAGGAGGCAATTTTACCCATTTTAATAATCAATGGGTCCATTTTATGTCAAACCTAAATGATAGTCTTTTTCAAAAGTATCAAAATGGTAGGGGTGAGCAAAATTAAACATTAACCGCCCATAAACGATTAACAAACATTAACTAAACTAAATTAACAGACTCAAATGATGGTTCAGTTATGAGTTTCCAATTAACCGACTAGCTTGGGGCGGTTACGGTTAACCACCCATAACCGATCGAAATTAACCGATCCGTCCAATTATATGTGTATTTATTCGTTTTTTATAGTTGTATGTAGTTATATTTATATTAGTTTTTCATATAAGTTTATCAATGAATTTCACTATATACAACAACATATATTCGCTGCACTAAAGAGTTAAGTCGTATTTTCTACTTGAATCGCTTTTTGGAATTAAATCTAATGATTAAATTTCACTTTTACGGAAATGTATAGCTCGTGTAACCACTTACACTCACTTACATCAGCTTTTGTATAGACTTTAGAGAATGGTGAATATGTTGTTAATCTGCACTTTGCAGAGTTGCTATTCACCAACGATAGCACATGTAAAAATAAATGAAAGGGGGAAATGGGAAAGCAAGCATGAGATGCTAATAAGCTTACTTTACTCAACGGGAATTACCTATGCTTTGTGGTAATCTAGATTTAATTTGGATAGTTAATATTAAAGAAACACATAAAATACTAAAAGTAAATGGAAGCAGATTACAAAATCAAAGCTACAACATGATGATATGCATCTTGCCATCAAACACTATACCTCAACGATTAAATACATATTGCCCCAAATACAATGGTCTCATGCACACCACCTAAATGAATTTCTCAGTTTATGATGATACACATTTTTCATTTTGTTAGAAATGCACTTCTTATTGATTGGATATCTCAAAAAAAAAATATAAGGAGGTGGTTGTAAAACAAAGCTAGGGATAAATGGGTGCCTTGGATTTTGTAAAATCATATTTTGTGTCTTTCATAAAAGTCGATGGTTAACCGTTAACTGATCTATAATCGCCAAATTAATCAACTAACCGATAGGTGATTAACCAATAACAAATGGTTTCAATTTCTCATTAACCGACATGTCGGTTATGGTTAATTCTTTTCGCTTAACCGACTTTTGCTCACCCTACAAAATAGGATGCTTAGGTAGGTTGAGTAATATAGGATAAGATTTGTACACTAACTTAAGAATTATCACAAATTTTTTATTATAGTCCCGTGAATTTCGCGGGTCCTAAACTAGTTATAAATTATAAAATAAGTAGAAAATCAAGAGAGAAAGGCAGTGGAATTGACGAAACTGCCCTCACGTGCAACTCACTTGATGTTACTTAACGGGGGGGAATTGAAGGAGTTGGATAGAGAGACCACTTTCAAGCAAAATGTAAAGTTATTGGACTGAAAACCTAAAAAAAAGTACAGGGATGAATTTCGTAAATCTATGTAAACCATAAGGACCATTATATGGAATTTACTCAAACAAAAAAATTAGAAACCCAATTATCCCACCCTGCACTAATAGATTGTACAATAAAAATTCAAATAAATAAATATGACAAGAGACAACTAACATCGCTACTCATCACTTCCCGTCGATTGGAAGTGACGAGACCGACACCAATGTTACCACCTCATCAGTGAGGCTTGTCGGTTAATCTCGTCGCCAAACCGACGAGCGTGGTTTTTTTTGTGTATATATTAAAGGTAAATTGGTAAATGTGGGTCCTAGAAATATGAAGTGACGGAGCAAGGATGGGAGTGGTCCGTCATTTTCAGTCACTTTTTTGAAAAAGCTGACGTGACGCAATCAGTTTCAGTCAGTTTGGAAGTGGTTTTATAGTATACGTCAAATCGTGAACAACTAAATTTTAAAGAAAAATTATTTGTATATGTTCAAAATGGGAGGGAGACTCTTCATATAACCAAAGGCTTATTTAACAATCAATAATTAACAATCAACAATTAATAATAATAATAATAATAATAATAATAATAATAATAATATACAAATCAATATTCTAGCAATTACAATTACCAAAGTAATTATCACTATTCTTAACTTATTCATACTCATTTTTGTAATATTGTAATTCACATTTTAGCACATACAATTACCAAAGTAATTGTCACTATTTCTAACCTATTCATACTCATTTGTACTATTGTAACTCAAAGGAAAAAAAAATAGAGGGCTTGAACATACATACATGTATTTACTTTATATATGTAATATAATATAATTTTGCAATTTAGCGGTAACAACAATTCAAAAATGTAATCACAAGTACACCACCAAATATCTAATTATATATATATATATATATATATATATATATATACTAGTGTTAAACCCGTGCGATGCACGGCTAGCATTATAAAATGTCGTGATATGTGAATCACAAGTCAAAATGATATATGAAATGGTGAAAACTTGCAGATTATAAAAGAATTTTTTTATCGGTATTAGTGATACTTTATAAATTTTAACCTCTTAAAAATGAATTAATAACAACATATTTTTTTCACAATATATCAATGAAATGGGAAGGTTAAAAAAGATGTGTATGTTATAATTTGACATTTTTCTAGCTAACAAAAATTGTCTAGTCATTGTAACCTTTTCGTTTCCTATAGTTATAATATGTTAACCTTGCAACAATTGATAAACAATGTGTACGTTAATAGTCTTGGGAAAAATAAATTGTAAAAATTACTATAACAATTTAAACGTTTTATTGAATAACTAATGTACATATATATATGCACAAAATATAAATCATTCTACAACAATCAAATATATACCTATATTATATAAATTTAAAAAGTAATATAAAATTAATAGAAGTACACGTCTTACCATTCGCGGACTGAATTGTAATTAAGTTGTGTGAGATTAAAAAAATAGAAAAAAACTCTTTAAAAAATAGATGATGATATTGATCTGTCTATCCATAAAGCTTGTATTCAGTTTACTAAATAATAGAAATTGAATTCCCTTAATCTGTAAAATGATAATAAAAAAATTTCAAATTAATAAAACTTTAATGAAAGATATACTTACATTAAAAGTAAGTTCTCATAAATTACTAAAAGTTTATTTATTTATTTTTCAAAAAAGAGAAAGTTAGAGTAATAAGAGTTATGATTAAGATGAAAAAACTAAAAGATTAAAATTAGAAGGAAAAAATAGATCAAAGAATGTCATGAGTTTGGATTATAATAAAAAGTTATAAGTATTATTATATGACACATTATTTTGAATTAAAATAGTATAATTTAATTTTCTTAATTACCTTATTAACTAAAAATAGTTATAATATAAATTTTAATTGAATATTACCTTATTTGGAATAAGGGTGTAGGGAAATCCACATCATCAAGTTTTTTTTATATGGTGCTGACACATAGAATTTGTATGATGTGGCATGTGTGTTATTATATGACACATTATTTTGAATTAAAATAGTATAATTTAATTTTATTAATTACCTTATTAAATGAAAATAGTTGTAATATAAATTTTAATTGAATATTACCTTATTTTGAATAAGGGTGTAGGAAAATCCACATCATCAAAAAAAAATTATATGGTGATGACACATAGGATTTGTATGATGTGACATGTGTATTTTTGACAAATAATTAAGGGTCTCCTCCCTTAGTTATAAAGATATATATATATATATATATATATATATATATACACACACACACACACACACACTAGGTAATTAGCTCATGCGATGCACGACCATTTATAAAATACAATTGTATTAATTTGTAAGTTTAATATTGTTAATTAAAAAATGCAATTATCATTATCATTGACAATGAAAATGATTAGTAACATAAATCAAACTATAATGGATGAATTTGTATTTATTTTTTCAACCATTGATACATCAAGTATAATGTAGTTTCTGCCTTTCTTAAGAGCGGTTGAATTTTGGGCTTCTTTCCACTTCTCACGGTAACAACCATCAGTTGCAAAATAATGTTAAGTTGTATTTGTTGAGCCATTGCATGCGATACATGACAATTAAAATAAATACAATTAATCATATGATTTTTTTAGGTTATTAATTGTATTAATATTATTGAAAGTTTAAAATTTATTAATGAAACTTAATAGTAACATATGCCATAATGCAAAAAAAAAAAAAAAAAAATCAATTCTATATATTTTATTAATACTAATTTTCTTAAAACATGGTACTTGATGATGAATAATATTAGGTACTTGCAATGTATCAGATATAGAAATTTGATAAGTTGTTATAATATATTATAATAACATTGAATTATTACTTTTTACAAAATAGAACTTAGTAGTTTGTTAATAAATGTAAATTTTTAAGATGAAAGTGTTAGAAATTATATATTTTTAAGGAAAGAATAAATTGATGATTTTGCATGATTATAAGGGTTTTAGAAAGAAAAAAATGAGATGATGTGGCATGACTAAAAAGAAAGGAAAAAATTATGAATTCTTAAGGAAAAATTAAATTGATGATTTGGCATGATTAGGAGGGTTTTAGAAAAAGGTAATGAGATGATGTGGCATAGCTAAAAAATAAAAAAAAATCTATGTTTTATAAATATAGATAGATAAACATCATTAACAGTTTGAAATATATATATATATATATATATATATATATATATATATATATATTTTAAAAGTATTAGAAGAAAAATATGTTGCGATAAAAATTATCAGTAGAGATAAAGTGTAAGTACAGTCCCTTCCAAAATTAGTGAATTTTATAATTAAAAAAATCATCTATATCAGTTAAAATACTAAAACGAAATTTTAATATAATAAATAAGGTTATAGGGTATGTGAAAAGAACTAAATCAATTAAAAAAAGATGTTTATTACTTTAATCCAAAATATAGAGTTCTAACATTTTCGAAGTTGATTTTTAAAAGTTTCATAATTATCTAACACCTTTATAAAGAGTTTACACCTTTTTCATAAAACTTAAAGTTTAAAGATGCAAAATTTCTATTGTACCCCTTTTATCAAATTATAAACCACCTACTATAATCATTAATTGCATGATCAACAAATTAATACACTTTCTCTATTAGAATTATGGAAAATATATGAATCATAAGTAGTTGATTCATCTACTATTACACGTTAACCATACCGAATCTTTTTACTATCACAATAATTGTCTTATGAACCGCTTAACGCGGGTGTGTGCTAGTGATATATTAAGTGTTTTCTGTTTCACGTTTACTAAATCAACTTAATTAATTAAAATTCACTTTAGACCAAATTCGTTGAAGAATAGATTAAGATTACAATACATATTTCAATACGCAATTTTATTGAGTGCACATTTTTTACAAAGAAAACAATCCATTTCCAATCAAATGAGAAAGTCAAAACTTGTTTCGATGAATACTCTCTATTACAATGTAATGCTTGAAAAATGAAGTTTCTTATGTTTTTTGAGTTTCCTAAAATAAGCAAACAGACTAAAAAAAAATTACATTCGCACATATAAAAAATATGTATATTTTTATGTTCTGCCGAAACATGCAGGTGAAAAAAATTTGTTTGTAGACAATTATCAATGGTATCTTGCAATTTGATCATTTTTTTTAACAAAAAGGAAAGAAAATTTGTTACTACTTTCATCCAACAACAACATCGTTCAAGAATATATCATTTTTAAGTTTATTTTACATTTGTCAAACTTGAAACATATCCATAAAATACGGCAATCGTTTTGAACATATCTTTCACAATATCCTCAAAATAAAAGTGCACAAGTACTTGTAAAATGCATCATATATACTTCATAGGATGATGCTGCAAAATGTCTAACTCAGAGCCAAACTATCAAAGGTAATGTGACGAACAAAACTTGATCCAAGATAAATCCATAACCAACCGACAAGTATATGCAACTGGCTAAACTGAGATCACAACCTTCTACCTCTTCTACCACCCTTTCTACGAGTGCTATCAGTTGGAATGGGTGTAACATCCTCTGCAACAAGAAATCAAATGAAACACGTAAGGCATACACCACATATTCAACCAAAATATTTGGTTTTCATTTAGAAAACACATATCATCACTTGCAATATGCAAAAAAGAACTTTATGAGTTAACGAATACTTCTCCATCGTTTGTCCAAAATCAACCAGCAGAACTACGACCTTTGTTTTTGGCATTTTCATATAAGTGATGGTTTGACTGGAGGGGGAAATTGCAGGTTAAAAAAATCACTTTTACAAATTGGAGATTTTGGCTTTAGTAAACAAAAGTACATGTACCATTTATAACATCCCAAGAAAAAGAAGAAAGAAAACCACACACCCACAATGCCACAAGGCCTTTAGTATGAAAAGGGTATACGGAACCAATATCACATATAAAATGTACCTATGCGGCCAATTTTCATGCCAGAACGAGCAAGAGCTCGAAGAGCTGACTGTGCACCTGGGCCAGGTGTCTTGGTCTTGTTACCTCCGGTAGCCCGCAATTTTATGTGAAGAGCATTGATGCCAAGTTCCTACCAACAGTAACAGAACGCTCTTATCAAATTACAAACCTGTAACATGACAGATATACCATCTCCGAAAATAAAGAAATCATGTATAAAAAGGAAGACTATCAAACCTTGCATCGCTGGGAGACATCTTGTGCAGCAAGCATAGCAGCATAGGGAGAAGATTCATCCCTGTCAGCCTTCACCTTCATCCCACCTAGTGTCGACATTTAAAAAATGAAGTAAAAGTTAGAAAACAAACTTCCAATATGTCAAAAGGAAGATGAAAAGAGAAAAAAAAAACATCCCAGTTTGACAATTTCTTTAAAAAAAACATCCTGGCAAATAATTAACATGCTATTCTCTTTTTTTTTATGAACGGCAAAGCGAAACTATAATATTACCAATTCAAAATCCATAGCTTACAAACAATAAAAGAGTGCTCCAAATTAGAGCACCCCTTTTCAAGCCTAATGGTCATATACAAAAAGAATTTGCAGGCGAAAGGGATTGTGTTAGAATCATCAGATTGCCCAATTTGCAACATGGAATCGGAATCGTTGGATCACGTTCTTTGCAATTGTCCAAAGATAAAAATTCTGGCTGTGGAGCTTTAACAGTCCAATTCCAACATCAGTAATGGAGCTGGTTTGTGGCAAAAGTTTTCCCCAGGATTTCAAAGGATCGGAAAAACTATTTCATGCTGTGTTTCTACACTAATTTGGAGCAATTGGAGTATGCAAAATCGAATAGTGCATTCATCCGTGGAAGATGCATCTTCAATTATTAATAAAGATCTATTTCCCTTGATCAAGAAAGTTTCAAAACAGTGGATTCAAAGCAGGTGCTTGTTTAAATCGGCAAATTGGGATCAATGAATTGGTAATCCGGGAGACGTCATCACAATCTAGAAAGCAATTCATCTCTTTTTGGGTGTAATTAATATGATATTCTAATATTTATTATTCTTCTTAATATAAGTGGTCAGCTTCTAAGTGCACACATTTCCTGAAACCTTAGCCCGTGTCACATCAACAATCAATAAACCATTACTACAGTAGTCTTATACTCATAGCAGACAACTTAATGTCAAGTGATCGAACAAAAAAGTCTATATAAGACTGCAAGTCCATAATGTGTAGTCTATTTTTAGTGGGTTCGCTTACACCATTCATAGACAGTTGCTAACTGCTAAGTTCATAAAACCTAGAGAATCGACTTTATTTTAAAACAACTAAATGATAATATACCTGTAATTCGGACCATAGTTTCTCTTCCAGAGATATCAGTCACATGCTACAATATACACGAAACAAGTACACACATAAGCAAAATCTCTATAAACATCGGTATCATAGACAACAAAAAGTATAAAGAAATATAAAACTTACAATGAATGTGTCATTGAAGGATGCGAAAATGTGTGCAACTCCAAAAACAAGCTCTCCCTCACGAGTAGCAGGTCCAAGTGTCACATTATCTTCCTTTGGCTCCCTAACCTTTCTCTTTGACTATCATCATTAAGAAATCCATAATGAATTTTATTACCAATCTCTTTAACAATTTTACTTGAGTTACAATGTAATATAAGACAACATCGTATGCACTACTGCTATTAGAAAGCATAAAGCTAATAAATTTCCCTAACAGCATTTTAATTATTCCTGACATTAAATATAAGTTCGTCATCAAAATTCAAAATTATAATTACAGATCCATTTCTACGACAATCTCAAATTTTTCATATCTATAACATTAACAATTACTTGTTTCTAACTGAACTAATGATAATAATCAGAGTGTTTAATGTTATTATAAAGCAATTACTACTATAATAATTCACAAAGTAGACTACAAAAATACTAACTTATAGAGTATAGACTATAGAAGGACTCGAAATAGAGATACATTACCATGTTGAAACGTTCGTTACAGCAAATAGCTGGATGATGATAAGTGAATTTGCAGGATTAGGGTTTCAGCATGTTTAGTTTTCAAGATGCATTTTGGGTTGCTTCAATCATTTTGGGCCCGGTTTTTTACGGTCCGGAACTCCGGATAATATAATGCAAGCTAAGCCCAGCCCAAACTCTAATTTAGATCATGGACATAGATATTATTTTTACACAATTATATAATATATTACTAGTATATAATAATAATTGGCTGCAAATAATGTTTTTTTTTTACAAAAAATAAGAAAAATATTGTCTTGGCATCATTGTTGTCAATGGATGGATTACTGTATGTTATTCTGTTTGTGAAATGTAGCTTTTGTGTTGCGTCTAGGGTATTAGTTAGGTTGAAAAAGAATATTGTGTAAGAAAATCTTAATATGTTAGGTTGATTATTAGAATATTGTGTAAGTTACTAGACTCGTTCCTATAGTTGTCCAAAAGGACACGTATCATCCTTATTTCGTTTTTGTTTCAGTGGTCATCGTCGTGATCGTAAACTTTGACACAAAATATCCTTTTGACCAACGAGGTTAACGGGTCATCCTTGTGATTGTAAATTGTGACACGGAACATCATTTTGGCTAACGAGGTTGATTTATGTCAGTTAAGTTATGTTACATAGAGGGCATTTTTGTCTTTTCAAATACTATCTCATACACTTATATAAATACTTCTAATATTTGCATTATAAATTGTACCATCGACCACCTACCTACCTATTGTAACGTCCTAAAACTCGTTATTTATTGTCATTATGTAAAGTTGAATTTGATTTATTAAGTTTGGTTAGAGTTAGACCTCTTATGTTATAATATGATGGATTGGGTAGAAAGTGTAATGTGTGAATCATGAAGGGCCTTTTCAATAATTGTCATTAGGGGCTTAATAGTGATTAGGGAAATCTAATCCTCCAGATTTTTTAAGCCGTAATTGATGTCTAGAGAGATTAAAACCTAGCTCTAAAGTTATTAAGCAATTGGAGTGAGTTCGTGAAGATCTAACCACAAAATTCGGTTAATTAAGTCTCGTAATCATCAACTTAATATCCTTACATGTTCCATTATGATTATAGTTTGTTTTGATTGAATTATATAGGTTAAATCTCTGTAAATTCGTTTTAGGGTTAATGTTAGTTGATGATGAATTAAAAGAAGTTGATTAGCGATTTAGTGATGTTCCATAATTCTATCATGTCATGTTTCAAAAATCATATTAGATTGTAAACAAGTCTGATTGATATGAAATTCAGTTTTCAAGTAGAACTTAGATGTGTTCTACAACTTTGATGTTTTACTTTATTGCTAGTTTGGACTCTAAACGGATCAAACGAGTCGTTTTATAAATCTGTGCAGATTGATGATGAATCTGTAATATGGTTATGTAAATATTTATGAAAAATAGATATTAACTCTAAAAGATCTGATTTTCTAGAACTCGTGTGTTTGAATGACCTGTAAATTATTGTAAAATATTAATGAGTAGAAATGGGTCAAATTGTTGGTTAACTAGAGATCTGCAAAACTGAATCACTAATCGGTTGTTGGTATGGTTAAAGATTGATAAGATGATCAAAGTATGAAATAATGAATGATTAAACTTGATAGCTCTAAATCATTAGCTAAAACCTATTTGATCATTGGATAATATAAGTTTATGGTTTGGGCTTGAATGTGTTCGAGTCGGAATGTATTTGGTCAAAATCATATAAGTAAATTGTTCGGTTGTCTCTTGTATTGTACTCTAAGTTTGAATTACTAATACAGGTTGAGAAGGGTTGTTTGGCGTGTTTAACTGCGTTGGAGTACTTTCTTAACAAGGTAAGATAATGTTAGCCAAAAATCGAATGCACAATCGAAACCTATTGACTTTTTTCAAAATACTCAATTGACCAAGTCAATGCACTTGGGTTACTTAGGATTTGTGTACAATTGCATACGGGTCGGGTTGATTATGGGTAGTTAGTTAATACCCTATTATTGGTCGTAATTGTATGATTTAACTTGTTTAAGGTTGGTGGAAAATATAATACTAGGGTGTGTTTGGCATCAATATTTCAAGGGATTCAAAGAGATTGAAATTTTAAATTGCAAGAACCTCCATCTACAATCCATGTTTGGCAAACACAAAAAGAAGGGATTCTTGGAAAAATAATCTCTCAAAGTAGAAGCTATTGAAACTAGCTTCCAAAATAATCTCCATCTTAATCCCCATTTACATCTCCATCTAATGTTGGCAAACACACCCATAGTTTATTGACCCGCGACAACACGGGTTATGAAAAGTGAACAAAATATAATTTGTGAAACAAATTTTTATTACTATTTATTTGAAAAAGTAAGAATTTTATGAAAATGATATATTTTCAAATCATTTATTGGTTTAGCAATGACTATTATTATTATTTAGGTTGCATATAATAAACTAGTTTAAAGCTTCACGACAACGCGGATGACTATATTGAATAGTTATAGATTAAATAAGTTAGTATATATGTTAGCGTGTTAAACGTAAAGTGTTATAATTTGTATATGTATAGCTTTAAGACCCGTGACAACGCGAACGATGAAATTGAAATTATTATAGATATTCGAGTGAATACAAGTGTATATATTGTTATATATATTGAAATGGTCATATATAAAAACATTTATATATTTAATAATACATACATCATACCTTCCAAAAAAAAATTACTTTTAGGATTTTGAGCAACTTGTTTTTTGATCGTAGAGATGTTCAACTACACTTTATTTTTGGGATTAACTATTTTTGAAAAAGGTTGAGATTTTGTGGATCAATTGATATCAATATGAGAGAATATTTAGAAAATAATGAATCATATATATAGGCTTAACAGTAAAGAATTATAATTCATAAAAGAGTTGAATGAAATACACTTTTATGTATATAATATTGATTTCGTTAATATTGAGAATATGTTGTGAAAGTTGTGTGGGTTTTTTTGTGTGTTCTTTTAGTTTATATAATAGTATTATTAGTCGATATTATTTGTGTTCTTTTAGTTTATATCTAAAATTTAGGGGGGAGGGGGGGGGGGAGTGCAAATTATTTTAAATACAAGTCTAGATCGTCGGATCAAATTGAAAAAACATATTGAAGAGTTCAATTACTCTGTGTGATTTTGTTTTAATTATAGATTAGATAATATAAGATTAGTTTACATATTTACAAATCTATTCTATAAAGTAAATAATTTGATAAAATACTGTTGTTAATTAAATAATATTACATATTTTTTCATATGAATGTTGAATATTATATTGTAAGTTTTATGAAATCTACATAACAAAGTTGATTTGGTTCATTGATTCAACTCTGGCGTCAAGCTTTGTTCTTGGAATGATACACTATTTATATTATATTGTTGGATGGTGCCATGTTAAACTTTGTAGGATCATTATCATTGGGGTTTTCCATAACAACATTTTTTAAAAAGCATCAAATAACATTTCTCCCAAATATTTAATCATACCACTTGATCAATTCAACATAATATTACTACTTTATAACGGGCGTTACAACAATTTGTTATAATGGTAAGGACAAAATAACAAAATTGTCAAAGGTTGGTAAAAAAAGGTTTTGCTGTCATATTGGTGAAACTATAAGGATTAAAATTAAAATCGTAACGACTATAGTTGTCCATTGAGAAATCTCATGGACATTTTTTCAAACTTTTGTTTTAGATTAGGAAGGAACCGAGCCCTACGATCAATATTAAGGGAACTTAATCAACATTTATTTCTCATTCATGAGATTCTGTATTATTTATATAATAATAGAGATAATATTATATATAGAGAGAGAGAGGTGGGTTAAAATGAGAAGGCTAATTTTCGTGAGAACGTGAGAAGCACTTCAAAACTACTTTTTAACTATTCGAAACACTTTTTTCCTGTAAAACTTTTTTAATGATTACTATTAAAATAACTTTTGAAAGCTATGATATAAATATAAATTAAAAATATCAACTTTTTTTTTCGAACTTATTTTACAGTCGTTACTGTTGTGATTATTGAAGATAATCATAAAATATAACATGATAATCACATTTGATTATTCTCTAATATAATATAATGTGATTATCATGTGTTCGAGATAATCACAAAATATGGCATGATAATCACATATTATTCATGTGATTATCATGTTATAAAATGTGATTATTATGAATAAAAAATTTAATTAAAAAAATAATAAAACGTCAAAAAAAAATTATTTGAAAAATAACTTCTAAAAGTTATTTAAAAAAGAAGCTTCAAAGAAAATTTTGTAAAATAACATGTTTTGCATAGTTAAAAACTGATTTTAAAGTGTTTTCTCACCTTCTCATGAAAATTAGTCTTCTCATTTAAACCTGAGAATATATATATATATATATATATATATATATATATATATATATATATATATCTTCTACTATATATAAAGAAAGCATGATGTCTTAAAATTTTGACACATCATCAAACTTTTATTCATTTTCATTTTCATTTTTATATCAAATTTTATAATATAATAATAATAATAATAATAATAATAATAACTTTTCTATTAGAATTTTTTTTATCATATCCATGTTTACACTTTTGACACATCAACATCTATGCATTTATCAAACATTTGCCTACTATATATAAAGAAAGCATGATGTCTTAAAATTTTGACACACCATCAAACTTTTATTCATTTTCTTTTTTCATTTTTATATCAAATTTTATAATAATAATAATAATAATAATAATAATAATAAACTTATCTATTAGAATTTTTTTTATCATTTCCATGTTTACATTTTTGACACATCTATATCTATGCATTTTATCAAACATCTTTACTTTCTGATTCTATAGTTACACACAAAAAACTTAGCATACTTTCTTTAAACCTATTTCTCTTCTCTTATAGTTTCTTTCTTATATAAGATCAAGCTTATGCCTTCTAATAGTGCCACATAAGTGTTCTAAAGCCTTCCATATAGTTTTGACACATATACACTTAAAAAAGTGACATGTGTCCTCAATTAAGATTTACTAATATTAAAATTTTTACATCTTAAAAAAGCCACTTAAAACCATCTTAAGCTTAACACTAAAATTATCATCTATACTTAAAACTTAACATACTAATTATGCCTTAACAATATCTTAACTAATTACATAAAAAATTCCTCTTAAAAGCATAATCTTTCTAATAGGTGATTATTCTTACACCATCAAAAAGAAAATTTTGTACACTATTAATTGTGCTTACGAATCACTCCAAGTAAAATACATGTGTAGCTTTAAAAAACGGAACCTTTTGAATAAATCCTTTTCATTTTAGTGTATTAAAAGTAAGTAAAAAATAGGTATCCCTAAAAATCATAAAATTTGATAATAATAAAACAAAAAAATAAAATAGTTTTGTTTTTCTATATGTGACATGCCATTATTTTTTGATATATTAATTTATGAAGTTTTTTTTAACCATAAATTCATTTTTTTCATACTAAATGATCAAAACTTTGTACATCTATATCATATAATATACGTCATTTGATGAAATTTTTAATTGTGACAATATCATGGATAATAGGAAAACCAATCCAAAAGCTATTACTCTGACATACTTGATAATTAAAAATTGATTAGTAAAAATGATTGATTTGTACATTAGTAACGTGAGTTTCTATTGGTAGTACTTTTAATTTGCATATTTTAAGATTTTTATTGGGTCTTACAACTCATTTCTCTCGACATAGTCTAAGATTTTAAGTTGATCAAGTGCACTAATCGAGAGTAGTTGATTTGAACCAGTAGAAGGAAAGACATAAATATTTATTCTTTTTTTTTCATTTCGATCAACCATCAATCTTACGATGATATACACATAGCTTTGCAAAAATGAATATAGCCTTTCTAACGTGATATGTTTTTTTCAGATCAAGCATCTATTCTTAAAGATAATATACATGTAATTATAAATTAACATTAAATTTTTCAGTTGTGGGTCGTGCATTGCACGACCCTAAACATTAACTAGTATATTCTATAAGATGAACACTAACTATCTAAAAATTAGACACGTCATGCCTTTGAATTTGGCCACGTATCCAAAAACAAAAGTAAATAACTCACTAATTTTCTCATTTCAATTGTTTTATCTAAAACAAAATAAAGAGACCAACTCGCAAAAATAACTAATCAATTAAATTCTTAAAACGTGCCACCTTAAGTATTTAGCATTTGACACCTCGGGTGTTAATATTTACTTGGTTAATCTGCATGAGTGACACCTATTAAACATGTACATAATATCATTTTCCTTATTATATAATATCAATAATCAATAATCATTTGTATTATGTTTTTTTATGCTATCTTGTTTATAGATCGAAAGGAGAAGTGAGAATGCAAATTGTTTAGAGTTTGTCAATGGTTATATGAAACTAATGTTTTATAGTTTTTAATCAACTATAATCACGATTAAATACATTATGTTTTGATTTATTTTCAATGACTCGGTGATGAATTTTTCTTTGCAATCTTCTGTCTAAATACTCTAGATTGTATCTTTCTCCATAGATATGTATTTCAAAATATTTTCGTGAAAAGAATTATATTGCTCTGTTATTCATAGAAAGGGGAGTCATCTGTAATAAGTTTAGCAAACATGAATTTTCCCAAATACATAGCCATACCTTCATAGAGAGTAACAATACTATCCCTTGTAACACTTGAGTACAACAAACTAATCTATTAGAGCATTATGATAAAACACATGATAATACACAACTCTACTCAAAATCATATCTTTGTTTAATTAATAGTTTGAAGGAGTGACATATAAATGGTTTTCTGTAACTTCTCAAAAGTGAAAGGTATGTATCGTTTAAAAATGTAAGATAAGTTGTTTGCGCGTGTTCATGTGTTGCACAAATAATTCAAATCGGTATGATATATTAAGGGTTTAATAGTTAGAAAATATTTGCGGGCCGGTCTCTATCCATTACGTGACCAATTGCCTATACTTACTGATCTTATAATAGTGGAAGTAAAACCGTAACACTTGTTTTCTTGTTGAAAACGGGATCGATGTACCTCAAAGACCTTGGCTAAGCAACATGTCGATTGGTACGTATCATAATCCCCTTCCTCATTGTTTGCTGTATTTAGGTATTTTGATAAATATGAAGTAATTATTTTGTTGATTTTTGCATATAACATTTCAGATATTGTGGCTTGTTAATTGGCATTGGACATACAAAAGGTTCCATAGCTCATATGGCTATCGTATGTACTTAAAAGAAATCATAGCAAGATAGTTCAACTATAAATGTTGCCTAATAAAGTCATGAAAAACATGTTATTTGTTTGAATATAACATACTGAAGACATACATGCATCTTGTAGTATCAATGTTTATATGTTGTACGTAATCAACATAGAGATATGCTACAATCACTAATATTTTACAAAACAATACCCACAAAATGATGTGCCATAGGGTTTCATTCAAAATCACTTTTTTTTTCTCTCTCTCTTACTTCTCACTTATGATTTCACTGTTCCATGTCATCTTGTAAAGAATTTTTTGTAAAAATTAAGTGAACAAAGCCTTTCTCATCAACATATAATGGCAACCCCTAGAGTATTTGCTATTATGTACGCAACTTTTTGAAATATATATAAATCCCCTCTAAAAGATCAAAACTTGTTCCGAATTTGTTCGAGCATGGGCTGTGCATCGTACGGTCGACCTTTACCTTTACTAGTGTGTGTGTATATATATATTGATGCATGATCGCGTAAGAGCCTTCTATTGACTTCTAATCTTAACCATGGGATCAACAACACTTCTAATCTTAGCCGTCTTTTGTTGATACTTCCGGTTATGAGCATACGTTTTTCTCAAATGCAACCTCTAAGTTAAGAACCAATAAAATTAAGGGGTGTAGGTAACTCCCCATTTTTTTGGGTGAAAAACCAAACACCCCATAACCGTTTTCCACCACGATCTCACACATCCTTAATCATATACCTGTAAAACTACTACTATCCAATGAAAACAAATGTTATGGATCTCCATAAACAGTTTCCATCCTTCCTAAAAAATATGGAATACAATCCCCGTTGTGTCCGCTAATAGTTGCTTCCTATTTTCTTTACAATTCTGTCAACTTACTATTCATCATCTTTGAAAGACCACAATGAAGGACAACAAATATTAGCAGCAACATCACATCTCAACCTTCACCTGAAAAAACTCCCAACTTGAATGTCACACCAGAACTCCCAGTTACCGACACCACTCCCAAATTCAATGTCATGCCATAATGAGAACACCAACCCTCCTATTACTGGAAGTATGGGGCAGAACACCTGTGGTTTACAACATTCAGGGCCAACCATTGCCTTTTATCGACATTTCTAGTGATGACGAACGTGATGAGCATTTTGATTTTGAATTGGATTTCAATGAGCAAGAGGTATACTTATCCTCATTTTCTTTAGAGTAAATTCTATAGATGGTCCCTGTTGTTTACATCAATTTACGAAAACAGTCCCTAAACTTCTTTTTTCACTTTTTCAGTCCAATAAGTTTACATTTTGCTCGAAAATGGTCCCTCACCCACCTAAAATGACTAAAGTACCCTTCCTTTTGTCATTGTTTAAATCGTGACTATCCAGTAATGACAAAAGGAAGGGTACTTTAGTCATTTTAGGTGGATGAGGGACCATTTTCGAGCAAAACATAAACTTATTGGACTGAAAAAGTAAAAAAAGAAGTTTAGGGACTGTTTTCGTAAATCGGTGTAAACCACGGGGACCATCTATAGAATTTACTCTTTTCTTTATTTTATTTCAAATGTCCCTTTCAGACTTCTAAATCAAAGTACTTACATTTTTTCTCACACAATTTTTCATATTCATTACTATATAAAAGACTGAAGTGTATTGTAAATTTAGCATCCTGACAATGGGATGAAGTCATCGAAATACCTGATGATGACAATGACTATGTTGTATCGAAATTTGAGCCATAGCGATTCACACGTCTCAGGCACAACCGGGTTGCTATTGTGTCCCACCATAGGCCATATTGTCTCATCGACGAATCATACGAGGAGGAGGCTGTTTTGCTGATCGTAACACTAGGGGACCTATTTATTATATGCTTTTAGTTTATCTTTTGGTCATGTTTTGTGTCTTTAGTCTATATTTGTGTCTTTTATGTCGTTCTGTTTGTGATTTCCTCCATGTACTCTTTGTGTTTAGTTATGTGATACTATGTTTTTTTCTTATTTAATTAGCTACTTCATGCAACTATTTATTAATTATTAATTTTTTTAGGTCATTATCATACATCATACTATCTCCCTGTTATAAATTTGTAGGGACGTAGATAAATTTCAAATTATGTGATGTAGATTATATTTTAGTTTCACAACCGTTTCATATGAACCAATAAATTTAACGGTGGTACATAAACATACATCAATATGTATATGATACAATTGTAATTTGACATATGGATCATGACATGTGTTCCAGTTAAATATAAGATTAGAATATGGTAAATATTATAATTTATATCATTTTTAATGTAGCTGCTTTGTAAATGTGCACATTCACTTTTTTTTTGGGTTATTGATAAGTACTTGATGCATTTACAGTTGTATCATTAAAAATTCAGTTTAAAAATCACAACTTATAATCGAATTCATTTTTAACCTATCAACGTATCATATCATCATAAGTAATAACAACATAAATTGAAACGCCCCCATATATATTTTTTATACAAAACCTTTTTCTTAACGGATACATACTGAAACGTAAAGTTCTTACACCCATATACATAACGAATACTTAATAAGCTCGTATATTTGACAAAAATATGGAACTGACTCAATCGCGTCGTGATTTTCCAGAATCGCGTTGCAATCTTTGACCTTTCCCGTCGTGATTTACTAAATCATGCCGCAATCCTCTATACCCGTCGGGTAGATGAGTTATCCACCGGGTAAAAATATGCTCCATCTAAGGTCGTTCACTGTCTCATTTTGTAAAGAGGCTACCCGTTTAGAGGTCGGGTACCCGCCGGATACCCTTCCCGGGTAAAACACAATCGCGCCACAAAATACCTTGGTCACTGATCGCGCCTCAACGGTCGGTCAAGGAATCGTTTCCCTGTCGGAGGCGGGCGATCAGTGGGTTTTAAATTTATAATGCTGGGAAGCCTAAGTTTTATTACTACCTACTGCTCTTGTTAAGGGTAGTAAGTAGTAAGTCTGACTCAGGTGTCGTTCTTAAAATCGGAGCGAATCGAAATGAAGTGAATACCTTAAACAATAGAAGCTAATAGGATGAGTTTAAAAGAGCAGGTAGGGTTTGTTTTTGGTATTTTCTAAATTAACTACGATACATAAAAGTAAATACTAAACTACATATAGTGTAAGCAAATAGATAGAGATTGTGATTGCTGAAGTTTCAATATTCAGGTTTCGGGATGATGTTCATTATAAAAGATGATTGGAGACTTTCCTTTAATAAAATTAACAGAGGTTTGGTGTCAACACTAGCATCCAACGATTTAAGTGGAAAACCTAAGTCGCATGTCACTGAATACTAGGTTATCATGAGTCTGATCGGATCAGGCTGCTCAGTCCCCTAACACTGTCCGATGAGGACAAGTGACCCGTCTTGGAGTTAACTCCTGGGTGCATGAATAAGGCAACAGACCGATATTTAATTTCTAACCTTTCTTAACACCTAATTCTAATTGATTTTATTAAGGGTCGTACTATTTCTTGCTAATGTATGTTAAACTGTCAGTTATGTTGGATCAAGGGGTTTAAGCATCCTACACTACAGCTGAATGTTTGCTTTCTTTTCAAGATCCCTTAGATTTAATCGAGGAGCACAAATACTTCTGTCAAGGTGTAGACCCTCCTTTGCGATCAAACGTTCATCCCTAGGTTCGTTTCACGGTGTATACTACGTTTTTCAGCAGTTCCATAGCTTTTATATATACCTAGACCATGTTCAGGAAGGGTGACTTTCTGGTATCCACGGTATCATATGCTTACGACCAGTCCGTAGCTTTCACGCATTTGTACTCCACCAGCGGTGTTTCCAGCGCTATACTAAGTACCGGGCCGTTTTACAGCATGTCCACAGCTTCATACAAAAACACAGATAACTATCTACTGATACTAGGGTTGATCAGGTCCTAATACTAAAGTAATAGTCACGTGAAAGCTTGAAAAGGGTGGAATGGGTGGTTTAGATCTACCGCTTGAAAAGTTTAACCCGATACATAACATAACAATTTCCAATCACATATTTAATTAAAGATTAATTTAACATCATCCCTACTCCTAAATATCTACATTTCAACAATCACAATATTATACTACTCAATAAACATGGCAATAAGTAAAGCACATACCATAATATTACGCATGGATAAATCATACATAATAATAGTATGAGGGAATAGATATCACCGGATAATAGAGCAGCGTAACAATAAAATAGAACTTGCAATCCTTGAATAAAAGCTTGAACACCAATACTCCTTGATTACAAAAGCTAATCTCTACTCTAATCTACTAGCTACCCACTAACTACTCTCTAACCCTCTAGAGAGAGAAGTTAGAGAGAGAAACTAACTAAGAAATGAAAATACAAGAGAAATGTGTGTGAAAGTGTAAGAATGAATTGTGTTGTGATGGATTTTGAATTGATTAGAAATGAGGAGGTGAAGGCCTCTATTTATAAGCTTACAAGTTACAATTTTACACTCAACACCCTCGCTTCCATTTAACACTGAAATACACCCCCGAGCTATGAAATTCGACACCAAAAGGGGCATATTCGATACCAAAATGGGCGTATTCAGTTGAAAATAGGGTGTATTCGATAGCAAACGGGGCGTATCCGGCACCATAGAGGGGGTATACCACCCATAGAAGGGGGTATACCACCCATAGATGGGCGTATACGGCCCTGTAGAGGGGGTATACGGCCCCTTTAGGGGGGTATACGGCCCCTAGAGGGGTGGTGAACCCTGGGTCGTGGTCTCGTGTGCTGGATTGTAAGTCTTGTGTGCTGGATCGTAACTCGTTTGGCCCTATCTTCTTCGTTCTTGATCCATTTCTGACGATCTTTATATCCACGCGTTCGTATTCTCCAGACCTACATTTTAAGATACTTATTTAGTCCTAGATCGGAGTTTTACGATAAAATAACGTGTCGAACGAATTATGCATTTTTAAGTGTGTTTTTTGTTCATTTACCGTTGTTTTTGAAATACTTATAAAGTTTTGACATTTTTAATAAAATGTGGTAAATGTGGAATTTATTGGCATGATTTTATTAATTAAGTGCTAAATATGAGGTAAAAGATGTGCGTAAAACATGACTTTTTACGTCAAATCAAATATCCCACACTTAGATTTTGCTTGTCCTCAAGCAAACCGTATCTCACTTCGCTCAAGGTTTGGAGAAAATGGATCAGTTGATGAGAACAGATATTTCCTAAGGACATCAACTCCTCAAAATAGGTAAATTATTTCAGAAAGTAAGCATCAATAGAATAAGAAATCTTAAAACTGAACTGGTTGTCCTCTTAGCATACTTTGCAACTCTCAAAATGTAGAAGTACATGATTGGGCGATCCTCACAGGTGGTCACTCAATTCACTCAAGAAGTGTATCGGGTTTTCTAACATTCTAAACAAACGAAATCGCTCAAAGCCAGTCATGCAGCGCTTATCATCATAGGCTTGGTCGAGAATCGCATCTCCACCACTCCAAATGAGGACGGTGATAATTATCCCAAGGCATTTTTGTTGGGTTGTAATGTTCGGGTGAGGGCTAAATGGGTATGAAAAAGGGTTGTTTCAAGGTTTAAAAGGTATGCTTATCTTAGAAATTTTCAAATTTTATGAAAAACTTTATTTAGATATGCTTTTTAATGAAAATAGAAACAGATAACGGTAAGGAAGGAAGATAGCTATTTTGACTTCTATTTTCTTGAAAATACACGGATAATTTACGTCTTTCAGAGATCAGAGTTTTCGGGAGATTTTGAAGCACTTAGCTTTATTTAGATGATAAACTTTTGTTTAGAATTTCTTTACCAAAGAATTTCTAAGGCTTTTTCTTTCTTACTGCCTTTTGAGATCCTATCATATTTTCATTTTTCACACTTTTTTTTATATATTTCGAATTTCACTTGGTGCCAATTTTTCGCACCTCAAGATTCTCGATCTTTTAAGATTTGATTTCTGAAACGCACGTGAGAAGTTTTTGAGTAAAACACGGATTTTGTGATTTTTAGAGTGAAAGCAAAAAGAATATCTAATTAGCATTTTTTAAAAGTTTAAAAATTTTAAGATAAGGTTTTGGTGGGTATAGAAAGGAATGAGTGTTAAAATATTTGGGTATTTAAGAACAGAAAAGGTTAAGGCTCAATAGGGTTTACTAAGCGGATCATCAATACTAAAATTGAGTATCGGCAAGGTTAGGCTTGAAGAGATATGAGAAAAATGGGTTTAATCCTAATAAATGCCAAGATCCTCTAATTGCACCTATACCGCGTACGGTACTCTTTGGTATGGTCTCGAAGCGTATACCAGAAACAAGTTCTAATTCTAAGACGCATGCATCGGCACACACACAGAAATGAATGGTGAAGCATTAAAAATGAATGCTTATTAAAGGCTCAAGTTCCTCACACAACAATATAGGGTGTATGCGCCTAGTCATGCGATGCTTCGAAAATGACCATTTCATTTTTAAGGGATCCTTATTCTGCCTTATCGTACTTTCCAAAGTAATTTATTTATTCTGAAAAAGTGATTATTTTTAAAAAGTATTATTTTGAACAAAAGATCAAAGGATTTACAAAAGTTGACTGATAAATCAGTCAAGTTTTTGAAAAAATTTTGAAAAATTTTGAGCAGGAAATGAGTTTCAAGTTAACTTTGGAGGACAAAAGGTCAGAAAACTTTATGGTATAACATACCGTGTATCCCACACTTAAAGGAACGTAGTCCCTAATGTTCACTACTAAGGCGAAGATCTTTTGGGGGATCTCACACTTAGAGTTTGATTATAAGATATGCTCACTTTATCGTGTTTTGAAGATGGTGGAATAAAATCCCACACTTAGATATTAGGCATAAAGGATATGGTATGAATATTTCGGGAAGACAACGGAAAAGAATGAAAAACTCCCCTCATGGATTCACGAGATGAAAATGATTTGGCTGAAGAAGGATGAATTGCTTGCTAGAGATTTCAGCTTGTTTCCGTCTAAGAATAGCCTTCCGGTTTAGTGGGTGTCATCTAGTCGTGAATCGATCCCATCATTCTCAACAATCACTTCAACCACATTTTATTCTACTAAAATAAACCAAGAAAATGTAAGCATAAAGATAAATAGATAGATCATTCAACTAAGTAGCAAGCTGGGTAAAAAGTACCAAAAGATCAAAACAAGTTCACAAGTCATCCCACCATAATAGTTAGTACTAATACAGACCAATAATAATAATAATAAAGTACTGGAGATGAGAGAGTCTAAGGATGAGGAGACCCCTGATCAGTCACATGAAGATCAAATGCAGAAGTGGAAGGGTTATTTCCTGCAGCCGAAAGCTCTCCACTAGTGGCTCTCCCTGATACAGTCTCTGATGTAATAAGCCTGTGTTGCCTCAAAACATCCCTTAAGACATTTGTCGGCAAGTCATCTACAGATTTAAAACCCCATTCTTGTAGGCATTGATTTGTCATGCGTGCCTCCTCAAGTAATATCAAGTAACCTCTCCTAATGTCGTTCTCATTTGGAAGCTCATTTTCTGGAATAGCATCAAAGTTGAGCATCCCTGAGAATCCTGAGAATGTAAGGCCGTCAGCACTAGTGGTGGGCATGACTAGGCGATAAACATTTGGATCATCGGGCCTCGGGATCTCATAAATCGGAGATAAGACATGGGTAGCTGGGGATAGCTGCCGTGAGGTAGATGGAGCAGCTGAGGTGTGTATGGAATATACTGCCTCATAGAGAGATGTGGTGGGCATGGTGTATGATGGAATAGTGGTGGTAACTGGGGCAAAGGTGGTGGTAACTGGTGGAAATGTGGCTGGTGGTGTCGCACATCTATACATCAGTGGCTCCTGGTATTGGCAATCCAAATCTGCGAGCTACATTTATGTCATGAGCATGTCTAACCTGAAGTGCGTGAAAAATCCAATATTGAGAAAGTGGAGTCATTGGTGTAGTCCAGTCAACAACACTCTGAACCCTAGATGTAGATCCAGGTGCCCTAGTATCCTCCTGCGGTGCTCTAACATCTCTATCATCATCTGGTATCTCAATCGGCTCATCATCCTCAACATCCCTGTCTCTCTTACTACTCTTCCTCTTCAGACCACAACCAAGAATGGCCTATTTGGTAGCTCTCCAGAATGTCTGCCGGCTCGAATCAGTAGATATCAACCAAATAGTGCGGAAGTACTCTAGATCAAACGGAAGGGATCAAACATAAGGCGAGCTAGTGTACTCGCTCATGTGATCCTCTGTGAGCAAACCCATACGGCTACAAATCCTGGTTATGAAAGCTTCCATATAGATATACTTTGTCATCTCAAATGTCGTCTCTATTTGAATCCTCTCGGCTACTAAGACAGCTACATTCACATTCTTCTTCTTAATCACGGTGTTCATCATAAAGAGATCATCAGCTCCAACAGCTCCTCATGTTTCTTTCTTTCCATGTAGTGATACAGCTAGTAGCTTGTGCAGGTGATGCTCAACTTTGAAGAACGCGGAGGCTTTTACATTTGAATGAAAACTAGTACCCGTTAGATTGTCCCAAATCAGCCCATGGTCTTCATTACATGAAACACCCCGTGAACTATCGAAGAATATCTGAGAATGTGTCTGCTCCTCTGTGTAGAACCCAAGATATACCGCAAGCTCAGCCAAAGACACATGCTGCTTCACCCCTCTATAATTAAAATTGATTAATCGCTTATCTGTAATATTGGAGATGCAAGGGTTGAACTTGTAGCTCAACATGAACTCAATAACTAGCTCTCGGTAAATGTCTTCATTGAGGGCGAACATCTTGTACCAAGCATCCATTTTCTCATCATTGATCTTGTATTTCACTAACTTCCTCAACTCACTCATGTACCCAAGTGCCTTTACATCTCTCCAGACGATAAATCTGTTCTTTCCAAATGGCCGGTTCATCCAATCCTTAATTAGTTTCTTTTTTTTGGCGGAAGTGGCCAAGTATTCCAAAGTAGGATGGATATCTTTAGAAGCAGACTTCATCTTAAAGATGATGCAAAGATGATAAATGAAGCACACAAGTAAATAAAATGGAGAATGTAGAGCTCAAGATCTTCAAAAATGGTGAAAAAATGATAGAGCCATGGTGGGGTGGTGGTGGTCGACCGAACAAGAGAGAGGAGGGGAAGAAAATGAGTGAAAATGTTTGAATTTGTGCATTTTAACCTCCTCCCCATTTTATATTTTTACCATTTTACCCCAAGTGGTAATTTAGCTAAAGTAAATGGTTATTAGGTTAAAAAGAGTTTATTAAAAACTTAAAATATTTTTTTGTTCTTAAAATTTTAAATCTCATTTAAAAGTTGTTAAATTTTGCTAATTGTTTAATTGAAGTTAAATGATTAAACAAAATTTAAACTTTGCGTGATAAATAATGAGATAAAATTTTAAAGAACATTTTTAAAGACATTTTAAATTAAAAAGAAAAATTTAAATTCCTAATTTTTATGCAGAAAGTAAATAAACTAAAAATTTAAACTAATACGCGATTAACTAAATTAACTACTTAATTTATTTATTAAAATTGGGTTGCCTCCCAATAAGCGCTTTGTTTTAAAGTCAACGACTCGACTTTTCCAAATAATTAATTCGGGGCCCGAGGCTGAGGAAAAGTATAATGAGGAATAAATGAAAATTGGAGCACTTTAGTGATATGATAAATTAGGCCGGCGGAGTTTAAGAAAAATAATTCAAATTCTTTCAGAAAACTTCTCTCCTCGTGCCCTAATTTTATAAGTGCATCAACGAAATTATTAAATTCTAGTTTAACTTTCTTGGGATTTGAAATTTCATCTCGTGGTCCGTCGTCTAAAAAGTTAAGATCATGAAGTAACTTTTCCAATATTTTCAAAAATTCCTTTTCTTCTTTTGAATCAGGATTTCCGGTAGTAGCGTGAACTGCTACCGATAATTCTTTAAAAAGTAATTTTTGTTAAAGCGTGAAAGGAAATTTTGATTTTTGAAATAACTGAGTTAGCTTAATGTGAATTTCTTTCCGTTTTTCACAGAAAGATTTCTCAATAGCCTCCTCAGTTGCATTTGTAAAAATTTCTATCAGTTTATTGATTAAATATACGACAGGATCGACAAAGAATGGTATTTTCCCAGGGAGTAAGATTGGAATTATAGGGTCACGCTTTATCCAAAATTCAAGCTCACTAATCAGATATGAAATATACCGATTAATCCGTGTTGATGGAACGGGATGGTAATCAGTATTAGTAAGTAATTTCATTAACAGGTCTAGGTCTGATATTAGTAGTAGCTCATCTTTTCTAATGTAATTAGCGGGGAGTCCTAAAATTCTGTTATCGATAGTCACAAAGGTCTTTCTTTGGTCAACCGAAAAGGGGGAAGTCTGATATTTTAAGGTATTTAAGAAAGTTGGCACAAATATCTATCCTCCTATCTGGTTTAAAAGAATTTCCGACATGACGCTCAGTTTCAGTCTCGGGTGGAATATCTATGATTTCAATGATGTCAGTGGGCGGTCCTTCAATTACAGTTTTAGCTATGGTGCACTTAGGTTGGACTGGACATCTTTGAAATGGTTCATCTATGTAGGGGGTTCCTGATTTGAATGTATGATTTTCCGAACATGAGAGATGCTTATCTTGTGAATAAGTTCTTAAAATGTCAGGGAGATCATATTCAAAGTATTCATCCAAGCAGTGAAGGCATTCATTTCTATCTAATCCTAACATGGGTGGATAAAAGTAAACCTCAGTACCGAATGGTACTTCTTTGGGAAGGTCAGGTGGCTTAACATAGTGTGAGTATTTGGCCAGAAGTGAAGATATCTCAGGGTCAAGGGTAAATTGACTCCTTGAAGTGTGAGTAACAGAAGTTGATATCTTCTGCTGAGATTCCTCTACTTCTAGGTCAAAGTGTTTTTGCCCGATATCAATTTCTTGGACGTTTAAGATTTTTTTGACTTTGGGGTATGAAGAACAAGAACAGTTATCCTCTAATTCTTTTTCCATAAAATCAAACAATTCATAATCATCCATTGCCATCATCTCATCTGCTGTCTTGTAAGAGAACAGAGAGACGAGGCTAGAAACCAAATCAGATGGTTTTTTATTTTTCATATTTTTATGATTTTTGTGTGTTAATAACTAAACTATTCTAAGAAAGCGGTAACTTTCGAACAAGTTAGGCTTGAACGAAAGGTTCTCCTAAGGACTTCTAACTTAAAGGTATGTTTTTCAAATCACAACGCTCGTCGATTCCCGGCAGCGGCACCAAAAACCTGATCGCGCCCCAATAGTCGGTCAAGGAATCGCTTCCCTGTCGTTGCGGACTTTCCAATCGGAGGCGGGCGATCAGTGGGTTTTAAATTTATAATGCTGGGAAGCCTAAGTTTTATTACTACCTACTGCTCTTGTTAAGGGTAGTAAGTGGTAAGTCTGACTCAGGTGTCGTTCTTAAAATCGGAGTGACTCGAAATGAAGTGAATATCTTAAACAATAGAAGCTAATAGGATGAGTTTAAAAGAGCAGGTAGGGTTTGTTTTTGGTATTTTCTAAATTAACTACGATACATAAAAGTAAATACTAAACTACAGATAGTGTAAGCAAATAGATAGAGATTGTGATTGCTGAAGTTTCAATATTCAGGTTTCGGGATGATGTTCATTATAAAAGATGATTGGAGACTTTCCTTTAATAAAATTAACAGAGGTTTGGTGTCAACACTAGCATCCAACGATTTAAGTGGAAAACCTAAGTTGCATGTCACTGAATACTAGGTTATCATGAGTCTGATCGGATCAGGCTGCTCAGTCCCCCAACACTGTCCGATGAGGACAAGTGACCCGTCTTGGAGTTAACTCCTGGGTGCATGAATAAGGCAACAGACCGATATTTAATTTCTAACCTTTCTTAACACCTAATTCTAATTGATTTTATTAAGGGTCGTACTATTGCTTGCTAATGTATGTTAAACTGTCAGTTATGTTGGATCAAGGGGTTTAAGCATCCTACACTACAGCTGAATGTTTGCTTTCTTTTCAAGATCCCTTAGATTTAATCGAGGAGCACAAATACTTCTGTCAAGGTGTAGACCCTCCTTTGCGATCAAACGTTCATCCCTAGGTTCGTTTCACGGTGTATACTACGTTTTTCAGCAGTTCCATAGCTTTTATATATACCTAGACCATGTTCAGGAAGGGTGACTTTCTGGTATCCACGGTGTCATATGCTTACGACCAGTCCGTAGCTTTCACGCATTTGTACTCCACCAACGGTGTTTCCAGCGCTATACTAAGTCCTGGGCCGTTTTACAGCATGTCCACAGCTTCATACAAAAACACAGATAACTATCTACCGATACTAGGGTTGATCAGGTCCTAATACTAAAGTAATAGTCACATGAAAGCTTGGAAAGGGTGGAATGGGTGGTTTAGATCTACCGCTTGAAAAGTTTAACCCGATACATAACATAACAATTTCCAATCACATATTTAATTAAAGATTAATTTAACATCATCCCTACTCCTAAATATCTACATTTCAACAATCACAATATTACACTACTCAATAAACATGGAAATAAGTAAAGCACATACCATAATATTACGCATGGATAAATCATACATAATAACAGTATGAGGGAATAGATATCACCGGATAATAGAGCAGCGTAACAATAAAATAGAACTTGCAATCCTTGAATAAAAGCTTGAACACCAATACTCCTTGATTACAAAAGCTAATCTTTACTCTAATCTACTAGCTACCCACTAACTACTCTCTAACCCTCTAGAGAGAGAAGTTAGAGAGAGAAACTAACTAAGAAATGTGTGTGAAAGTGTAAGAATGAATTGTGTTGTGACGGATTTTGAATTGATTAGAAATGAGGAGGTGAAGACCTCTATTTATAGGCTTACAAGTTACAATTTTACCCTCAACACCCTCGCTTCCATTTAACACTGAAATACACCCCCGAGCTATGAAATTCGACACCAAAAGGGGCGTATTCGATACCAAAATGGGTGTATTCGGTAGCAAATAGGGTGTATTCGATAGCAAACAAGGCGTATCCGGCACCATAGAGGGGGTATACCACCCCTAGAAGGGCGTATACGGCCCTGTAGAGGGGGTATACGGCCCCTTTAGGGGAGTATACGGCCCCTAGAGGGGTGGTTAATCCTGGGTCATGGTCTCGTGTGCTGGATCGTAAGTCTTGTGTGCTGGATCGTAACTCGTTTGGCCCTATCTTCTTCGTTCTTGGTCCGTTTCTGACGATCTTTATATCCACGCATTCGTATTCTCCTGACCTACTATTTAAGATACTTATTAAGTCCTAGATCATAGTTTTACGATAAAATATCGTGTCGAACGAATTATGCCTTTTTAAGTGTGTTTTTCGTTCATTTACTGTTGTTTTTGAAATACTTATAAAGTTTTGACATTTTTAACAAAATGTGGTAAATATGGACTTTATTGGCATGATTTTGTTAATTAAGTGCTAAATTTGAGGTAAAAGATGTGCGTAAAACATGACTTTTTACCTCAAATCAGTCACACCGCGAACCTCACAATCGCGTCACGATTAACCACGATCGCACCGTGACTTAGACGTGTACCAATCCTGCACAACTCAGTTTTAAATATGAACTTTGGATGCACATAACTTTCAACTCGTTAAGAGTTAGACTACCAAACTTTGCAGACACCTCCAGTATACCATATATAATAGATATTTCCCTTTTTACACTTTTCCGAATTTGCGTTAACAAAGAATTCGAACGTCTAACTAAAATATGGTCATTTTAGATCATTTTCACACCAAGTCAAGTTTTAAGCCAACTAGATTCTGTCTTTCACTTTTTGCCAACGCCTTAGACCATACACATTGACTTTAAGTTAACCATAAAAGTCAACATACTATTACTTTAACTCAGTTTAGCTTTTTAACCCTTTGGTGACCCATTTGGGCACCAAAGCGACCTATTAAGGGTATTAAACACTTTTACAACTTAAACAAAATTCCATTTGGTTTACATACAAACTACATACTTTTTACAAACTTTGACATACTCCATAAGTTACTACCATTTACATTTGACCCAACTCACAATGATACCATTTTACATCAACATTTCTACAAACGGGTCAAAACATACAAAACTACAAACTTATACCCAAACCACTTCATTTAACACCCACCGGACTTTCTTAATCGTACCAAGAGCATGATTTCTATCCAAGGGATTTTGACTTACAGTCACACCCCCAAATTCATTAATGGTGATTAGCAGAAACATTAGAGTAAGCGGGGTGGCTGACGTCAACATTGGACAATCATGCATATCAGAGCTTATGATTATTGCAGAACAAGTAAATTAAGATGCCATTTAAGTAATAGTTTGTTACAAAAAGCTACGACTCATCAAAGTCGCAGAAATAGTATTGTAAAATACAACCAGTTATAAAATACATAATCAAAAGAAGATTTCATAAGTATGACTAATGTATATCAGTTACACAAAGGAAATCTTGGTTTGTCCCCAAAGATGGCATCCTAATTCTCCGTGGGTCGCCTAACTCCATATGTATGTATTCTTACTTGTGCAGCTAATTCTCTGAAAAATATAGTAGAAAGTCAACATGGTTGTTGAGTGAATTCACAGGTTTTATATCGTTTGTTATAGCAAGTTCGTTTTGTAAATCGTTGACGTACAAGTTAAAAAGAAATTAAATGATTGATTAAATATAGTTTTTCGTAATTCGTTGGAAAAATTATCCAATAGTTTCGTTGTTGAAACAATAGTTGTTAAAATAGTAATCAGCCTATGACTAAATCGCTGTTAAAATAATAGTCAGGTTCTGACTAAATCATTGTTAAAATAGTTGAATACTCGCTTGTAAATCAGTTGTTCAAATCGTTGGACCTCGTCCATTTGTAAATTGTTGAAAACGCATTTTCAATAAACGAATCGTAGAAGACTCGCAGTTATTCTAAAGTAAAATTCGTTATCGTGATGTAAACACATCCGTTCGTATACGTGTGGAAAACCATTCTAGGGTATAAATAGTATTCTTGTGGAAAACATTTCAATGAATAAATAGTATAGTAAACAGTTCAATATAGTTAATCATTGGCAAACATAGACGGGAATCTCTCGAAGATTAGCTAGATCTTACGAGTTAAAGTACTACCTAATTCTATAACCAATACACGACTTTGTTACATTGTTGCCTCTAGGAATATGTAAACATACGTTTCGCTCTTTGTTGGAGGGATGTCACCCTAATATTACTATCCGTATATTTCGTGTCTAGCGTCACCTAGCTAATGGTTATAGTTTATAGCCATGAGGTCTCTATGCACTACAAAGTTGTACAACTAGGCCTGTACCAAGATTCGTGGTCATGTTCCCAAAAAAAATAGTTTGAAAATCATTTCATTAGTAAGTAGTTTCAAGTACAGTAGGTAAGTCGTTTCATGAGTAAGTAATTTGCGAGTAAAGTATGAAAATCATTTCATAAACAAGTAAACAGTTTGCATAATAGTATGAACGTATTTATATACAGTTTGTATAAAAGTATGAAACTCATTTCATAAATACAGTCGTACAATAGTATAAGCACATTCATAAACAGTTGTATAAAAGCATTAAAGCAATTATATAATAGTTGTTTGTCATGGAAAATAGTAAAACAATATCTATGTTTTTCACCCTTACTTTAAAAGCAGTAAAAAGAGGGGCTGTGAACTCACCTCGTGAGTTCGGTATGTGAGTACTAGCAAAACTTAAGCCCAAGTATAGTCTCTAACGTCCTAAATGCACGAGATAGTAATATAAGTAGTTGAATAAATATCAAACTATTGTTAATCGTTCACTTGTTGAAAAATTGTTATTGTTTGTAAATTTGTATGTTCCGTTGGTGATGATTTTATAATAATAATTTTTAAAAAAATATTATCATTATACCCATTTCGTTGTATACTTTGAAAAAGTTTATGTATATAAATTGCGCGAGTTATATTGTATGTAGATGTATACCCGTATAACTTTGTCGTTGTGTGTGCGTATATATATATATATATATAGTTAATTGTTACGTACACAAAATATTAATCACACAAATTTGGTTGTACTCGTATTCATTTACTCCATTAATTTAGCACCAAAAAGTTAACATTTGAAATAATTTTAGTGTACATGGAGTTGGACCACTGCCATGAATTTAAACTAAAATACGCGGTCGGGTAGAAGTACGCGATCGTGTATTGTTTATTAATTTCGAAAACATGGGTATATAAATTCACTAAGGAATTTACAAAAAAAAAAAAGAAAGTTGAAAATTAAAAGTAAGCCAATTAATCTAAGTAAGACTTGAGCATAATCCTTCAAAGTGGAGGTGATTAAACCTTGATGGACACATCTACGGTGTATGTTTGTAAATAAAACTATTGAAAAATAATTAGTGATGGAGTATGATTGAAATAAATGATAGGCTTATTGTTAATTTATTTATTGTTTTCATAATAAATGGAAGAAGAAAAAAATTAATGCGGCTAATCAGTGGGCTTCCTTTAATTGTTTAGCAAACGTGGCGACATTTTAAAAACTAATGTGTTCAATTTTTAGAGAGTACATGACGGGAACAATTCCTAGATAACGACATATTAATAGTTTGATAACAGATACACACACCCACCCGTTTGGTTTTATCACATCACCCGTTCGGGTGTATCATGCTTCCCATTCGGGTATACAAAGCCTACCCGATCGGCTAGCGGGTTTCACCCGATCGGGTGTCTCAACTCAGCCGGTCGAGTATGATACCCCTGTACTACGATTTCAGTATGTGTCAACGATTTCAATCGTATTTTCCTAATTTTTTGCTATGTGTTAATGTTCAATCTTTCATCAAAAGTTGTAAGTAACAAACATAATAGCTTTTATCAAGTAATTTCTTCTACTTATTATACTCAAAAAATTTGCTAAAAATTCTATATCAGAAACTTTTATCCAGGATCATCGTCATCAACTTTTACAATTTTGTTATCTTTTGTTAAATTATTTACCATGATAATGTTATTTACAAAATAAAATCAACAATTTATAAAAGAATTTAAATTGTAAATTTTCTTACAGTGGTTAGAGGTGTATAGGTGTATAGATGATGACGATAGGTGACACTGATGATGATGATGATGTTTCTGATGAAGAAGATGATGATTAATAAAATTGATGATGATGATGAAAATGATGAAGCTATTGTTAAAGATGAAGATGATGGTTGTGGAAGATGAAGAAACTTCTTCAGCCCGAGAGAGCAGAGGGAGATCAATAATTGAAGTTTGGTAGAGCAAGTCTAAGGTATGGATGGAGAATATATAATATTGAAACGAGTAAATTTTTCAAAGGGGCAGTATGGGTTTAATAGATATATGTCTGAATATATTTTTGGTGCATTAAAAGTTTTGTATTTAACCCGTTCATTTCGTGTACGAGTTCAATTATATTAAATTTAAAATTTAATATTTATAAATTTATTTTGAAGTATTCTTCCAAATACTTTATTCGAAATAATAAAAATATAATTTTTATTATTTTTGGTTATCGGGTATGTTTTATATTTTTTTTGTCACGTACAATACGTTTTATATAATAAGTATAAATTTTTTGTTTTATTTTTTGTCGTTGTTCACGTAATACTTTCAACCAGATAACTATTTAAAATAGTTTTGTGTTATTTCTAAACTTCGTATCACCAACGTACATATTATTTTTGTCGGACTTGCTCCAATTGTTTTGCGCGTAATTATTAAAAATTTTGAATTTTGTAATACCTCACGTATTAATTTGTTAGGCTTTGCTAGACTTATCTCATTAACAATAGTTTGTGAATTCACTAAGCAGAGAATTAGCCCTAAGTATGTACGTGATTATTGCTAGTATTTATATCAGAAATTGAGGGGTGTCACACTTACTAACTCGTAGCAAGTCCCAACAGTAGTCGATCTTCGTTTCCTTTGCCCAAATAGACACTTTACCTGCTTTCACCTACACAAAAACAATACAACTACGGGGTAAGCAAAACATGCTTAGTAAGTAGAGGAAAACAAAAATATAACTACAAACTACTACAAGATGATCATAATTCATATAACCAACTTACTACCAATTATAGAACACACTTGTATGTTCTATCTACCATACTACTAGGTGATCATATTTACATGAACCACCTACTACATAGACCATTTTCAAATGATCCATCTACACATAAACAAGGATCATTTACTACATTGTATCTATTCACAAAAATAATCTCTACTACATTGTTCCAACTCAAATGAACACTACAATGGAGTTAAGACTTGGATAATGGCATATTTTAACCCTCCATTTCTTATCTGCATAAATAACATACAATACACTACATCTACAATAAACTACATAAATAACATATAAGATACTACATTTACATCAACTACACAATTGATATACAATATACTACATCTACAACAACTACACGATTAACATACAATATACTACATCGACAACAAATACATGATTGACCTACAATATACTACATCTACAACAAACTACACAATAACATACAAGATACTAAATCTACATCAATTACAAAATTGACCAACAATATACTACATCTACAACAAACTACTCAATAACATACAAGATACTACATCTACATCAACTACACAATTGACATACTCGTATGCCATGTTTACAACAAACTACTCATCAATAACTAACACTTATTCGATCATTACTAAGGAATCACAAACATGCTTAATTAATGAACCTCAATCCATACTACTTACCTTTCCAATTGGTATGAATGATCAAGCTCAATGATTAGCTTAACATCTTCTTGTCACCTAATCACATAAGCATACAAACAAGGTCATTCATTATTCACATGAAAACCTTCTACATACAAATTTTCACTTCTAAACAACTAACTAAACTCTTCTCTTTGACTCCTACAATTTAGCTCTTTAATTCATACAAACTACACTTATGTTCATTCAAGAACATAATCTCAATATCAAGCTCAACTCATTCAAACTACACACTTTATCAAGTATTGTTACTATATGATCACAACTAACCCATAACTACTACTAATCATCATCTTCATAATTCTTGAATTTAATCAAAATCGTCAAAACTCAATATTCTTGCTAAAATTCATCAACTAACATTTATTCATACTCTTTTACTTACTACAATCATCATTAACATACCCACCTATTATTACTCTACAATTCCATCAAAACCCATATTTGGGTTTATGAAGAACTAATAAAAACTTAAATTGAAAGTGTTAGATGATAGTACTTATCTTGGTGATGCTTAATACGAAATTTGGAGCAAAAACACACAAGATTAGGGCTTCAATTTGATGAATTTCAGTTTGGTTCTTCCCTCCCTTCACTATGTCTCTCGTACGTATACACCCACACATTTCTGGAAATAAAGTTCCAGAGCTTACAAGGAGGATTGAATTAAAGATATTTTCACTTTCTACCCTCTAGTCCTATTCCTTCTATTTTGGCTACAAACAAACTTATTATATTTTAAAACTTCTACTTAGGCCACTACTAATTTCTTACAAATGTTAACATAATATTTAAATTAAACTTTAACTTTAAAATGTATAATGACGAAAATTGAGGTGTTATATAAATATAGTATCAAGAACTTCATTGACAAATGACGTTTTCCTTACAATCATCTCCCTTTGTATGGAGTTCAACATATTGATATTTTCCATGATCAATCACATAGCTAGATTTGCATAAATCCTGAATCCTTTGTATATTATCTGGATCATTGTTTACTATAACCGAAATAGGAGTAGTGAACCGATTTTGAGCTGGAACATGCCCGTAGTCCATTACATCATTTTTTTTCCTTTTCTTTCCATTTCATTACCTACAAAATATTAACATATAATGTTATCAGTGTATTATAAAAAAAAACTAACATAACGTTATCATCAACTACACAATAACTAATAAACACAACCGATTGACATTTTTTTATATTGAAATGATACAGTAAACTAATATGAACTTGGCGATGTGCTTGATGTCACACTAAGTGTAAATAACAAATTAGAAAATATTAACAAATCATGAGGTGATTGTATATGATCGTACGTCTTACCTTTTTAAATATACAAAGTAGTGTTGAATTCTTAAAAAATGTCAATCAACGAATGTTTATATATGATTTCCGGTTGATTTGGGCAACGCCCGAATATTACACTAGTTTCAATTATATTTGTATGCACATGAACCGTTCAATACAACCACTATATTATACCTGAAAAATTTACTTTATCAATACAATTTGTATAATAATATTAGCTAATGAGTAACAATTAATGTCTTCCATTACGTATATTGATGATTCGTATATCGTCAAAAGGTTTTATGTACCGCAACAAATGTTTTCATTGTATTGTAGATATCAATATAGTGTTCTATGATTAATTAACTTTAAGGGTGCACAGTGACAACATAATACCCTTGGATAAACTATTTACATGCATACAATCACCAAAGTAATTGTACACTATTTATAACCTATTGAAACTCATATATACAGTATATCAACTCAATGAAAATATTATTTACTGATTTTTATTATCTGCTTTATAAAGTCAGGCTTTCTTTTCTATTTTTCTTATCTTCTACTAAAAGAATTGAAAAAAAAAATCATTTTCTTTTCATCCAAGTATTTATTTATACATAATAGGTGTGATCAAAATTTTTGGGTTTAACATGTGGAAATAAATAATTACTATGATCATCGATAAACTTCATACTTTTTTTATATTAATTACATAAATATATCTTATTAGTCATATATGCTTTAAACAGATAATTAAAGTTTATATATGTTTTACAAATTTATCATTAGTCATAGACGCCTTTAAACAAATAATTAAAGTTTTTATATACATTATAAATTTATTTGAAAATGACAATATCAAATATCACATATATACTTTGTATATAACTTTTAAATAGTTAAGTAGTTAGAGTTTAAAAATCAATATTAAATCTGGGACTAGATTGTTAACTAATTTAAACTTGAAATGTAATATTTTTGAAAATGTAACAAAGAATATTACTTAAGAATTATTAAATCAATTGTGGTGATTATTTATTAATATATTATTTTGTGTACAACAAACAAATTAAGTTTGAGTTTCACTTAAGATTCAAGAAAATAATATAACCCAAACTAAGTCAATTATATTCATAGAGAAATATTGATTCAAATTCGTTGGTCAATTTTAGTTGTTAGTTAGGTTGCTAGGTTGACAAAAATTGCACGATATTTACACGTTTATAAGTACGTATCACTAAGATCGATTAAGCTAAATAAGTACTACATCCGTCAAAATTATTATTCACTATTGACTTTCTGAAGTCTTTCTTTTCCAACTTTGACCGTAAATTTTTTTTGTTTGTGTTACATAATACTTGATGAAAATTATACTAGTGAAAATATATTTAAAACTCAATTCCTTTATAGATTTTGCATCAAGTATTATATCACACAAATAAAAATATTTAAGGTCAAAGTTGAATAAAAAAAGATTTTAAAAATGAAACGCCCCAAAAAACTTTTTATACATCTTCATATCTTATAGTGCCTGACACTTAATGGTTGTACCATACATATATGTATATAATAAGAGTTATAAGGGAGATTAATAAATTATCATAAATGGAAAAACAGGAATCGCGCTGCGAATTAAGTTATATCGCGTCACGATCTGCTATAAATCGCGTGGCGATTGCACATGCGTCGCGTCGGGACCAAGTGCCAACACAAACCTGCACAAAAAGTTTCAGAACCTAAACTTCCGACATACACAACTTTTGACTCGATAACATTTAGGTTACCAAATTTACAGATACCTTTCTAATAACATTATGAAGGTGTCTCAATTTATACATTTCGAAAATTCGTTATAACGAGAGAATTGAACCATATTATCAAATATGATCATTTCAACACTTAACCAATATATCATATTGACCAAAAGCATTGAAAACCTCACTTTGACCCGTTTAAACATAATGACACCTTGGTTGCTTAATTGGGTACCAAATGACCCCTTTGGGTACTTTATGACCCACTTTCGTAACAATAACACTTTGACTATTTCCACTTTCTACGATTCATTTACTTTCATTATCCATATTTACTTTACTAAGTCAATGATATACATCATTAACAACTAACCACTTTACACTTTAACCGACTTACATCATCAAAACGTACTTTTGGACGATTTACACAATTGACTATTCACAATGATAATTTAAAAAAGTAGGATCTTACCTAACCATAAGAACAAGCTCCATTCCACGCTACCTTTGGCAATGTCTTTCCTTTTTATACGCCCACTTGTACCTACAACATTTGATAACTTAACGGAGAAAGCATTTATTTTAGTGAGTATATGAACAATTAATTAAATAATTCACTTATCAACTTAACTTTCAACAATTATGTATAACATTCAAATAATGGAGAAAGGAATAAAAATTACTTTGCTTAACTGGATCCACCTTCACTTTCACTTTACCCATGTGCACATGTCTTAATACAATCATAGCTAACAAAGTTAGCTATTCTTGTCACTTTCCAAGCTAACACAAGTTAGTCATTGTTAACGCTTTCCTAGCTAACAGAAGTTAACTATTCTTAACACTTTTCTAGCTAACATCACTTAGCTATCCTTATCACATTCATATAACATAAGTTAACTATTCTTAACACTTTCAATCTCTTTCATGCTCAATACATAATTGTCACTTTATATAACTTAAACTTTACACTTTACACAAATTTTATTCTACTAAAACCTTCACATTATAAAACTTTCACTTTAACTCAAACTTTACATAAACTGACAACGCTTAATCAAATATAATGACAACTTGCAACTAATCAATTAAATTAACCGAAACAACATGATGTCACCCCAGCGGTTGGTCGAATTTTACTCCGGCCGTTGGTCCGACCAACTAGGGAGAGCACCAGTGGGTGTTTTATATTTATAATGCGGGGATCCTAAGTTTTATACTACATATAGACCTAAAAGGGCAGTAAGCGGTATGTATGAGATCTTAAGTGAACTAATTATCTTTGGTAATTTAGCTGAAATTTTAAAACTTTTGATAGGGGGTTTTGGTTTTCTTAATTTTACTACTGAAATTAAAACTAAACTAATGGTGGGTTGTACGGAGAACGCAGAGAAATCAAGATAAGGAATGTGTTTCCCGGGATTACTGCAATGCTATTGACGAATAGTTATGAGGGATAAAGCCACTAGTTGTGATGATTAATTCCAGTGGGATCGAGTTCTCGGAAACTTAACTGGTATAAAGCATTGTACCTACGGCCTTTCCTCGGCTTCCACGTGTTTGTACTACACCAGAGGTGGTTCCAACGCTATACAGGATACTTGAACATTTTACGGATTTTCCATTATACTGATTAGGGTTCCATATTACTCTACTGGACAATACCTATATTTCTCAATGAGCTATAACTACGATCCTATTAAGTTCCTAATGTAGAGTTGTCCACAATCAGATAAAGAATATGTCACATGGATAACAGTTATAGAGTGTACAGTACACTGAAAGTTCTTCCAAAAGTACAGACCAATTCAACTGACGACTATCCTCGAATCCAGGTCGCCAATCTCAGACATCAGAGATGTCTATATCATGGCATGAATTGTTCAGCGAACAAGAACATGAACAGGGATTAACCCGCAGAACCGGTTGGGAAAGTCTGTCTAACGATCAGTTGAATTGTTCATTATTAATCATATAAATCACCACAGCTATTGCATGCATGTTAATCTATCTGTGTTGAATCTAAATCATTCATAAAAACCTAATCATTCAATCAACGATAGTGGATATATCTAGCATACAGTACCTAAGCAACAATCAAACAAGAACATGCAATAGAACGGTATACTAGCATCATATCAGTTGACCTAAAGATTAAATCATGGATATCCCAGAAGTTGTCCCAAAGATATGCAACAAACAAATATGAACCTAATCTATCTCTAATCTTATGCTCCGTGTCTCTCGGATATGTTTCAATCAAGAGAACGACAACCATGTGGAGTTCATTGATCATCATACACAGAATAGTTGGAATTCCTAATGCTAGTAATTGGCCAGATTCTAGGGAGGAGGATTCAAACCACAGTATAAGTTGGATAGATAAGCGGAGAGGTTCAGCTTATAAGTTCACAAACAGTTTATATTCAAACAGACAGAGTAACAACATGGTAATTAAATAATAACCATTCTAACATTGCATAAACCACAGCAAACACAGATTTGTCTAACCTAGCATAATTCTAGCATTCATTCCTAAGCATGCATAATAAGATAACATGATTATAAGAAGAAATACGAGAGATTGTATTAAACCTGAATAGAAGAGTAATACAGACAAATCTTCACAAATCTGAAGTCTCGAAGTATCTCTGACCAAAAGCTTAATAAAACTCCTACACTAACTATAACCTACTAGCTTCTATCTTAGAGAGAGAAAGCTAGAGAGAGAGAGAGTGAGAGAGAAATGAGAGGTAAATGGTGTGAAGGTGTGTTAAAATGAGAGAAATGATAGGGTATTCATAAGAAAAGAGGTGGAGGTTGTGTTCAAGTCTTAAAGCTCAAAATACAAGCATTTAAGCGTAATCGGGGGGTAGCAAGCAAAGGGGATGGGGTTATATGGCCCTTGGGTACCATATATCAAGGCAAAAGAGGGACCAGATGGCCCCTAGGGGGCCGTAAACGGACCTTAAGGTGCCGTATATGGCACCTAGGGGGGGGGGGTGGATGACTTTTGTCTTCCGCTTGATCCGTTTGTTGCTTGTTTCGCACATATCTTCTTCGTTTTAAGCCCGATTTGCTTGATTCTTGTACCATTGGATTTTTTTTTGTTACACTTCTAGTGACACTAGTCTTGACAACTTTGGAGTTGTATAACTTTTGCGTTTTCTGGATGACGATCGGTTAGCTTCCAGGCTGCACATCTTCTCCGTCTTTCGTCCGTTTCGCTTGATTCTTTCACCTCCGGTCTTGTAATTTTCTATAAAATTATAAAATATGAATTCACATTTGTTTCCATAATAAAATTTAGAAGGGAATGTTTAAGGTGACTGTTTTTGCCTCGATTTGCATGTTATTTGGATGTTTTTACCGATTTTTGTTGTAACGTCCGGTTTTAGACTACCTTAGTGATTTTAAGTATAAAATGATTGTTTTGAAATGTTTTCACTAAAGAATAGCCTAAAAAGTGTTGAAATATGTACGTAAAAATATGACTTTTTGCATTACATCACAACACAACATAAAAACTTCACATGATCGCATAATTCTCTTGCACGTATGCACTCCGAATTACATAATCATTACTTAACTAACCTTCATATTACTCACCTTAGTTATGTTAGGCAATTGGTGATTTAATAACCAACGAGGATGCCATGTCCTTAGCACGTAACACATAACACATTTATGTAACAACACGATTATCACATAGCAATATGCTTAGTACTTACTAATCATACTTTAACTATAGTCACCTTATCCCCTTTCCTACTATAGCTTAACCTTTCGATCAATCGATCAAACCATTTTTTCAATGGTCATAAGCAATTAAAATTTTGGTTCTACATTCTTTTCATAATAAGCTATAACCTCTATTTATAACTTTATACTAAAAATATAATTAAACTGAACAAGGGGTGAAAACAGGATTCTGGGCTAACAAAATCGCGTCACGATTATTCTAGGATCGCGTCGCGAAAACATGTGAATCGCATTGCGATTCCTTTCATCCTCAGACCTGTAGCTTCTGTTCCAACATATTTGCTCGAATTTTATTTATAAACCAGCAAACTCAGATTACCAATCTTTGCAACAAGTTAATGAACATCAAAATTAACACTTTCCATAACCCAATTTCATATTAACATCACTAACTCACATCAATCACATCAATATCAAGTTATAGGTTAAACAAGAAAAAGATTAAACTTACAATTGAATTAGGAAGGGATGAGGAGGATTTCTAAGCTTGAATCAAAGTTTAATTTGAAGTTTTCTTTATGTTTTCTTGTTCCCGATCCATCGCAAAATCACCGGGACTATTTATGTTTTTTCTTTCTTTCTTTCTTTCCGGAACATTTTGGGAGGGGAAGGGAGTATATCTATCTGGTACGTACATATATGTACTATAATTTAGTCCCTTTTTATACTTATTGTCTAGAACTAAAAAACCATTCATGATTCTTACTATTTTATTTTTATTACAATATTATTAACTAAACCATTATTTATTTATCCGTCACAATAATATTTTGAAATTTGGGGTGTTACAAGAAAGTCAAATTTTGATAATAATTCTTGGACGGAGGTAGTATCAATTTTGAACTACTAAAAATGTATACTTTCAAAATTTCACCGCAACGCACGGGTAAAAAATTCGTATATGAGCACTAGTTAACTTTGTGTCCCAAATATTCTAAATACAAGGTGGTTTAAAATTATCTTTCAAGTAAATTTATCTTTTCTAAATACAAGGTATTTTAAAATTATCTTTCAAGTAAATTTATCTGAACATAATTTAATTAATGAATTATTATTGACTACTCTTTTCACATTTGTTAATAAAAAACGCAGTACAATTAAATTAAAAAAACATTACAATAATTAAAAAAAGAAAATATTACAATAAATAAATAAAAACACTAGAATTTAAATAAAGGAAGTCTAATCCGAGCGTGATTCTTCGGATTTGTTCGTGTCTTCGTCTTTGTCCGAGTCTTCTCTTCCATACTTGTCTTCATATTGTGTTACCACTTCTTTCCGAGCACTTTTGATCATTTTGAGTACTTTGCAGAGGCAAACTTTGGAATTTTTTTACAAGGAAAACACAATGCTTGGTAAGCCGCTTTATTTTTAACGGCTTCAAGGGTTTTAAGTTTTTCAGAATAAACACTTCTTGAAGAGGAACCCACGTCCGATGATGCCGTACTTTTTATCGACTTTCAACCCGGTGGACGGTGTATGTGGTCATCTTGGAACAACCTTTTCATGTTTGTTTCACAAGACGTATTGATCGGGACGTCATCTGCGTGAAGATTGGTGGGTTCCGGTTGGAACGTATCTTGGTTACCCATTACGCCGGACTCGGAAATGAATTTTGGGTAATGTTTTAGAACATTCCAACATGATTCCTAAATGAATTTACGATTACCCATTTGTTGCCTAAAACCCTTTCGAGCCACATTTAAAATGTCTTCATCTCCCGCACCACTTTGATGGAATATCTTATAGAAGTGTTTGTAGATGGCTTGAAATATTTTTGTGTCGTGCGAAATCTTATTCTACTTGCCGGTAAGTTGATCCAAGGTTACGTTTTAGTGGCACATAGTTATTGTAATCGTAGTGGACTTTACTCCAAAAAGACTCGTTTGATTGCGACTTTCCTTGAACGCCATTTTCGAAAAATGTGTCCACTGTTCCGCCAAATTCTAGCCTCGTCGTCTGTCCACCGAATTTGAACCAATTTTCTCTTTTTGTCTTCAGGTTGGGTCTAAGGTTCGGGTTTGACCTCGTCAGGACTTTCTTCTAACGTTTGTGTTTCGAGTACGTTAGAAATTAGGGTGTTGGTAATTGGGATTGGGTGTGTTTTGAGAATAATGTGAAAATTGTGGGTGTGGTGATAAAATTGTGGTTGTGGTGGTGACCATTGCGTGTTTTGCGAAATTTGTGTGGTTGGTCAAAATTGTTTACCACCCTTGAAATTGGTAATTGTATCGAGGGTCATCGGGTGCAATTTGGTAGGGATTTTCAATGGGTGCGAATCTTATAAATCCCTTAGATTGAGATGTGAATCGGTAGTTTGTTTGGGTGGAGGACGAACCCATTGGTGAATTTGGGGTTCGTACCAGATTTTTGCCATATATCTTTGGCTACGTTTTGTTGATCTTTCTTTTTATTTTTGAAATTCGATTTGTTGTTTTTTTGACCTTTTTGTTAAAGTTTTTGTGTTTGAAATGGAGGTGTGTGAAATGTGTAAAACTTGTGTGAATTGTGGTGTATGAAATTGTTAAAAGTAGTGATTAGTGGTGTATGAAATGTGGTAGAATTGTAGTAAATTATTGTGTGAAAAATGGGTAAAATGAAGTGTGTATTTATAGTTATAGAATGGTATTTTTTTTATTTAAAAAAGGGTTATATATTGAGCCTTTGTTTTTTTTTATTATAAAAAAATTGTTTTTTAAATCCAAACAGCTAATTTTTTTTGTAAAGAAAAATCACAAGCGAGCAAAAAAATACACTGATGGACAAAAGTTTTTCGATGAGAAAATTCGATGGCACGATGCCATCGGTGTCAGTTTCTTCAGTTAAAACCCATAAGAAACCACCTACCAGGAATGGTCTTAAACATCTTCGTATAATATATATCTATATCAACATTTACATCTACCCACATCTACATCTTCACATATATATAACACTAGTGTTATCCCTGTCCGTTGGACGGTTAAAAATAATAATTTTATATGATAATAGCTTATAAAATACTAATATGCATGAATGATCCATACAATTTCTGAAGGGAAATAAAACAGAATAGTTAAGATATACATGAGAATTTCAAAATAAATTGTATATAAGCATAGTAATACAACCTAAAATTAAAAATGAAAGTTTTATTTATATTAAAATCACGGTTCAAATTAAATCATTTTATAGACATTAAAAAGATGAAAATGACACAAAGATTGAAACTCTTATAAGTAATAAGCATTCAAAATTACTACATACATAATAATCAAGTTTAATGAAACAATATTTAAAATATTCCATAACAGTGTTCATCTTCGTGTATGAGATGAATGAGTTGATTATATTTTTATTGTGATGTCATTTTGTTCCTATAAGTAACAATTCACATACTCAACTTATTTATATGAGAACTATAAAATATTATTATATTACATAATATAACAAATGAAATTTTAATATGATTAAAAAGTATCTACCCATGACTATAAACACAATATTTAGTTGGATGTGATATATCCTTGTTTGTTAATATAATAATAGTTATTTGTAGTTTATTACATAATATGCAAAAAAAAAAAAAAATTATAAAGAAAGAAAAAACAATAAAAATTACTTTTAAGTTGTTATAAATCTTGTTCTGCTTTCCCATCGTAAGAAATTATGCAAATGATGAAGATATTAGAACTATTTATTTCATACATTTATAATTGTTGGAATTGTGAGGTTTAAATAATAATGAAATGTAAATCGTTTCCTTAATAATAGTTAATTATATTTATTTATAATCATCAACATTCCACAAATACATGATCAATTTTATGGAATAATAAGGACTTTCTAAAGTTATAGTTTTGTATGATGTGACACATATATTTGGCAATTGAAAGGTATGATGACACGTAAGATGAATGCTTAGTTGTCAAAAAAAGAGATGTGCCACATAGGAAAAAAAGACTTCTCTATTAGTATAGTATATGTAGAGATTAATATCAGTTAAATAATATAAAATTTAATACTTTTAACATTAAAAATAAAATTTAGTTCAAAAAAAAAAACATAAAAAGTACTGTCGAAAATGAGATGTTGGAAATTAGAATACAAGCATGTGAGAGTCAAAACTGGTTCCGGTGTGAAAGGGGCGAATTTTAGTGGAACAAACGCTGATTTTTTAACACATACATACATGCACATGATGATGATGCTGCATCCATACGATACATTTATTATTCATGTATCCATTGTCCATACATACATGATGATGATGATGCATCGATGCATCATGCATCCATACATACAGTCAATGTCTAAACTCTAAATAACTGTCTTCCATATCGGCGGCCCTCGTTTCTCAGCTTCTTCCTTTTCTTCCCTTACTTAACTTTATTACTATTTTCCTAATTGACGTTTTCTCAATTTCCCCCAAGATTAAAAACAATCTTTCATCCAATTACAAGATCTCGATCAATTATATCACTTGATTGATTGATTGATTGATGACCTAATCGAAGTTTCGTTCGGTGTAGGTTTGTTTAGATACATACATATCTATATACTATACTATTTCTATATACATATTCTGGATAATTAATAAAGTGATTGTGTAGAATCTAGCTCTAGTGTGAGATCTGACTGATTAGTTCATGGCGGATGGTCGTCGTTACGCGCTTGGTGCTCAATTAGGTCAGTTTCACTTCGATTGTTGTTCCTAATCCTTATTTTGTTTGCTTTTTACCTTTTTTTCAAGAATTAGGGTTTATGGATCCTTGTTGTTATTGAAATCATATGCAGGTGTATCTATATTATTATGTATATATGTGTATCATGTAAGTGTTTGCAAGATGTTTAGTTAAGAGTAGTGAAGTGGTTAGGGAGTATTGGAATAACAAAGGAGCTTTTTGCTTTGTTGAAAATTTTCTGGTGCTGTTTGTAACCATGGTCTTTCTTTAATGCGACATGGATAATCTAGATTCTAGAATCGTTGTAGTGTGAAAAGAGTCACTTAGGTTTGCTTGAAGGACTGTGTTTTTGTTTGATCCTGTTTCAAACATTCGATTTCTAGGTTAGCAAAGTGAATTGCTCACGGTGTAAGTTAATTTTTTAATTAGACGATGAATGTAAGCGGTTATATAGTATCTTGCTGTTGTAGTTAAAATTTATATCATTAGTGGTGATAAGATTATTCATTTGAACTTATTGGTTGTTTTCCTTTTTATTTTATATTGTTTCTTGCATTTTTTTACCTGCCAATGTTGACCAAGTTAGTGGTTGATAGCAGATATTGAGCAAATACTTGCAGAAGCACAGCATCGGTGGCTCCGACCTGCAGAGATATGTGAAATTCTTCGAAATTATACAAAGTTTCGGATAGCCACAGAGCCTGGAAATAGGCCTCCAAGTAAGATTAATTAAGAATTTGGCCTGTTCTACTGAGTACTGTTGCACACAAAACTCATAATAGTATTTTCTCGATTTCATATGAACATGGTTTCACTATCAGTCTTTCATCTTCTATGTTCTTTCCGCTGTTGTATTGGGGGCATTGTGAACCGCTTTTATTTCTAAAAGATGTAGTTTTATTATTGTTTTGCTTAATGCTTAATGATTTACTCATGATGTGTATGCCTTTTTTCAGATGGTTCACTCTTTTTGTTTGACCGGAAGGTGTTAAGGTATTTTAGAAAAGATGGACATAACTGGAGGAAGAAAAAAGATGGGAAAACAGTAAAGGAAGCTCATGAAAGGCTCAAAGTAAGTGTTAAGAGCAAACTTTCACTTCATTATTCGATATTCGGCGATCCTCATCTTTCAATGCTGCTTTAGCCCTAGGATGCATATAATGTTTTTGCTTTCTCTTTTCTTTGGTTTATAATTTCTGAGGGACAACATTCCTAAAAATTTCATTTGGTTCCATAATAATGTATTTTGACCAAATATTGTTCAGGCTGGAAGCATTGATGTGTTACATTGTTACTATGCTCATGGAGAAGATAACGAAAATTTTCAGAGGCGTAGCTATTGGTTGCTTGAAGAGTGAGTAGAGATTTTTCTCTAGTGTGTGCTCTTTTTAAATGATGAAAAATCATATACAAAGATAAAAATCGAGGAGAAAAATTGGTAATAGAAAATGAAAAGCTTACAATAGTCTTGATAACATACCAGTTTCCGCTTTTCCCGCTTGTTGTTACCGAATATCTGTAGACATCTTTAACTTAAGAGTTGGAAGACTGAATGCTCACCTATATTTGAAATATTAATGATTGGAACTTTGATAATTTTCTCTCACCTCTGACACACTCACAACAATGAATATATTCATTGTTTTGTGAAATTATGCTTGTGACTAATAGACATAGTAGTTTCTTGTCTTGAAAGGCTTCCTTTTTTAAATTATGTCCACTGTCCTCTTATACGCTTACTGCTACTGCTGCTGCAGGGAGCTATCAAATATTGTCCTAGTCCACTACCGTGAAGTAAAGGTTGGTGCATCCTTAACATTCCTTTCTTTGCTATATTTCTTGTGCCATGTTCAATTTGATTCTAAAGTTTCTATTCGTTTTAGGTACAATGTCACTTATACATCTACATGATTTTCCTTCTGTAGATATTAAAAGATACCGTTACATCTTCATGATGTGTCAAATTAACTAGATAGTCCCACTCTTTTGCAAAGTTCAGTCGAAAATGGTCTCCTATTAGTAATCATTACATAACATTGATAACCATGATCTACTTGGATTTTTCTGTTTTTGCTTCATTGAAGGCAATGTTATGTCTCAATTAGTATTCACACTCTTTTATCAAAGTCTAATCAGCAGTTATATTTCTTTTGGGATGAAGGTACTAGTAGTATGAGGCTATAATGTTTGACATATTGTTTTGGCCTGGGTTTGCACATAATATTTTTAATGAGTATTGGAAAGAAGAGATACCATGGAAGCTTTTGGTAATTTTGCTATACAAGCATTTCTTGTCAACCCGGCCTGTTCCATAAGTTTTGACCTGTTACCCAACCAGCTTATATTGCCACCTCTAGTTTTTGATTACCCATAAGTTAGAGGCAGATGGAAGAAAACTCTATCAGCAACGCATCGACATTTTTTAAATTGTATCTTGCAGGCTTTTAGTGCTGCAATTCATCTATCAAGTAAATGAAACTTCTTTTTCCTCTTAAATGATCACCCTGCTCTAAACTTCAATATAGCCTCTTAAATGATCACCCTGCTCTAAAGTTCACCGATTCTCTTTGCACCTAAGGAAAATAATTTTGGACCCGATGTAGTTGAGGATATAGTCATTATACTGTTAATCATCTTTGTTTTCAAAGGAGACTAGATGGAAACTAGATAAGTTTGATTACTTATTTCCCTGATCAATGATGCTAATCTTTCATCTGCTCATTTTAACATATGCTTATCGTCTGTAGTAGATATCCTATGGAATTTTAAATCGTGATACATGTAATCTAATCCCTGAGTCATAATTAGAGACATGTCATCCTTGGGGCCCATATGTTTTTTTGTATACGTTTTGGAAGAATCACAAGCTTTATGAATCATTAATTTATGGACTATGGCTATAATCTCCATCCATTGCTATTTTGATATCTCAAAGGGTGATGGTCATGAAATGTTAATTGCATGTATCAATGGGCAAGTTACCTTCTGGAAAATATGGTACTAGTCATTTATCATGCATTCGTGCCTATGTTCTCTCATTGGCTGAATCAGGCTTAAGAGATAAAATTCATTACAGTTCTATGCTATTATGTCATTTTATTTTGTAACAAGTGATCTGATTTGTACATTTTGTATGATTATCAGGGGAGTAGGACAAATGCAAACCGCACTAGAGAGGTTGGAGAAGCTACTCCCAACTCCTTGGAAAGTGAAGAGAACATATCTACTTCCGAGGTCAATAGTTCTGTGTCCTCTAAATTCCGTTCATATAACTACCCAGTGGCTTCACAAACCACTGACAACAGCACACAGGCTTCAGAATACGAAGATGCGGAGTCAGGTGTGTTTGTCTTTGCTATTTTTTTTGTAGAGGTGGTAAAATGAGTGGGTGAGTGTTTTTTGCATTTTTTATTTTAAACACCTACCCCTCCCAACCCCACATTGTAAGTCTATTAAATATGACTAAGAAACTTATGGTTCTCAATAATAATCTAATTTTGATTAGAGTGCTTTTTGGAATTTTTATGCACTTAAATATATACAGTACACACACACACACACACACACACACTTTTGGCGACTTTCGACCCATTGGGCTCATTCCATTATAACATTTATATCATTTACCTCATTAATGATAAAGCATAATCTACCCAAATGTAGTAAAAATTGGGCTGAAAATTCAAATCGTTGCCTCTTACTTCTTTCTTGTTTGCTTCTATCCATGATTGTCAACTTGTTTAAAACATAAATGATTTGGCCGAACTTTTGCTGCAGCATATTCTCACCAGTCTACCTCCGGATATAGTTCTATCCTTAACTTGCAGTCATCAGTTAGCCCGAAGACAGATGATCCACTATCTATGCCTTATTACCCAGTTCCTTTGTCAAGTAATGTCTTATTAGATTTTGCAATCATTAAAATTTGACTGGTTACCCACAGTAGCTTAATTTTTACAACTCCACTCACAGATGATTATGATGGGAAGTTTCAAGCGAATCCCGACATGAGTTTTGTCTCACTCATGCAAGGGGACAAAAATGCGAACAATCTTGATGCTGGCTTGACGTATGCATTTGAAAGCTACGGTGCGGGAAGTCAGTCTGCTAGCTATCAGCCAACACAGCTCTCAACCCAATCATATAACACAGGATTTGATAGAATGCAAGAGTTTAGAGGAAATCCAGCGTGGCAGGTATTGATGATTAGAATCATATATATTTCTTACTTATGTATGTATGTTTGGGTGTAAAAAGTTGTGAATTCAACCGTTTTCACGTGCATTTTGTTTCTAGCTGTCAACTAAATCAACTTGTGAACAAACCCCAAGCTGATCTCAGAGGAAGACTTTAAATTAAAATTTGTTTTTCTATGTAAATTTGCAGCTTGATGCAGGATATAATAATCTTGAAGTTAGCTATGCAGAGATTTTCAATTCCCTTGAGACGACAACTGCCATTGATCCGCAAAGTAAGCCCCTTGCACAAGGTAACCTTGAATTACATCTGGGAAAAGAAGATGGTGGAAAATCTCAGAAAACAAATCTGGAGGGTATTCTGAATCTAGATGAAAAATCTGGTTCTTTGAAACCACCATATTTGGAAGGGTTTATGAAGGAAGGTCTTAAGAAGCTTGACAGCTTTGATCGATGGATGAGCAAAGAACTTGGGGATGTAAAAGAGTCACAAACCCAGTCTACTTCTGGTACCTACTGGGAAGCTGTTGAAAGTGAGAATGGGGTTGATGATTCCATTATTAGTCCACAAGCTCACTTGGACAGTTATGTTTTGGGGCCGTCTCTTTCCCAGGACCAATTGTTCACCATTATTGACTTTTCACCAAACTGGGCATATGCTGGCTCTGAAATCAAGGTACAAATATAGCTTTTCTTACAAGTTTCATATTGGGCTTTATAATTGTCAGTTTCTGAATATAAAGAGTGTTTGTATGTGCATTTTAAGTAATAGTGGGGTGATTAATTTCGTGGTTATCAATCTGGGTATACAAATTATGATTATGATTTTCTAGTAATTATTAAACTAGGATAATCCGCCATGGAATTGCTACAAGAAAATATATTTATTGAGATATATGTCAAATTATCTAACTCACTAGCTTTCAGCAACTTCGTATTAAATAGAGGTGGCCAAATGGGCCAGTCAGGTATGTTGGGGTTTCCTGAAACATTTTGTTTCTTTGTGTTTATCTGTAGGTAATCTATAGGAATATAAAGATTACATGATTTCTCTAAGAATCCAGTTTTATAACAAAATGATTTTTGGAGGTTTTGTGCATTAAAAGTGTACTTTTGGTGACTTCTGATTTGTCTTTTTACAAGCTAATTCATTTTACTTGACCTGTTTGACTTTGACCCATCAGAGATAAAACATCACCTGAATCGACGTTTTCATCTGTTCATAAGTAAATGGGTGGAAATTCCCAACTGTACTATTTGATTCATTTTCTGTAAGTTACTATAAAAAATTTGCATAAGCACATCCAAGCACCCCTTTATAATAGGATTAAATTGAGGAAGGTAGAAAACAGCCAAAACACGTAGTGACCCAACTGAATTTATGGTGAGCTTATTTGTTCAATTTCTCGTTGTATTACAACCAGGTTTTAGTAACAGGCAGGTTCTTAAGGAGTCAACAAGAATTGCAGCATTGTGAATGGGCTTGTATGTTTGGAGAACTCGAAGTTCCTGCAGAGGTCGTAGCTGATGGTGTCCTCCGTTGTCATACACCAGAGCACAAGTCTGGAAGGGTCCATTTTTATGTAACATGTTCCAATAGGCTTGCATGTAGTGAAGTACGGGAATTCGAATTCAAAGTCAACGAGAATTATCAAGATATGGATGGTCCAGATGTCATCAGTGGTGACAACTCCAATGAAATGCTCCTACACATGCGATTTGTGAAACTGTTGTCACTTGGATCTGGAAATACCCAAAATTCTGTCAATAGTGTAAATGATCCTGAATTGATAAGTCAACTTAGTTCATTAATTCAAGAGGATAACAGTGAGTGGGACCAAATGCTAAAGTTCACATCTGAAGAGGAATTTTCTTCAGAAAAAGCTAGGTCTCAACTCTTTCAAAAGCTACTTAAGGAGAAGCTGCATTCATGGCTTCTCCATAAGGTTGCAGAAGGTGGAAAAGGTGCTAGTGTGTTAGATGAAGGGGGGCAAGGTGTGTTGCATTATGCAGCTGCTCTTGGTTATGACTGGGCTATTCAACCCACGGTTGCTGCAGGTGTTAGTATTAACTTTAGGGATGTCAATGGCTGGACGGCTCTCCACTGGGCTGCATCTTGTGGCAGGTAAAATTATTAGTGTATTTAGATGTATAGACTGTATTTGTGACAAAAAATGCCAAATTAGAGATGGCAAAAATGGGCAGGTCGGGGAGTTGGGTACATAGTCAAATGTACTTATTCAGGTGGGGGTTTGGTGAGCCAGCCTGCACAAATCTTTTAATTGAAACACCTTTAATAATGCTATTTTGGATGCTATATCCATTTAATTACTTTTTGGATGACCATTCAGCATTTCAACCTGTTCAACCCATTTAACCTGTTTTTGCTATTTAGTTAAATATTTTAGCCTAATTCATTTGACCTGATGGAAATAAACCCTATCATGCATTGCCTTATTTATAGGTTAATGGGTTGAAGTTGCTACCTCTAAATTATGTTTTGATTGTTTAAAGTTCCAGTTTATAAACTTTAAATAACTATTTGCATTCTAGGCAGAATAAACAAAGTGGAGGATGTGCATATCATTTTCTGCTTATTAAAAATCTTGATAAACAAACATTTGTATATGTAGAGATGATCTCGTCAGGCGAGTGGGTTTGCACTGAAATATGTCATTCAGCGTATGAGTAGGGTCAGGTGTACCCGCAAACACTTCTGTTTGGCTAATGTAAAATCATAAATACTTAATGTGCTATTTATATTGTTTATAAAAATCCTTGAACATAACTATTTATGATCTTGTAAGCATTAAAAATAAATTTTGCATGACTTTTAACACATTTGACCCTTTACCCTTTAGCTAATCCTTTGTTTTTATTTATATTTGATTTGATTTGATTTGACCCTATGATATTGAACACAACCCAAACCAACCCATGCATAATATTGGGTTGGATTGCTACTTCTTTATTTATCTCTTCTGAATTATTTAGCCACAAGCATTCATCTATCTTTCTTTAAATGGCTTTGCAGAGAGCGTACAGTGGCTTTCCTCATCTCACAAGGTGCAGCAGCCGGAGCATTGACGGATCCTTCTCCAATATATCCGTCAGGTAGAACACCTGCAGACTTAGCTTCCAGCAATGGAGACAAAGGAATTGCAGGTTATTGTGCTGAAGCGCAATTAAGTACCCATCTTGAACTTCTTAAATTAAAGGATGCCAAGAAGGAAGGCGATGCTTCTGGTTCCAAAGCTGTACAGTCAGTCACGGAAAGGACTCCAACTCCAGTGAGTTATGGGGATATGCCTCAAGGGCTGTCATTAAAGGACTCATTAGCTGCTGTTTGTAATGCTACTCAAGCTGCCGCTCGAATTCATCAAGTTTTTAGGGTGCAATCTTTTCAAAAAAAGCAGCTGAAAGAGCATGGGGGTAGTGAATTTGGATTATCAGATGAGCGTGCGCTTTCGCTTCTTGCTTTAAAGACCGCCAGGACAGTACAACATGATGAGCCGGTTCATTCTGCTGCTGTGCGGATACAAAATAAGTTTCGAAGTTGGAAAGGGAGAAAAGATTTCCTGATAATGAGGCAAAGAGTTGTCAAAATTCAGGTGATATATCCACATGTTTTGAATTAATTGTTTGTTCTGGATTTATGCATGTTCTTAGTCTGCTTTCTGGTGGCTTCTGCTTTATTATACGTACCATTGTAACATATCTGTCAGAGGTGGCAAAATGGATGGGTTGGGTAACAGGTCTAAAATGGATCATCTTAGGTACAAGTCGTAACATGTGAGTGGGTTGAGGGTTGACCCAAAAAAAATGCTTGGTCTCAAATTGTTGGATCTTCTCTAAATAGTTATAATTTTGGACTACATGCTTATATTTATAATATCAAGTTCTCAAAAGTAAATGATATGTGAGGTTTAATGAATTAAATTATATTTTAGGTGACATTTGAACCCGTTATATATAATGTAGTTTCTTGAATCTATTCATGTATAAATCCTTACGGGTTTGGAAAGTTCTGCACTTAGTTAATTTTCGGTTGTCATGTGATGTAGGCACACGTTAGAGGGCACCAGGTGAGGAAGAACTACAGAAAGATAGTGTGGTCTGTTGGAATACTGGATAAGGTGATTTTGCGGTGGAGGCGTAAGGGAAGTGGTTTGAGAGGATTTAAGCCTGAAGCAATTGCTGAAGGTAGCAGTACCATGGAAGATAAACCTGTAAAGGAGGAAGATGATGATTTTTTTAAGGCAGGCAGGAAGCAAACTGAGCAACGGTTGCAAAAGGCACTTGCAAGAGTCAAGTCTATGGCTCAGTATCCAGAGGCAAGAGATCAATACCGTAGATTGCTTAATGTTGTCAATGACATGCAGGAAAGCAAGGTACATGTTGCTCACATTTTCATACGGTAATTGTGAAGTGTTTGGATCATACACGTGTTGTGTACAAAATATAGAGGTGGCAAGATGAGCAGATCAGGCGGGTTGGGTAACCTAATAAAACAGGTTTAGCTGAAATAAATAACTTTTCGTATGGGTTGAAACTGAACTGGCGAGGTTGTGCCATAAACACTTCTGTATCAGATTTTTGGGTGTCTTGTAAATATGTCGTGAGGGTAACTTGTCAAAATGGGTTAAGGTCAACTAGATAAGTCTTGTTAAGGGTTGAAACGGGCCGCATTAGGTTGAACCTGAAACCTGTTTTGTATCACATTTCATATTTCTTATTACTACGATTACAAAAATTATATTAGTTAGTCGGAAATCTATTTTTTTTCTTCCTTTTTTTAATAATGTGCTGTAAGAGGTTTTATGGGTCTGGGGAATTTTCAACCTGTTCTCTTTTCTGCTATACCCATTAGAGATGGAATATTTCTGAATCAATCCATTCAAAGATAATTAGCTTGAGATTGTTATATCTACTACTTCCGCTGTCCCAAATTATCTGTCCACCAAGTTGAAAACACACACATTTTAAGAAAATGCGTGTTTTAATGCTACTATAGTATATAGTATTATAGTATTATTAAATGGTTTCTTAGACTTGTTTGATGGTATCAATTAGGGGTAGTTCTAGAAACTAGTTAATATCATCAATCCGTAGTTGGAGATGGACAGTAAACTTTGGATGGTGGGAATACTGTCGGTCATGCACACACAATCATAAACCGAAGGGGATAGCCTATTGGGTAGGGTTTTGAATCCCTCGTACCTGATCGAATGTCAAGGTGCCTTGCTCAGTGGCATAAATGCCTATAGTTGACTTGTACTATGTTAAGAGTCAGCTTTTATGTGTCAAAGTTGCCAGATCACATAAAGCAAAGTGATTGATAGGCCTATATTGGAGGTTTGCTCAACGTTTGAAAACACACCCGGTGAATTTCAATCCACTTGACACATTCATTTTTTAAGTTCAAATGTTGAACTAGACTCATTCGACATGTTGAATGTCAGAACCCTAAATTGTCTCATTCACAAGTAAATGGGCTATAATTGCCACCTTTAACGAACTTAACCTCTTATTATTTGCTCATGTTATTTGGGTTTGCTGTAACCAACTTTTCTCGACAGGCTGTGTATGACAAGGCTCTGGATAGTTCAGAGGATACTATTTGCTTTGATGATGATCTGATAGACATTGATGCATTGTTGGGTGATGACGACGCAAACGCCTTAATGACTATCTGAGCCTTAATTTCAGCTTATTGTTTTGCATATGCCCTCTGATACAAAGCTTTATTTTGTAAATGGTATAATTGTTTGACTTAACGTGGGTCTTGGACGTGTTAGGGATTTGCATAGGAACAGTACCATCTCTGTACATTATATGCTGCTAAACGATATACTTTGACTTGGCTCCAGACTAATATATTATTATTAGGAAGAAAATACCTTTTTATAGTATTGTTTTTTGACTCGATTATAGCTTGATATCTTATATCTTTCTTTTTCTTTATTGTTAAAAGTTATGTGAATCATGTTACGGAGCTGGCAAGAATGCCAAGCTTCCTTTAAATGTTTTGGCTTTTTTGTTCTTAAAGCTCTGATATAGGTCGTTCCTTCGTAAGGCTTCAAGTATCTTAGGCTCTTTGCTTCAAAGGATGTCTATTTTTCAAGATAAACTGTAGGTCTGAAGAGGCGTTTTGCGCAAACTAGCGTACTCAAGGATGTTTTTTTAGATTGCCTGATCACATATGGAATGTAACTATATAATTCTTTTTTATATTTGCTTACTCAGTTGATAATCCCACATGCAATGTTTTATGTCAGTAGTTAATTCCTGCGAGTTATTCTCACACATTCTTTTTCCTTTTTTGTACTTATATTACTACTAAGCAAGGCTTCCATTTAAAACTTACTGTACTGTCAAAAATCTAATTAAACAAAATAGTGGTCTTAGTAACCCTTCAACTCACATGTTGTGAGTTTAAGCCTCCTAATGTGTATACTATAATATTTGTATTTGTACACATCACATATCGTTTGCCTATACAACAAAGATCATTTATACATAATGTTATTTGACTAATGATTTTTAACAGACACCATACGCAAACAAGATCATTTATACATAATGTTATTTGACTAACGATTGTTAACAAATAGACACCGATAGACGTTTCTCTAAAAAGTTGAAATCACCGGAAAAAGAAAAACACTCTTTCCAATGATGAGAATGCACTGATATAGGCTTCTAGCAGTAATGATTCAGAAATTCATATGCATTTTTATCATTTTTAAGCAACATTCAAAAATTAAATGGATAGATTGAGAGAAGTTTTCAGCAAAAGAGTTTCAGAACGTAGAAAAGATCAAGAATAAAATAGAAGATTTTGATAAATCCGTATAAGAGGCTTGGGTACGTAATGATTAATTGTGCTTTAAAAACTTAGTTATCAAACCATTCAAATATTTAATTTAGGGAGAATTACATATCCTTCCTCAAAAGTCATATTTAATTTTGGGAAAATATGTAAGTTAGGGGTTTTTTGAGGGGGAAGGTATGTAAAATGCCGCTAATTTAAAATCGGATTGATTTTTGGTTGTTAGTTATCCGTCTAATTTCTCTACATGGATTTCGGTACGTACCGAAAAAATCAGAAGATATACACGATCTTAAATTAGATACAGATCACAAATTTGTTGGGTGCTGATGAAAAATCAAATGGAGGAGATACTTATATACAAAGTGGTATTTTTGGGAGATCAATTTGTTGGCAAAACTAGCATAATAACGAGATTCATGTATCAGAAATTCTATACCCAGTATCAAGTAATTTAGTTGAATTACTTTTATCATACAATACAATTCTCCCTTTAGCTCATGTATATGATGTACCGCATTTGTAGATTAATAATTAACTTGGAGTTTGCTGATAAATTGCAGCCTACCATTGGGATCGATTTCTTGTCCAAAACAATCTACCTTGATGATTACATATTAGTTAAACGGATCTTGTAAGCCATTTCCGAAATCAGTTCAGACTCAAATTCTTATCCGACCTATGGCGACTGATGAACATGATATTGGTAGTACCTCCGAAGCGAGTAAGTTACTCCCAATATATGTGTTGATTTTTTTGTTGCGTTTTACGATGATATGCAATAATACGAGCACTTGTTTCAATTAGTTGGTTTCGATCTTTATGTATTTGTTATGTTCCATGTTTTCTTGTAAACATTCTTTTGATTCAGCGGATAAGACAAGTGATTCGTATAAATTCAAATGTTTTTTGACTGTTTCATGCAAGCTAATTGTGATAGTACGTTTGATTTCAGAACATCAAATAAACATCCCATCACATTCCATTACGTTCGGGAGTCAGGCGAATTAATTGCATAATCCAGATTATATAATAGCTTTCATGAGTTAATTACAACAAAGTCGCTAGCTTTGACAACTATGTTTCAACATAATTACAATATCATGATGCAACATTAGCTATAATATATTTACGCATTACCATACCGTGACCAAATACCCACAGGACATTGATTCACTGATTCAAAATACTGAATCAGTGCTTTTCACCATTTGCTAAAGTAAATTAACACATTGATTCAGTACTTCGACGTCTTTGATTCAGCTACATCATTCAACCACATACTTAATTCCTTTTCGGTTCAAAGGTAAATTGCTGATACCAATATCCAACAGGGATTGAAAACCGATTCTCCTAACAGTATCCTTTTGTTAATCTGTGAATTTAGGCAGCAACTCTAATATAACGTTAGGCGGGTTCCTAATATTAACAAACCTGAATCTATGTTTTCCCACCTTTGTATTACCCTTGACGTGTACTGCTTTACTACCGTCACCTCTCTTACGTTTATGAATCATGGCTTCCATTTTCGGAGTTGGCATAAAATCATCATCTGACGCACAATCATTCATTAGGTTCTTGCCTGCAACATTTAGCCAATACATCAAGCATAAGAAGAATCCACACAAAACATTTACTTCGAATCAGACTAAAACAAAGAGCATAGTTATGCACGTTAGAAACTTATCATGTCTTGCGACAAATACATTGAACCATTAATCATAACAGGCCATTTACAATAAACCGTACTAGTCAACGCAATTTCTACCACTATGATTCGACATAATGAAAATTCGATTCAGATCAGCAAACTTTCTTATTAACCAGGCTAAACATATGTTAGCATGCCAACAATCATAACATACCCTTTATAAGCAACTATGTTTAACAAGATACTAGTAGGCACATACTGATTCGTTAACTAAAAAATTTGATTCGCCAGTACAGGTATAAAGCTAAGTTCCTTCTTACTTAGATTTACATGCAACCAACATAGTTAAACCAAATATTTGATGTACTCCAACAAAACTATTATGTATTTTCTGCTACACAGCAACAACATTAGTACTCAAGAAATCCTAAATAGCCATTTATAAACAACTATGTTTAGGAAGCTATTTTAGTGTCTTACTGATTCTGTGACTAGACACTTTAATTCAGCGGTTCACATACAACGCAATTTCCACTTTTAGCCTGATTATCATGTCATCTAAATACATTCTCTACTTCAATGTACTCTGCAAATAACCTTTCCTCCATCCTACACACATAGATTACTCAAACTAAAACTAGTTATGACTATCAATCGGCAACATAGAGTGAATATTTGACAATCGTTCAACAACCGAATCAAACTAATAACCATTATAAAACTCAAATTCATAATCATAATCATAACTATGACTATTTCTTTTCATGATTCTGCACCACAATATAACAAATACCACCATTCCTGTTACACCACATAACAACATTCACTAGGTATAATCAAACATATCCATTAGGTTACCAACTAATAAAACCTTTCATAACACATAACTGAAATACAAGAAATTACCTGTCTGTTTTGATTGATTCAGCGGTCGTGTTCGTACCATATTCCTCTTCAGAATCCAACCACTAAAAGCTGGTTTGCGGATTTCCGTTTCCTCGATTCAGTCGCCACACCAAAATACCGCGTAGACAAAAACGAAAAATTATTGATAATCACGACTGATTAAGCTAGCGATCAAGGTTTCCAATTACTCGCAAACCACTAGTTTTCACCCACTTTTTAGAAAACATAAAACCTAAATTTTGAATCACCCATCCAGAAAACAAATCAAAAATAATAAACCAACCGAGATAGATGAGAAAGATTACCTTTCATTGTCGTTTGTTGCTGTTTCTTTGTCGTACCCATTTTCCCTAATGATCAAAACCTGAATGGCCTCGAATCAAGGATTGATTCAGTCGTTTAAATGGCAATTCAAAAAAATTGGAATAATCGTGTTGTTGCTTTGCGTATTCTCTCTTGTGAAATCACAATTAGGGTTTAATATTTACTGGGGCAACGATGGGTGTTTAGCAGAAGGAATTTGAATCGGTTATGTGATTTGTTTACTTTTTTAAGTGAACATAAGTAATGGACCAAAATGCCCCTTCCTCCTAAATTTTACTAAGCAAGCCATTGACTAATCTAAACCATTGAATCACTCATCCAAATATCCAACGGTCTAGAATGTTTCTCCACCTTCTCCATCTAAAAACCCTTCTCCCTTGATCCAATCATATATATATATATATATATATATATATATATACATACAGTCGATCACCATATTGTTTCAACGTATTCAGGGATACTGCTGGGCAGGAGAGGTTTTGGAGTCGACATCACTTGTAATCATTGTCTATGATGTTACCAGTAAGCATATCATAATTTTGAATTCGATCGGAACTAGTTCACATTCTCTATACATGTTATTATATAGGAGTTATTGTCTACGAATGCTTATGCCCGATGTGTATTGTATATACTCTACTTACGTTTGCTACTTTTAATGTGTCTATAATTTAAAGTATTATGATGATGTGTTGCTTATTTAAGGTTCCACATGGCATGCAGGAGAGTTTGACACATCATCAAAACGTCACCAAAATACACTAAAACACATTTTGTGATAGTTTGATGCATTAGAAATTGCAAATGTAAGTTGAGTACACACAGTAGATATCAGGTACAAGTTAGATGCATTACCAGACACTAACCCCTATTATATATATAAAGATCAGAGTATTGCGCCACATAAACACGTTGTTACTAGAATGAAGCAATATTAGACAAGGAAAATATATTGAATTGTAATCTGTTTGAACGAAATTGATATCAGACAGAAAGTCATTCTTGAACACTGATAAATGGATGGAACAAGTGCATATTGAACGAGGAACTGATGTCATTGTACTTCTGGTTGGGAACAAATCTGATCTCGTTGAGGAAAGGTACTCTTGTGTGGTTATAGTTCTTAATCAAGACACTAGTTGTATACAATCCCTCAGAGATGGTGATATGGATCTATTACTTTTAATTGAGAGGATGATTTAATTCGCCTATTTTGGCCTGGTCAAAAGAAGATCCATACATATTAACCCATCACTCAACCTGTTTGTCTTGTTACATGAGTGACATGACCAACACCTTTTTTTATGGTACTGATTTCTTACAGGCAGGTTTCAACTTAAGAAGGGGATGCTAAAGCTCATGCATTTGGAGTGATGTTCATAGAGAGCAGTGCGAAAGTGTTATCCAACACTATTAAGGTGCATACAGTTTTATCAATTACACCGTTTTATCCTAATAACCGCAATGTCCCAACATAATAATAAAATACTAAAAGAATCTTTTGACTAAACTAATTTACTTGATCACAATCAGTTTTACCATTGTGTATATTAAAACAGATTCGTATGTTTGTGTATGTTGTTTAATGAAACTTTACATGAAAAAGTATAGGGATAATCCAATATAGAACATATTAGTTTCCGCAATACCATGTTATCAAACTAATCACTTGATGGCCTCAGATGATGTGTTAATATGACAATTTCATGTAATGATTGATATCGATCATGTTACTTTACAACATCATGTAATGAAATGGTAAAGTTTGTGGCTATTTTGTCCTAATTATACAAATATGGGCTCTATCCAATTTTAGTGTCTCTTACGGGTCAAATTCAATAAAACAAAAAGATATAACTAGAAAATCAATGGATCAAAAGGGAGATGGAGTTAAACAAGTTGAAAGCCAATGATCAAATGCCAACCTGAACCGACGTAAAGATATCTATAAAAAAAATTGTCTGCAGTTGACTGATTCATCAGCCCATTTTGACACCATAATATGTCAAAGTAAAATCTGGTGTCATCTCTTTCTTTCCTTGTCATATGAATTTGTAGTTGCCACCCGTTTTTCGGAAGATTACTTCTCAATTGCTGGGAATGGATAGTTGTTCGTCCACAAAACAGGACGATAAGGCTGTTGTGAGTTTGGAATCCTCCAGCAAGACGTCTGCATGGGATCAGTAAGTCAGGCGCTGTTCATATTAGATTTTTAGCTACAGTTCGGTTTACAATAATACATTTCATAACAATCTTATGTGGGAGGTGGATATTTTGAACAGGTTGGAGGCGGCAGAGGTGCAGGAGGCCAAACGCCAAAAAAATAGCACGAGGTTGGCTCACCTGATGACAGATGATGTGGAAACTATTGAATCCTTAAAGAAGAGGCTAGAAGAAGAGAAATCTGCTCGCATGTTGGCAGAGGAATTGCTGGAGCAGACCAAGATAAAGGGTGCTGAGTTGGCGTCAGACCTGCAAGCTGTGAAGGATGAGCTGAAGAATTTATTTGCAACGTTTCATGCCATTGTGTCCAAGTCTGGTGATCCTTCCGCATAAAGTAAAGGAGGTATCTGAAGCTTTGAAAGTGGCCAATTCCTCATACAGGAAGCAACTTGCAGTAGACCTTGAAGCTAACATTTGAAACTAATAAAGGGTCCAGGGTCTCTATTGTAGTAGACTTAGGGTATTTTAATAATATATTCCCTGTGTTTTGAGATTTAACTAATTGGTGTTGCTAATATTCCTTTCTAAGTTTTACTTAGATTTACCAAGGTTGGCTCTTGATTTTAATGTGCAATTTCCAAGTTTGTCTCTCTTTCTTCATGCCTTGTGTTTTTTCTTTTTTATGACTTAGCAAATTGTAGGTTGCTTAATGTATGGGTTGGCATTAGAAATAGGCACACTTATTATTGGTCAATGTGATGCTCATAGAAATATGGCAAATCAACTACTTTCACTTAAGAGTACGTTGAAGAGGATCTTTGCCGAGGAAAGAGCTCTCGATAGCTGGATTGTCGTATGTGTCAGTCAGTGTGGTTGGTCTTAAACCACGTACCAGGACCTAAAACAAATGAACAACTTTTACCGGAGCGTGATACATACGTGTCGTCCAAAGTAGTGAGGGGGTATGAACCATTCCTATGTGACTCCCCTATAAACATCCCCTGTTATCTTGGACAACTTTTACCAGAGTGTCTTCAGCCCTGCTCTGTTTATTAACCCAAACATAGTCATCTATGTGTTTAATTTATGAGGACAAGCATTCTTTTTTTTTTTTTCCTCCAAACTAAAACAAGATTAATTGATTTTTTAGTCACCGATATTCTTGGTGATTCTATACCAAGAGATTTGAACTTCACATTTTTGATTGAATATAAAATAACATGTAAATGAATATTAAGTACGTAATACGTAATGTAATTTGTTTAATTTATAAGGTTAATAGAAGTGAAGTTAATAAATAGAGTTATCTGCTAGTTAGCTTTATTTATAAAGTTCTAGATTTTTAACCCATTGCTTTTGAAAACCACCGTACGATATTTAATTTAGATCCGGATTGACTTGTGATCGTTAGTTATCTTCTTAATTAATTATGATCCGTCTAATTTATCTGCATGCATGTATTCCGCTACCAAACATTAGACACGCATATACGTACGTCAGACAGCTATATCATTATTCACTTACATATATATAAACATAATGTTATAATTTTGTGACAACTAAGCATCTTAGAAAGTGCCATGCGTATTCAGTATGGAAATATACTTTATCATTAATTTTAAAATATATGTAGTATATTTGTTGTAAAATGTATATGAAGTACCACAATACTTCATATTTTGACACGTAATAATTTAGCAACATTCATAAACTAAAATTAAAACCAATATTATTGAAAAAGCATAAAATTGAAAATAAATAATAAAGGAAGGATCAACAAATAATTTTTATCATCCTCATAAAAAAAACATATAACTTCTTCGATACTTGATATATAAGTGTTTAAAAAATTCGCGTTGTCAAACGCTAGATTTAAAACATACACAATACACTATGCTTAACCAAAAAATTTTAAAGTATAACATATAAGAGCACGTTAAAAAAAAGAGTTTAAAAACAAGACATCTCATCACTTATGTATTAAAAATGGAATAAAAAGTTATATGATAATTACTAGAATTATCTAATGGTGTAAGAATCATAATAGATAAGTATAACAAGTTTGTTACGTATTCTACAATTTAATACACATTGTAAAGTCAAGATTTTTTATTTTGCATCGTGTATGAAATACTGTATGCATCTCAATACATTCATAACTTTTATATCTACATTTTTTGATATAAATAATTCATCAATTCTGTTAGTGTTACTGGCCTGCTTATCACGGCGTATGAGTTTAACTAGTATATATATTAGGAAAGGTAAGTTGATTCTAATCAAGCCACATCATCACCTCTCATTTTTTTTCCAATAAATTTTTAATTAATAATTTATTAATAATATCTTATCTTAAGTTATATTATAAAGAAAACATATCAAGTTAGGGGGCTTAAATTGTAGACACCTCATCACATTCCACTTTTCTTTTCTTTTTCTTTTTAATCCAAAGTTCTTTCAGGGCATAATAATTATAAATTAAATAAATAAATTAACTATTACCCCCTAAACTTTTGGTCATCTTCATATTTACATTTTTGACATATTTACATATGCATTTTAGAGTGAAGTTCAAATGATAATGAAAAATTTGATAAGAATTGAAGAATCAATAATATATTATATAAGGAAAACTTAATCTTCTAAACTTTATATGAATGAGACAAACTTCATATGAATGAAACACGTCATACTTTTAGAAGTGACAAAAGATATTTAAATAATAATTCCGACACAAATTTCTTTATAATTTTCTTTTAAATAAAACACCTAAATTTTTTATAAGGACATATAATTTTACCAAACATGAACTTCATTCGTCTCAAAATAAGTGTCCACTTTTCCAATTTAGTTTATCTCAAAATAAATGTCCACGTCTAAAACTAGTATGTATTTACCAATTTTGCTTTCAATATACTTTTCTCAAAACTTCTCGATATACTTTTCTCATAACTGATACATGCGAGTTATAGAAAAAGCAAGGGTAAAAGTTTACACAGATCCGTATATCAGTTTTGAATATTGAAGGTTAAATGATAAGTTAATATGTTATTTTTGGAAGTTCACAAACTAAACCGAAAAATTGGACCCTCATTTTGATATGTGGGGGTGGTATTATCGAAGCACAAATTTGAACAAACAAACATAGAAGGTCACCCGTAAGTTAAAATACAGTCTTATAATGGGAAAAGTTCCGCGAAATGCAACAAACTTTGACCCAAAATCTATTGTATGTGACCAACTTATGAGTAGGCATAAGAATGCAATCAACTTTCAAAAGTGGGGTTTTTGATGTAATTTGTTGACGTGTCGATGAATTGTCAAACTCTCCGGAAGCCACGTGGCACATCCGTACGCCACGTGTCACCTTCAACCATCGACACGTCAGCAAATTACATCAAAACCCTCACTTTTGAAAGTTGGTAGCATTCTTATGCCTCCTCGTAAGTTGGTCACATACAATAGATTTTGGGCCAAAGTTTGTTGCATTTCGCGGGACTTTTCCCGTCTTATAATTACCTATCATCAATTTCATGAAAAATAATCACTTTCATACTTTTTTTTTAGGGATGTTCATGATTTGACCGAAAATATTTAAACCGATCAAATTGGTTTTATTTGGTTAATTTGAAGTTTGACACAAAATTCATAATCTACATGGAAAACACGCCCTCCATTATCGACAAAACAAATCAATATAATTAGATTCATTTCCACATTACATTTACATCCATTATAAGATTCAATGCTCAATACATTTCTCCAAAATAGAACACGTCATCTCTCAACAAAACAAAATAAAAATAACTTTCTCACTAATTGCCTCATCAACTGAGATTGATTTGTGCCAACCTATCAAAAATTAATCTACTTTCAAAACTCATTCGACATTATAAATAGTTTCCTAAGAGTTGATCGATAATTTTCCTGGGCTGTGCGTATGATCATCTTAATTGCAGATAATTTTCCTGGGCTGGGTGTTGATGAAAAAAATGAAAAGGAGATGTTACCCAAATACAAAGTGGATTCTTGGGAGATGCATCCGTTGGCAAAACCAGCATACTTAGGAATTTCATTTATCGGCAATTCGATACCAAGTATCAAGTAATTTAATTGAATTACTTTCATTATTGAATTTTCCCTTTAGCTCATATATTCTATTAGACGTAGATTTATGATTAATTTGGGGTTTGCTGATAAAATTGCAGCCTATCATAGGCATCGATTTCTCATCAACAACAATCTACCTTGAAAATAAAGTAACTCGGTGCAGGTTCGGATTTTGGTAGGTTTCTGCATTTGTTATTCATTATGATTTCTTTTCATACACAAAGACATCGACACACACGTTTGTATTTATGTACTCGATAACAGTGATATTTCAACGTATTCAGGGATACTGGCGAGCAAGAGACGTTTAGGCGTCTTATTCCAAGCTAATATAAAATATTCATCAGTTGCACTCGTTGTCTATGTCAACAAATCACAAACTTATACCGATTATCTTCAAACAAATAGAAATTAAACACTCAACCAATTACATAACTAATAATCTGAACTAAATTCTCACAATAACAATAATTGAAATAAGAAGTAATCTCTCCAGAATACACACACAAAGAATACTAATTCAACAATATGTTGAACCAGTTGATCATTACATAGTCCTCTTGAAAGAGATTATAAATCGACTAGCAGAAATAAAGAATGAGAGTTAGGGTTCATATGAGAATACGATACATACATATATATATATATATATATATATATTGACTTAGAATAGACATAATAAGTCCCTGAACTTCATAACTTGACACTTGATCAGCAAGTCATCTACAACTCCTACTGCAGCCCTTCATCTTTATCAATATATACACTCAGACCCTTCTATAAACCTGAAATATAAAAGGTCTAGAAAACACCACAAATAAGTAAACTATAAAATATAAATGACTTATACATAAGCTTGAACTTAATATATTTTAACACCCCCTCAAGCTTATGTTGGAATAAGTCATGTAAACCCAGATTCTCACATAAGAATTTGTGTTGAGAAACACTTAATCATTTAGTAAGAATGTCTGCAAGTTGATTAGTAAAATCAACTTTGATAGTTTTGATCACTCCATTTGAAATTTTTTTCCCTAATGAAGTGCTAGTCTATTTCAAAATGTTTTGTTTTTTCATGAAATACAGGATTTGCAGCTATTTGCATAGCTGAATTGTTATCACAAAACATTTTAACTGGATGATCTATTTTAACATTCAAATCAGAAAAGAAAGCAATTAACCAAACAATCTCACAAGTGACTGCAACCATTGCTCTATACTCTGCTTTTGCAGAAGACCTTGAGACAGTTGACTGTTTCTTACTTTTCCAGGAGATAAGAGATCCATTAAAATAAACATAGAAACCAGTTATAGATCTTTTAGTAAGAGAACATTTTCCCCGTTCAACATCAACAAAAGCTTTTAAATCACATATCTTTTGATTTTTAACAATATGAATTCCTTTTCCAGGAGAGCCTTTAAAGTATCTAAGAACTCTAAGGGCTAATTTCAAATGAGACTGTAATGGTGAATGCATGTATCTACTTAAGCAATTTACAGCAAATGATATATCAGGCCTAGTTATAGTTAAATAAATTAACTTCCCAACCAATTTCTGATAACTAGTAACATTCTCAAGTAAAGAATCATGTTCAGTAACTTCAGAGGATATAACATAATTTGGTTCAATTCGAGTAGATGCAGGTTTACACCCTAAGAGATCAAACTCATTCAAAAGTTCCAAATAATATTTTCTTTGAGACATGCATAACCCATTTTCTGTTTCTTGAATTTCAATGCCAAGAAAATATTTAAGTTTTCCTAAGTCCTTAATCATAAACTTAGAACTTAAAAAATAACACTATTAATAACAGATTAATTATTTCCAATAAGTACAATATCATCAACATACACTAAAAGACCAATAAACACATCATTCTACTTATAAGTATACAAAGAGTAATCAAAATTGCTTTAAACAAAACCAAACTGAAATAAAGCATGTGTAAGCTTTTCGTTCCATTTCCTAGGTGCTTGTTCTAAGGCATATAATGACTTAGTAAGCTTACAAACCTATGTTTCAGTTTCAGAAAAATACTCTTCAAGAAGAGACATATATACTTCCTCATTAAGATCATATCACCATATAATAAAGCATTATTTATATCAAGTTGAAACAATGACCAATCAAATTGAACAGCAACACTTATAAGACATCTGACACTGACAATTTTAGCAACAGGAGAGAAAGTCTCTTCATAATATATTCCTCCTTTTGACTAAAACCCTTGACAACCAACCTAGCTTTAAACCTCTCTATCTCACCATTAGCTTTATATTTGATTTTATAAACCTATTTGCAGCCTATGGCTTTTCTATTAGGAGGAAAGTTAGTTAATATCCAAGTACTATTTCTGTTCAAAGCTTCCATTTCTTTATTCATAGTTTCAATCCAATTTACATCAGATGAAGCTTCTTTAAAATTTTTTGGCTCTTTACTTTTGTTTAAGTTAGAAAGAAAACATTAATTTTCAGATGATAAATATGAGTAGTTAACAACTCTTGCTATACCATATTTGACCTTTCCTTCAATGACATAATCATCAAGTTTTCTGGGAATAGTAGTCTCCCTGGTTGACCTTCTTAATACACAATAGTCATGTCCAGGAACACTGAATTGATCTTGTGTTATGTTTTGAGAAGTAGAATGATTTCCTGAATTGCCCTCAGGGAGTGTGTTATCAGAAAAGAATGTTGTTGTAGTCTTATTTAGAGAACTACTACCTTCACCACTATCTGTCACATCTCTCCCTTCATCATTGGGACTGATATTTGAAAACTCAAAAAACAGATTGTCAAAAAAATTAAGATGATTTAAATCTTTTAGTAATAAAGAATCAGAAGAAGAAGAAGAAGACTGTTCTTGAAAATTTAACTCAGAATTATTTTTCATTTTAAAAGTAAACACAGTTTCATAAAACTTTACATCTCTAGAAAATAAAACACTTTTTGACTCAAGACTATAAAGTTGATAACCCTTTTTTGAATTTGAATAACCAATAAGAACATATTTTCCAGACCTACTACTAAACTTATCCAAAGGATTAAGAATAATAGCAAAACATAAGCATTCAAAATATCTAAGATGGGAGAGATTAGGTGTAAAACCAAACATAAGATCATAAGGAGATTTCCCAGAAAGCACAGATGATGGAATCCTATTGATTAAATAAGTAGCAGTAAGAATGCATTCACTCCACATATTAAGAGGCAACCACCCTGAAACATAAGAGACCTAGCAACATTAAGTAGGTGTCTATGTTTCCTTCCAGCTATTCTATTTGGGAGCTGATTTTGGCAAGGAAACTTTTACTTGTTACAAGGAAATAGTTGCATGAATAGTTGTACTGTATGTATAAACAGTTATACTGTTTCCTTGTAGGAAGTAAAACCTTCCTTGCCAAAATCAGCTTCCATTCTATTTTGTTGTGGAGTGTATGCACATGTTGTTTGATGAATAATACATTTTTCATTATAAAATTTGCTCAATTGAATGTTTAAGAATTCTGTCCCATTATCAGTTCTAAAAGTTTTGACAGATTTATTAAACTGATTTTGAATTAAATTGACAAAATTGATTATGTTCTCTGATGTTCCACTTTTAGACTTGAGCAAACAAACCCACATAGCTCTGGAATAATCATCTACAATTAGTAGAAAATATTTGAACCCTTCCCTACTTTGAATTCTAAAAGGACCCCAAAGATCTAGATGAACAAGCTCACCGATAGTTTGGGTTTTATGATCACTTAAAGAAAATGATTCTCTAGTTTGCTTTGCTTTATGATAGACCTCACAAGGCAAAGCATGACTATTTATCCACATGTAATTTATCTTTAAGAACATTAAGAACTTGGTCAGATAGATGACCAAGTCTATTATGCCATAACTGTTTAGACACATAACAAGTAGCCAAGCAATTACTAGATATTTTCTTACTAGAATCATTTGCATTAAACAAGTAAAGTCCTCCACTAACTCTACGAGTCCCCATTACTTTCATTTGCTTCAAGTCCTGAAAGTAGCAATTATATTCATCAAAACCAACAAATAACTTACTGTCTCTTGACAATTTATTCACAGAAAGCAAACTGACACAATAATCAGGCACTACCAACACATCAAATAAGGTCAGATTGTTTGTAAGTTTAAGATTTCCTATTTTAAATTTTTTAGCTTGAGTTCCATTTGGATGACCAACAGTAAGTTTAAGTTCAAAAATATCAATTACATCATACAAACTTTCTTCACTTGTAGTCATATGTTGATTAGCACCTGAATCAATAATCCAACCTTTTGATTCATGTCTGAAAGTTTTTGAATTATTGATTTGAAAAAACTCAGAATAGTTCTTATTAAAAAATGTGTTAAAATTAAAAAACATACCACTCATATTAGCATGCATACCTATGGGTGATGATTTTTCAGAAATAAGATTCATGATCTTTGCCATTTGTTCCTTAGTAAAATAACCAGGAACAACAGTAGAAGAATAAGTAATAGAATTTGAAGGTTGACCAGATAAGGATCAACAACAGAATTATTTGAATAGCTCTAGTTTTGGTATGAATTTTTCTTTTTATAATCAGGAGGATAACCCTTTAACTCAAAACACCTTTCAATTGTGTGACCAATTTTCTTACCGTATTCACACTTTAAATTTGGATTTGGACCTCTTTTTCTATAATCAAAACCATGTTTTGTAGTAAAAGTAGGTGTTAGAGTTTTGAAAGTTTGAGAAGCAAAAGATGATGCTTGATTTTTGTTTGAAGAACTGTTAGAAGCTACCCCTCTATGAGACTCTTCCCTAGATACAACTGCAAATGCAGTTTGTACACTAGGTAAATGATCTCTAGTTATGAGATTACTTCTAACAGGTTGATATATGTCATCAAGTCCCATTAAAAACTGCATCAACTTAATAAGTTGACAATGATTTTGAAAAGAATTTGCAGCATTACATGTACAAGTTAGAATTCTAACCAAAGCATCGTATTGTTTCCAAAAAGAGTTTAGTTTATGGTAATAATCTGAAATTAAAGAACCATTTTGAGTTAATGAGTTAATTTTATGATGAAGATTGAAAGTAATGGAACCATCAACTTTATCATAAGTTTCCTTGAGTTCTCTCCACACAACAGATGCAGTATTAATTGTATTAGAAAAGATTTGACCCATGTATAACTCCTAAGAAATAGAACTCATAATCCAAGTTAGCACAACAAAATTACACCTATCCCACTGACTACCTAGAACCTCACTAGTAGTACTCCTCGGACAATTACCATCTATAAATCCAATTTTATTTTTTGTTCCTAAAGCAAGTAATATAGCACGAGACCACACATTATAGTTTTCAGTTCCAGTAAATTTATACCTTATTAAAGGTGTGCCAATGGTGTCACTAGCATGAAGATATAAAGGATCTCCAAAGTCTAATTTATTAATAAGTGTTATAGCATTTTCATCTTCCATATTTTCAAACAATAATCTGAGCATAAACACTAACAGATAATCAAAAAATATGATCACACAGAATTCCTAAAGATTAATTGGCTTGATCAGGCTTTCATTAGTCTCTTAAGGACTAAGATCAAGAGTTGGGCCAATATAATCTCTCTTCTACAAGAAACAATTAATCAACCCTAAAATAAAATCACACAATAAACTAGACCACATAAAATAATGCACAAGTAACACAGATAGATATTAAACAAACTCAAATAATCAAGTAATCACTTATATTAAACAAGAATAAACAGATAATCAAAGATATGCAATATAAGAGAAAGAAAGAATTGGAATAATCTCACAGAGTACTCTGAGCAATAGCAAAAGAAAAATAGCAAGATAACACAACGAAAGAACCAGAAATCACTACTCTGGAACAGCCAAGAGCAGCTAACACGATCCAAAGAGTTTCAAGTCGAAACCCTAGAAACCCTAATTTGATGAAATTAGGATTTTCGTCTGAAAATTCCACTGATGAAAGCGATGAATCCTTACACCACAGGTCACAATCGAACCCAAACAGATCTCGAAAAATTTCAATAACTCAGAAAACCCCAAATCAGAAAACCTAAATTGGAGAAGAAGAAACACCAAATCAGAACTCGATCGAACCTTGAAGCTATGATACCATGTCAACAAATCACAAACTTATACCGATTATCTTCAAACAAATAGAAATTAAACACTCAACCGATTACGTAACTAATAATCTGAACTAAATCCTCACAATACCAATATTTGAAAGAAGAAGTAATCTCCCAGAATACACACACAAAGAATACTACTTCAACAATATGTTGAACCAGTTGATCATTACAGAAACCACTTGAAAGAAATTATAAATCGGCTAGCAGAAATAAAGAATGAGAGTTAGGGTTCATATGAGAATACGATACATCTATATATATTGACTTAGACTAGACATAATAAGTCCCTGAACTTCATAACTTGACACTTGATCAGCAAGTCATCTACAACTCCTACTGCAGCCCTTCATCTTTATCAATATATACACTCAGACCCTTCTATAAACCTGAAATATAAAAGATCTAGAAAACACCACAAATAAGTAAACTATAAAATATAAATGACTTATACATAAGCTTGAACTTAATATATTTTAACAGTCTATGATGTTACCAGTAAGTATGTAGCACCTATGTATTATTGATAGCTCGATCCGTAACATAATTTTAACCTTGATAAAAAATGGTTCATAATATTCTCTATACGTCTTATTATGTATAGAGGCCTCGATTGTATCATAATATGAATTGTATCATAATATGAACTCGATCAGAAGTAGTTCACATTCTCTGTACATGTTATTATATATCGCTCTGTATAAACATGCTGTTACACTAGTGCGCTAGAAGGACATGATACTATACATGGAAAATGTGATAAATTAACTAATTTTATTTTAATGAAATTCTTTCCAAACAGACAATCATTCTTGAACACTGAAAATTTTATAGAAATAGTGCGTAATGGATATGTCATTCTAGTTCTGGTTGGGAACAAATCTGATCTCGTTGAGATAAGGTACTTACAAAATCAGTTCTTCTTACTCTTGTGTTATTATGGTTATTGATCATGACACTAGTTATGGATCTATTACTTTCAAATTTTCCCGTTTTGGCCTGGGCAAATGAAGACCCATATCGATTAACTCAGCCTCAGACCCGTTGGTCTTGCAACTTTTACATACCTCGCTAGTTACAAGGTTACATGACCATCATTTGTTGACTTTTATGGTTTTTGGTAATTTGATCACACAGGCAGGTTTCAACTGAAGAAGGGGAAGCTAAAGCTCGTGTACATGGAGCGATGTTCATAGAGACTGGTGCGAAAGATGGATCCAACATTAAGGTGCATATAGTTTTAATCAATTACACCGTTCGTCGGAATGTTCAACTTAACACTCCGTAGTACATAAGTGTCAACTTTATAATTCGACCAATCAAAATTGATTTTCATGGATAGATATGATACTTGATTTGTGAAAAGTACCGTTAGTGCACATTTTTAAAACTGCGTGCATTTTTAAAGTCCACACTTTGATTACAACGGAGTAATAAAATACTTAATTATCCTCTATAGGACTACGGAGTTTATAGATGCCGATCAGTCTTACCATCATATCAAAATGGTTTTTTTTGTTAGTGTGTTTCATTCGATGAACGTTCACTAGAAATTTGTGGGGATCATCCAGTATTTTCCACAAGACCATATTATCAAACTTATCATTTGATGGTCTCGATCATAAGTTAATATGACTTGATAGTGGATCCCATATACTATTTATTTTAATTGATTGATACCATGTTACATTATAGGTTACCACTTTATGTATTGAAATGGGAAAGTTTGTGGCAGTTTTGTCTTATTTATACGAAAACATTGGGGTCTGTTTTGGGATAAGTGTGTTTTATTTTGTCTCTGATGGGTCAATTTGGTTAGAACAAAATGGTTTAACAAGAATGCAAACAGATCAAAAGGGGCGAGGAGGCTAAACAAGTTGAAAGCCAAAGGTCAAATGCCAATCTGACCTAAGGCGAAGATATCAAATAAAATTTTTGCAAGCAGTTGACTGATTTACCGACCCAATTCGACACCATGATACGTTAGAATAAATATTTTGTCATCTCTTGTAAACATTAAAGAACTAAACTGTTCAACCTCAAAGTAAAATCTTGTGTCATCTCTTTCTTTCCTGGTCATGATACGTCATACTATTAATTTGCGTTTGCAGGATTTATTTCAGAAGATTGCTGCTAAATTGCTGGAAATGAATACTCTTTCGTCTAATAAACAAGAAAATGAGTTTGATGTGAATTTGGAAGCTTCTAGCAAGACGTCCGAATCAGATCAGTAAAGACAATGTTCAATTTAGATTGTTAGCTACACTTCTGTCTAATAAAATACTCCATCCGTCCCAATTTTATTGTTCTGTTTTGATTTTTAAAGTCTTTTTTTTCCAACGTTGACCTTCAATAATTTTGTTTGGTTATATAATATTTGATGCAAAATATATGAATGGATTGCGTTTTAAATGTATTTACATTGGTATAATTTGCATCAAGTATTATATAACACAAACAAAAATATTCAAGGTCAAAGTTATTAAAAAAGACTCCAAAAGTCAAAAGTGGACAATAAATCTGGAACGATGAGTATGTTTTATGATAATCGTAAGTGGGAGGTGGATATTTTAAACAGGTTGAATGCGGCAGATGCGCACGAGGTCTAACGCTAAAAAATAGCATGAAGATGGCAAATCCAGCGAAAGATGATTAGGAAAGTATTGAGGAGATGCTTGGTTGAGGGCATCCACATATAAGTAATGAAAAATAATGATTGTTTTCCTACTATGCAATATTGTTTTCCTACTATGCAATATCTGCAATATTAAATGGCAGTTGCTGCTCTTTTCAATTGGATGGAAGCGCATGGCAATTGGGATATGATGTTCATGGCACAATGCAGGGGTATAAACATTGGAATAGTTTATAGGAGAACGTTGTAATCCAATGTAATATTGATATGAATAGTTGAGTTAGTTGGTGCAGATATTACTTTGGCCTAAATCCTCACGGGATACCATCAAAAACGATATAGGGTGAAAACCGGTGGCTCGGCCCCTACTATCGGGGATTTTTTCCTGAAGCTTTTTCAGGTTTTTTTTCCATCCCTTTTGGTATCCTCCCGGTCCGGATTTAGGTCCAATATATATCTTTTGGTGTTTTGTACATTTTGGGGGTCTAACTAGCGCCTTGCTATTAGACATATTTATAATATACTTAGCCTTAAAAAAAAGTGATCATTAAATTATTCTACAATTTGGGGTAATGGAAACTAGTTTTGATTTTGCTTTATTTAACTTTGTCCATCTAACTTTTGAGTCGTTGACATTTTACTAATCTAATCTAAGATGTTAGACATTGAAAAGGTTTAAACATAACTATTTTCTATCCTAATTTGATGTATTTTGTTGTGTTAATTTTTGTTGTTTGATAATTAAGTTATTGTTTATACGATTCCAACAGTTGTTTAACGTATATTAAAATGTTAATGATTTCTTATATGATATTAATGTTAGTAATTAGCTCTATTGACATGGAATACTCTTGTACTCTTGTATATGATAAGAAACAAGAAATAAATATCATTTCAACCAAGCAACATCAATGGTCATGAAATACCCATTACATTCCCCTCTATTCCCTCCGTTATGTTAGAATATTGTAAACACGTATTCAAATTGTCACATAATTACGGAAGTAAATAAACACGTATTTATAATTAGTTTAGATTGAGATGTGTATATTTTAGCAAAGCTCCAATAAAAAACTATAATTATATGGCTTAGGGTTTCAAGTAAAACCCCTCTACGATCGCACACACAACACGTTGTCGATCACTACCTGAATGCTAGTTCAATTAACCACTTAATGAACCCTTGGTTTTACAATAAATAAAAACAAAGGGTTTTTGTTTCTTTGTTTCGTACGTCGGCATAGCCGAATGCCAAAGGAAGCAAAAATTAAAAAAATGGTCAAGGGTTTGATTATTATATACGTATAATGAGATTTTATTATAATTAAGGGAGAATTACATATATTCCCTCCACAAACACCCTAAATTACATATATACCCAAACACATTTTAAATTATATATATACCCAAATCCTTATATTAAGTATACTAAAATTAGAAAAAAATAGTATAAATTGTTATAACTATACAAAATTTTCAGACCAATAATCGGTTATATATAATAGATAACATTTACTGCTTTTTTTTTCCTAATTTTAGTTTACTTAACTAGAGATTTGAGTATATATGTAATTTAAAAATGTGTTCTGATATATATGTAATTTAGGATGTTTGTGGAGGGGAGATATGTAATTCTCCCTATAATTAATAATTAATAATTAATAATTAATAAATAATAACTTTTATTATTAATTGATTACAACCCTTTTAAATAATTAGAAGTAACAATTTAATCCTAATAACTTTCACCTTGAACCTTATAATTCCCCATACATAAATAAACTTGCAAAAGACCTTGAAGCTGACATGTAAAATTTGTAAACGGTCTTGGGTCTCTATTGGAATAGACTTAGGGTAAGTTATGAAGATATTCCTTTCGTTTTGAATTGTTGAACTAATTCGGTTATTCTTATTTGTTGTTGTGACTTAGCCAATTCCAGGTTGCGTAACTTATGGGTTGGCATCAGACATAGGCTGCGATATTGGTCAATGTAAGGTAAAACAAATGAATAAGCCAACGAAATGACTTAAAAGATAAATGAGGAAACAAACTTTTCATCAAAAGGGATCGTCACAGAACGTTCGTTTACTGGTGTGTTTAGCACTTTAGCCTTGCTTTACTTTTTCTCCCAACATGGTCTCCGAACACTAACTAGCTATAGATTAGTTAATTTTTTAGTCACCGATATTCTTTGTAATTATATACCCATCGAGAGATTTGAACACTACACGTACATTTTTAATTGAATATATCGTCATGAGTTTAATAACATGTACTTGAATATTAACTATGTAATTTGTTTGAGTTATATCATTAATATTTTGAATAATTTAACAAAAAAAGTTAATAGCAATGAGGTTTCTAAATAAAGTTATCAGTTTTGTTTAAAAATTCTAATATTTTTTATCTATTGTTTTAAAACCTTAATTTTCAAACCATGCAATATTTTATTTAGATCCGGATTGTCTTGTGATTGTTAGTGATTATCTTCCTACGATCCTCTAATTTCAATGCATGCATTCCGGCCCAAACATTAGATATATATATATGATATATGATCATCTTAATTACAGAAATAGGGTATTGATGAAAAATCAAATGGAGGTGACAGCCAAATACAAAGTGGTAATTGTGGGAGATGAAGCCGTTGGCAAAAGCAGCATCGTTACGCAATTTATGTATCAGAAATTCGATACCGTGTATCAAGTAATTTAATTGAATTACTTTAATTATAGAAGTTTCCCTTTGGCTCGATCATATATTCTATTAGTATATGTACACATACTGCATTTGTAGATTTATAAATAACTTGGGGCTTTGCTGATAAATTGCAGGCTACCATAGGCATCGATTTCTTGTCAAAAAATGTCTGCCTTACGAATAACACAATTCGGTTACAATTGTGGTAGGTTTCTGCATTTGTTATTCATTATGGTTTCTTTTCACACACACAAACACAGACACACGTGTGTATATACTCGATAAAAGTATTATTTCAATGTATTCAGGGATACTGCCGGGCAGGAGAGGTTTAGGAATCTTATTCCAAGCTATTTAAAAGATTCATCAGTTGCACTCGTTATCTATGATGTTACCAGTAAGTATAATTTTGAATTCGATCATGTTGGGATATTACTTAAACTTTAAGGGTTTGTTTAGTAAATTTGGTATTTGAGTTGGTTTAGGATTAGTATTAGTATTTGGAGCTTGACTAGGATTAGGTTTAATTAGTTTTCTCTATAAATAGAGATCATTAGTTTAGGAAATTTGTACCTTTTGAATTTGATTTGTTAGTTTGTTTGGTTCGTTTAAATTTGATTTGCAATTTGAATTTGATAGCTTCCGCTTCGTATTCGTCTTTAGTTTGTTCTTTGTGTTCGTTTGGATATATCTCTAACAAGTGATATCAGAGCTAGGTTCGACACTTTGAACTAGTCATCCTTCGGTCGTTGACTTATTGTTGGCGATCCAGAGGGATCCCGTTTGTGTTTGAACTTGTTTCGTTTTCGTTTTTTGGTTCGTCGGTTTCTGCGCAGCCGTAGAAGAATTTGCATCGTGGGTTCATTAATCGTTGGATCGTCGTAAAATTAAATTTGAGCTGTAGGTTCTAGACACATAGAACTACAATCTGTTGGGATCGTTGATTTGAGGTTCGAGTAGAGAGATATAATCTGTCGAAGTTTCTGTTCGAATTTGGATTCGTTTTGAATTTTGTTTGGGTTATTGTTTGGTTTTCGGTGGAGAGATCTTTGGTTTTGGGATATAATTGTGATTAGATCACTAGGTTTTATATTGGGTTTGAATTTGGAAATTTAGGCCGTAATCCTTATCAAATAAGTGGGTCGTTTGAATTTGAATGTGAATTGGATATTTGAAATTTGAAGATCGATTTGGTGTTTGAAGACTTGATTATTATCATGTCATTTGGATTTGTTCGATCGTTTGAAATTTGTTAGTTTGAAGATCTTCGTTTGTCGGGCTTTTGAATTTGTTGCCCGAGTTTGATTGTTTGTTTTGAAGATCGTTTGAAGCCGATTTGGTTTTGTTTGGTTAACCGTTTCGAATTTCACGGTTAGCGTTTGATTGTTTGGTTTGAAGTCATAGGCATTTGATTTGTATCATTTTTGGAAATCGATCATTTGATTCGTTTGGAATTTGGCTAGTATCACTAGCGTTTGAAATTTGAAATTTGATTTGGTATGTGTTTGGTTCGAAGTTTGAAGAAGTTCAAGTCACGGTGGAGATTGTTGGGATATGACTTAAACTTTAAGGGTTTGTTTAATGAATTTTGTATTTGAGTTAGTTTAGGATTGGTATTAGTATTTGGAGTTTGTTTAGGATTATGTTTAATTAGTTTTCTCTATAAATAGAGTTCATTAGTTTAGGAAATTTGTACCTTTTGAATTTGATTTGTTGGTTTGTTTGGTTCGTTTGAATTTGATTTGCAATTTGAATTTGATAGCTTCCACTTCGTATTCATCTTTATTTTGTTCTTTGTGTTCGTTTGAATAAATCTCTAACAGATCAGAACATAGTTCACATTCTCTGTACATGTTATTATATATTGCGCCACATAAACATGTTGTGACACTAGTGCACTAGATGGAAATGATATTATACCAGGAAAGTATATTCATTTAAATTTATTTGAATGAAATTATTTTCAGAGAGACAATCATTCTTGAAAGCTGAATCCTTTATACAACAAGTGCGTAATATATGTGGAATGGATGTCATTGTAGTTCTGGTTGGGAACAAATCTGATCTCGTTGAGAAAAGGTACTTATAAAATCAGTTCATCTTACTCTTATGTGATTATAGTTCTTGATCATGACACTTGTTATATACAATCCCTAAGATATGGAAATTTGGATCTATTACTTTCTCATTTGCCCATTTTGGCATGTTCAATAGAAAACCCATATCGATTAGCTCAGCCACATACCTGTTGGTCTTGCAACTTTTACAAATCTAGCTTGTTACATGAGCATGATTTGTTTTAATGGGCTTTGGCAATATGATCACAGGCAGGTTTCAATTGAAGCAGGGAATGCTAAAGCTCGTGCACATGGAGCAATGTTCATAGAGACCAGTGCGAAAGATGGATCCGACGTTAAGGTGCACATAGTATTAATCAATTACATCTTAATAGAACACGTGTTCCAAGACAAGTGTTCACATTTCTATTTTTTATGTCCCAACTAAGTGTCAAGTTCCTATTTCAACCAATAAAAAAAGACTTTCGTGAATAGATGATACTTTGATTGGTAAAAAGTATAGTAAATGGATATTCTAAAGCTGCGTGCATTTTCAAAGTGAACACTTTCACTGGAACAGAGTAATAAAATACTTAAACATCCTTTAATACTATAGATTTTAACTTTTATTATTTTTCCACAAGACCATATTATCAAATTTATCAATTGGTGGCCTCGATCATGTGTTAATATGACATGATAGTGGTAAAGTTTGGCATTCTTCTTATTGAATTATTCATAAACACAATACAAATATCTATAGGAAATATGAAAACCTTAAACGAATATGGGCTGAGGCCACAATACATAAGAGGCTAATAAATCCACTAACACTCCCCAATATTCGAACGCCCAAACTGTATATCGAAGCTCTGTGAACAAGGATGAAGGAAGCCATTTGGTAAAGATATATGTTGTACTGATAAAGAGATGGGACATATGAAGCTATCATGTAGCCACTTAGTCACGAACAAAGTGAATGTCAATCTCAATGTATTTTCATATTGCACGAGATAAGATGACATGTATATGGCAATGCATTGTCATTGTAGACTAAAGTAGTTGTAAAGAGCGGAACATTGTTCCCGAAGATGATTGCGGTAACATAATTTTTTCCGTGAGAGAAACGTCGTAGTGTTATTGTGAAGAATCAAGATGCCCAAAAAATAGTGAAAGGGAGTGAGGTCACTCATAGCAAACTCCCGATGAAGAGAAGAGATAGCCCGTTGTAAAAGAGTCGTAGATGACTATGTAAGAACAATGTCGTCGTCTACATAAAGTAATAGATAAGCAATCTCTGAACCACAACTAGATATAAATTAAGATGAGTCACATTTGATATTTTGAAAACCAACTCAATTAGCATAACTTGCATAACGTGAAACCAAGCATGATGGGCCTGTTTGAGACCATATATAGGGATTTCTTTAAAAGGCAAACATGATCTCGCTGTTGAAGATCTGAGAAGCTAGGTGGATGATGCATGTAAACAGTTTCAGTTTCAGAGAAATGAGATTTAAGGAAATCATTCTTCACATCCATTTGGTGAACAAACCACCTACTAGATACTGCAAGACTGAGAACTGTATGAATAGTAGCCGGTTTAACAATTGGTCTAAAAGTCTCATCGCAATCAATACCTTGTTGTTGATTATGATCATTAGCAACAAGTCACGCTTTGTAGCAACTCAATGAACCTTCAACATGGTATTTGTGTTTATATAACCACATGAAGCGCACAATGTTGACATTTTGAGGATGAGGTACAAGAACCCAAGTGTTGATCTAAATGAGAGCATTAAAATCATCGCACATAACAAGTTTTCAGTTAAGATCTTTTAAAGCATGAAAAGGAGACTTAGGGATAGGATAGAGTGTAGTGGTACGGAGATTAGGTCATTCAATTGGTTAACAGTTCCAATGTTAGAACGTGTGACCATGGGATGTTGAGACACAACATTGGTTGGTGGTGGAGGAGTTGGTATTGATGTTGAGGGAGTTGGAGGTGGTGGCTGAGAATAATTTGGTGTGGCGAGGATGCGTAAAGAAATAAGGGAGGGGTCAAAGTTATCCAAGAATTGATAGGAAGGGGATTTCGTAGGATTCATAGAACTGAAAGGAAAAACAGACTCTTCAAAAGTGACATGACGAGAGATTATGATTTTATTGGTGTGAAGATTAAGACACCGATAACCATGATCATAGGATACCCAACAAAAATATATAGAGTGTTGCGGGGAGTAAGTTTATATGGAGGAAAATCATATGGATAATTAAGGCATCCAAATGTGCGAAGATGCGAGTAAGATGTTGTGTATTGAAACAATTTGGTGTATGGGATGAAATCATTGATAGAGGTAGATAGAAGGATGTTGAGTAGTGTAGTATCCATGAGTAGTTAATGCGTGCTCGATCTACTGTATATTTTTAGAAACATGTCAAGACGGATGGTCTATTTGTCAGTTATACCCAAATAAAAATTCTATGGTTTTAATCAAATCAAGCATACAATTATGACCATTAACACACACATAGACATTAGACTTATCAATTAATAGCATAGTATAGTAAGTTGACCCAGATTGTCTCTAAGGAGTAACAACAAATTATTCGTATTCTTACCCTTAATATATGTTTAAATAAATAGAATACTAGCAAGATATTGAATATAGAATTGAAATACCTTTCTTGAAACAGTGGTTAAGAACAAGACATGATTACGATACAGTGAACTGATTACCACTGCATTAGTGACAATCTATATGAGTCCATTAATACATTTCAGATTATAAATATCAAAAATAAGTGTATCATTAATTAATCAACAATAAATGCACAATTAAACATTAATATGAATCCAGGCAAGGAACTCGCGGAGTCATGACAAGGCTCGTCGAGTTTCTTGAAAACGTAAACTCAATATTACAAAATACACTTCAATTAATAGTTTTCCAATTTGCTAATCCATGTCCTACTATTACAGAGGATTCATGCGATTATATTTGTCAATCAAACATCATATAATATGTGTCAATCATAAACCAATAATTCATAGAACCAGAATTAATAAATCTCATAAAACGAATCTTTTAACAAATCATTTTCACTGTTTCAATATTTAAGTAAACAATAAGCAATCTACATTACAATAAAACAACTAATTTATAGATAAACCAATCATTAAAAAATAATCAATCAATTGATAAGAAATCATACTTCAGAGTACAAGTATATTGCACACCATACTATTACTTTCTCCAATAGACTGACTAAATACTTCTTGCTCTCTTCTTATTAACTAAACTAACAAAATAACTTTCCTAATTTCTCCTCGAGAATCCTCATATATATTTAGTGTTGCGTTATTTATAAGACTTTTATGAGTGTTAGGAAATTCGGCAAGTTCTTCAGGTGGCTGGGCGAGTTTTGCCTCCTGATCTTATGTTCAAATGTATATAGTCTTTATTTAGTCCACATTCATCCAACTAAAATCATTGGATTCTCAACTTTTTGGATGTTTGAGTCCATCCCTTTTTCTTCATTTGAATTATGATAATTATCTTCAGATATTCAATATTTTAAATACAACTCAGCGAGTTCTTCAAGGTACTCGGTAAGTCTTCGCCTGGATAGGCTCTAGTTTACACTTTAAAACCTAAAATTTCTTGCTTTTCTTCATTTTAGCTCCAAAACTACATTATATTCAAATATAAGAATATAAGTAACTTATACAATTTATAACTTATCAGCAGTGCTTCAACCTAATACTCGGGTGGAAGATGAGCTTGACAGAGAAGTGAATGCACAACATTATTAATTGTACGGATCATGCGTTCGTATTTTCCATATTGGTAAGAGGTGGGTGGACATGAGAAGCGAAACATGTTTAGCAAACAGATCTTGTAGAAATCTGTTGTCAAATTCTTCACAATGATCACATTGAAAAGATTTTATATCACAATTGAACTGTGTATTGACGACTGCACGAAATAGATGAATTTAGACTGAGCATCATATATGTTGCGTAATGGGTAAACCCAAAAAAAAGAAGGGGAAAAGTGGTCTAGGGAAAAAAAACATAATTTTTGAATGGGTGATCATTTGTACACCACCAAAAATTAGCCATACACCACTAAAGCTGTTTTACAGTGTTATATAGTACAACACAACAATGCTTAAAAATGGTGTATTGCTAATTTTTGGTGGTGTATAAATCACCACCCTTTTTGAATCCACTCATACTTGGAATAGGAGATATCCAAATATCGTAATGAAGAATGTCAAATGGAGCACTGACTACAGACTCAAATCGATAGAAAGGAAGTCTGGTTTGCTTTCCTAACTTACAAGCACAACACAAGAGAGATGGGTATTTTGTTTATTAAAAGAAAAAAGACCCCGAGAAATGATTTTCTCAGTCTGAAAGACCGAGTCATCATGGTGACCAAGTATTTGGTGTCAAAGAGAATGACTATCTAAAACTGACACCAATTCTAAAGTTGCAACGTGTAAGGGGTAAAGATCACCGATTGTGTCACAACGAAGAAGAATTTGATGCGTATGATAGTCATGTACTTGGTCAAAATCAATTGAACATTTATTATCGGTGGTGAACTTGCGAACTAAAACTACATTTTTAATTATATAAGAAGCGACAAGTATATTTTTAAGGTGAAGGGGACAATAGGGATTTGAGATTTGTGCATAACCAATCAAAGGTATAAAATATCCATTATCAACAATAAATGAATTAATATGTCTCTTGACAAAGAAAGATCGAAGATTATCGATATCATATGAGAGATGAGAAGTGGCCCCTCTATAATTGTACCATTTTGTAGGGGTGTTCACTATTTGGACAAACCGAATTGTCCAAATTTGGTTTGGATTATTTGGTTCGAATAATTAGGTTTTTTGAATCGGTTCGGTTCAAAATCGAATATTTATTTTGGTTTGGTCTGGTTACCATTGTAAAAACCGAATAGTCCAAATTAACCGAATTGTAATATACTTTGTTAATATTTTCAACATTTGTACAAATTAATTAAGTTAATCACCCACTATTACGTATATTGATACCATTATTAACTTTATTCATCATTTATCACAAATGTCTCAACTATATTTGTCACACCCTAAAATTCGGGTTGCGGAAGCAAATCGGGTCGAGGCGCGACTAATCAATAATCACAGCATAAAGATAAAATGAACGACTCTATATGCGTCGTTTTACAACTTGTATTGATGAAATCAAAGTTTACATCAAAATGTAGTTTACATTAGCTCAGTTTGAAATTGAGTCATTTACATACGTAATTAATCTATACAAAATATAATAATGCAGCTAAATCTCTGAATGTTTTGCATGATGACTCGAGCTAATGATGTCCTGAAGGCAGTCCAACTTACTGCTGAGTACCTGTGATACATGCTAAAATGGGTCAGCGAAAACGCTGGTGAGCTCACAGGTTTGTATGTCAACACATATTGTATGAACCGCAAGATTTAATTAATTTAAGTTGCAATTAAGCAAAATAAAAGTTTTACAACCATGAGCACATAATCTGAGCTTAACTCGAGGTGTCCGGTCCACATTTAAGGTATCATGATCGAGGTGCCTCCCACGAGTGCCGAATCTACACTCGTCTGAACAAATATTAGTACGTCCGTTTACCCAGTTAGTGCATGCTAACCCGGATGAGGAGGGTCAATCCTATATGGTACCATATACTAATGTTCACGCTACAACGTATTATCAAACTATGTTGAGGAGGGCTTTGAAAAGATTAGTGAGATAACTCATGTAGTATTTGTTTGATTTCGTACTTGCGTTCATATAGTAAAATAAAAAGAGCAATGATATCACACCCCTAAGTAAAACAGTTAAATAGGGGCTATGAGACTCAACTGAGTCTTGAGAGTTTAAATTAATAAACTTGAGTTGATTAGCCGAAATGAGTTGTCCGAAGACTGGTAACCTGAGGGTGTTCACGACACGCGATGGTTATAAATGTGAGCAGGCATCTAGAAAGACTACCTTTGTAGTTCGTCCAACTAGAATGTCCAAATTACTACGATTTGGTTGATTTGATTATGTTTTGAAGGTGTGTACGACCCGTTGGTGATTGTTTGTAATAATAATAATCATCAACATTATTATTTTGATTTCGAAATGTTATACTTAAAAAGTAATTATAAACTTTAGGTGACGGGGGTCTGGGGGCAGCGCCCCTGGTAGCGGGGTCCAAGAGGTGGCAACCCCTGGCGGGGTCCAAGCTGCCAGGCAGTGCCCCTGACAAGTGATGGATCAATCAGAATTCGGTTGTAGGCGTCACTTAGGCAAGTGACGCTAGAAGTGTCGGATGGGAGTGTCGGGTATTGAATTTGCGACATTTAGACAAGTGTCGTGAAAAAGGGGTTTTATGCGGCACTTAGGCAAGTGACGCAAAATTAGGGTTTTTAGCGACACTCAGTCCGTCACTTAGGTGACGCTACGCTGCACTGGTCCGTGCGACACTTAGGTCTGTTGGCCGGATTTTGAGCCGAAAACGTGTTTTCCGGTTTCCGTTTTGTCTGAAACTTTTACCCAAGCCATATTTGGACATTTTAAGCTTAAATAAACAACTTTTATGAAAAATAAATGAAATCTAAGAGTTTATGAGAATTGTCGGAAACTTACGATTTAACGCCGGAAGAAACCGGAAAGGTAAAAATATGGATCGTGATGAGGTGAATGTTTTTCTCCAAAGGAGTCTTGAAATCCGAGGTCGTTTGGTGGTGCTTTTTGGTGGAAATAGGTGGCGGTGGTGTGGTGATTGTGTTTAGAGCGAAAAGAGAGAAAGTGTGAGAGTGTGTGTGTGAAAAGTGAAGAAGAATGAGGGGAGGGGAGGGAGTGGAGCTGGTTTTGAGGGGGAGGAAAAGGGGAGGAATCTCCCAAATTTCAATTCCCCGCGTTCGCGCTTCGTGCGGTGTTCGTTTTCCCGATCGTCTAAACGTTTAATTTAATTATAAGTTTAAAATACGAATAATTATTCGATATTCTTCGTTGAAGTATTTCACTAATTACTTAAGAATTGAGTTATAAACTATAACTTAACTTTATTTTGATTGTTTGCGCGTTTAATATTTTAGTCGCGTAGTTATTGTTTGTACGATACGAATTGTGTACGAAATATTGTTTAAATAATATATTGGATAAAATAGAGTTATTAAATAATGTCATATTATTTAATAAAATTGTTTACCAACGTCCGTATAAATTGAATCGAATTATATTCGATTTGAAACTTGTACGATTTAATCAAATCGCATACTTGTATATATTCATCAATATATATTTCGATACATTAATTAGCCTAACACAGAACTAATTACATGTATTAACAATTGATTAGGCACAAATTACTAGTCCTAATTTGGCAGGTGTCACAATATTCTAGTGTTGACTTGCAAATTATCAAACTTTTGTCAAGAACTTACGAAACGTCCCAATTAGTGTTGTTTAATATTTATGTCTTTTTATTATGTTTTAATGTTTTTATTATTTACATATGAAAGCATAAACCGAATGGTAATTTGGTTAGGTTCGGTTTGGTTTTTTATTTATTCGATTCGGTTCGGTTTCAATTTTTCAAAACCGAAAACCGATCGGTTTTATCTATTAGGTTCGGTTTAAACTGAATTAACCGAATGAACACCCCTACCATTTTGGATCTGAGAAGGATTTTGCATGAAATGTCGTCAGCTGCTCTTGTAATCGTGAATATTGATTAAATGAATTTTCCATGCTTTGTTGTTGTAGTCATGTAGAATTAAAAATTGGACATGGTAAAGAAAATCAACTGAAATAATCTTTGGCAAATGGTTTTGTTGTGAACATGACGTGAAAGTGCGTGAAGTAGAAAGATAGATACAATTTTCTTTTCCATTTACTTGTTTCCTTTTCTTCTAAAAATAAGTCTGGGTCAAAGACTAAGAGAAAGAGAAAGCTTTTGAAGGCTAGAAAAATATTACTCCCTCCGTCCCATTACAAATGTTTACTATTGACTTTCTGAAGTCTTCATTTTTCAACTTTGACCTTAAATATTTTTGTTTGTGTTTTATAATGGGACGGAGGGAGTATAAAATAGTTACTACTTGCAAGAGAGTAAGAGAGTAGGCATGTGAGGGTAGCAGGCTAGCAGCACCTATTGCTTATTTGCTTGTGATGTGAATTTTTTTGTTTTTGTTTTTAATTACATCAATCATTGGTTTACACAAAATTACACCAATCATCCTTAGGTTTAGGAAATTACACCAATCATCCCTAACTAATGCAAAACTCAATGACAGTAGTCCTTCCCACTAAGAAACATTAATAATTTTGTTAATTCGTGTCACATGACAAGCATGTGAGGGTAGAAGCCTCTTTTAACTAAATCTTCCCTAAATCACACCTACTCACCAACCTTTATTCTTCCTGCCCAAAACCCAAAACCCAAAACCCACAACAATCGCACCAACAACACCATTGAAATTACCACTACGATACCTCCAGACTCCGGCAACCACCGTAATCGCAACCAGCGCAACCACAGTCGTAGCAACAACAATAGTCGACGGTGGCGGTGACGTGGCAGTTACCACCGGAAAATTTCATCACCGAAACAATCGGCTGACCGAAACTACCAATCACTTGCTAGAATTGACCACCAAAAAAAGGAAAAAATGACCATCGTCTTCAAATGTAATTCGTCTCTCACCATCTCGGCCGGTAAACATGCACCCGTTAGCAGCGGTGACGATGGGAACGAAGGTAGGGGCAGAGAGTACTTGCTGAATCTGACAATGGTGTTTTTGTATTTGATCAAAGAAGATGAAAAGGTTATAAAGCCTTGAATGTTTGATTTCTTTGGGTTTACTTTCGAATTTGTAGCGATGACTACTTGAAGCACGAAGCATTCATAATAATTTGTGTATATTTCCACTCATATGTTGACCACAAGCACCTCACATTCATCATCTTCTTAAGTTTTATGATGTTTTTGGAACTTTGTTACTTTTGCTCAATATGTGATTGTGAATTCTAGCCTGGGAATTAATTAACAAATAAATCGATTGATTCTACTCTCATGTAAGGAAGTTGTGTGGATGAGTTTTGGGGGGAAAAAGAAGCAGCTTAAATGACCTCATGTGAAATGCACATGACAAGAGTTAACGGGATTTTTTTAACGGTCGTTAGTGGGAAGGACTACAACCGTTGAGTTTTGCATTGATGACCAGCGTAATTTCTTAAACCTAGGGATGATCGGTGTGATTTCGTGTAAACCATAGGGATGATCGATATAATTTACTTTTTTGTTGTTGCTGTTGTTGAGTTGAGAATGTTAGGGTTTTAGCTATGACATCCTTCTTATTGAATTATTTATAGACACAATACAAATATTTATAGGAAATACGAAACCCTAAACGAATATGGGCCGGGCTCACAATACAAAGCGAGCTAATAAATCCACTAACAAGTGAATCCCATTTCTATTTATTTAAATTGATTGATATCATGTGACATTACAATTTACCAATTCATGTAATGAAATGCTAAAGTTTGCGGCAGCTTTGTCTTATTTATATGTAAATATTGGAGTCTTTTTGAGATAAGTTTCTTTTATTGTGTCTCTAACGGGTCAATTTGTTTAGAAAAAAAAAAGGTATAACTAAAAGGTAAACGGATCAAAAGGGGAGAGGATGCTTAAAAAGTTGAAAGTCAATGATTAAATGCCAATCTCACCCAATATGAAAATATCAAATAAATGTTTTGCCAGCTATTGCCTGATTTAAGGACACATTTTGACACCATATTACGTTAAATAAGTCTTGTGTCATCTTCTTTAGACATTGAAGAACGAACTCTTCATACTCAAAGTAAAACAAGTATAATCTCGTGTCATCTATTTCTTTCCTGGTCCTAATACGTCTATTAATTTGTAATTGCAGCCTTTATTTAGGAACATTGCTGATAAATTGTTGGAAATGAATACTCGTTCGTCCACAAAACAGGAGAACAAGGTTGATGGGAATTTGGAATCTTCCATCAAGACGTCTGAATCGGATCAGTAAGTCAACCGATGTTCATGTTAGCTTGTTGGCTACATTTTGGTTTACAAAAATAATTTTTATGATAATCTTAAGTGTGTGGTGGATATTTTGAACAGGTTGAAGGCAGCAGAGTTGATGGAGGTCGAACGCCAAAAAAATAGCATTAGGTTGAACCAGATGGCTAAAGATGATGAGGGAACTTTTGAATCCCTGAAAAAGGGGGTCAATAACGGGCTTGAAACCCTGAAGAAGAGGTTAGACGAAGAGAAATCTGCTCGCATATTGGCAGAGGAATTACTGGAGCTGGCCAAGAAAAAAGCTGCTGAGTTGGCGGTAGACCTGCAAGCTTCCAACGATGAAAAGAAGCAATTGCACATAGCGCTTCATTCCGTTGTGCCCGGAGATAGTCGAGAGGGACTATGTGGTCGGCCACAATGTTGCTCCGAAAGTGATCCCACAAAAACAGTCCCTAAAAGTCATGACACTAAAAATTGAGTTGAGCCTACCATACAGAGTAAAGTAAAGGAGGCATATGGCAGCCCTATAAGCGGCCATGTCCCGTGTTGCAGAAGACCTTGAACTTTCTATAGGTGAGATTTTGGATGTGGACCTTAAGATAGCTAGCACATTTGTAATATTCCTTTTGTTTCAATTGTTGAACTAGTTTGATAAATTTTTTTTATCATGGCTTAGCATATTCTAAGTTGCTTACTTTATGGGTTGGCATTAAACATAAGCAGAACTATTGGCTTATTATCTTGGACCAAGTTTACCTATGCTTTTACCCTGCTTGTCTTTGTTTTTATGGTTACGAGCATCAAAATGTAATTAACGAAGGTCTGACATTCATAGTGTGTATCCAACTATTCGGGCATACATTGTCTTTAAGAAGCTTGTTATTTGCTGCCATTGTATGTAATTTACACTATTTTCTCCACGTGTCATCTATATAGGGTGTCACGTGGCATTCTTACAAGTTGATAGGTCATGAACATACATGTAATGGAAAGAATTGCAAGTTTGTTACACATAATGTACGCCCGAATAGCTGAGTATACACTATAAATGTCATTCCTAAGTCAATTACATTTCTATGTACTTAACCCTTGTTTTTATCTCTTTCCAACCATAGTCTATGATGTTTCTATTTCTCGAAGGAAATATTTTAAATTTATATACTAGATTATTAACAAAATCGAACTAAACACAATAAGGAATGTATTTTTTGTTTCAGATATTATGGACCTTGATTGTGGATGTATTGTATGGTATTGATTTCTATTGTGTGTTGTTTCTATGTAATAATTTTAATTCACTTGACACGTATTTGTTGTATTAAGTGAAAACTTGTATACGTTTATCACCTACTTGTTTATAATCTACAATATATAGAACATCTCTGCATCTACTTGAAAGGTAAATTTAAATTACCCTTCAAAGATTCTCTGGTTGTAATTATTATCATTCAAGTATACATTAACTTTTCCTCTCTATTAGGTTGGTATTTTTGTTTAAGTAAGAAAGAAATGAATCATCTTGATGATGAACAATTCAGGTGACTATAAGGAAAGTGGAAATTATATTCACATATATTTTACAAAGAGTTGCATGGATTTTTTGAAAGTATGTACAAGATACATAAAATTTTGGATTATTACTCTAATCCCTAAACCCCTTCTATAATGAATGTCAAATTCATTAAGACAAGCTTGAAACATTTTCAGAACTTAATCAAAATCATTTTCAAGAGTATCATATTTCGATAATTGTAGAAAATGGTATGCAGTATAAGTATATTCTTATTAAAAATCAGGTCATGCTGAGAAGAGTTTGAGACCAAGAATATCTTTAGGAGTTATAGATATATTTTTCAAATATGTATATATTATAGATGTGGTTATCAAATTTGGAAGTTCAACAATATTTGGAAAATCGGGAATAGTAAGATATATCGTGTTTATTGTGTTGGAATAGTGTCCAATATCATAACTAATTGATAAGTACATCATTAAAAGTGGAGTCCTTTTTGTGTCGCCCTCAATGAACAGTAAGAGAAATAAATGGAGAGATAATATTAATTGGAATTAATATTATAATTAGTTTATTAATTGAATATTAATTGAAACTAAAATGAGTGTTCTGAAATTTGATCCAACCGTCGGTTGGAAGGTTCAACCGGCGGCTGGAGTCTAATAAGGTTGAGACGATGGAACGAACCAGCAGAAGGTTCTAGAATCAGATCCAACCGCCGGTTGGAAGGTCCAACCGCCGGTTGGGATTCTTTCCCACATCGGGGAGGGGATCAAACCCTGGGCCTCCTCCTCCCCTATAAATAGGGACCTCCCCTATGTTTTTAAGGCATCCCAGAATTGAATAGAGTTCAATTCTTTCTCTCTTTCTCATTCCTACTCCTTGTAAGAGTTTACACGACTTAGAGTCGGGACCCTAGGAGTTTGGGAATTTCTCTTAGTTCTTGGGTGTGAGCCATTAGAGGTGTTCTGGTTTGGGCACTCGCCTCCAAGTAAGGAAGCTCTACGAGATCGTCTGCACGTGAGAAACTGGTTTTCTTAAAGGTTAGTATTTTCTTATTTTTCTTGGTTATTTTATTGCTTTTATTTATTCAAGTTAAGATCCCTTAGGGTTTAGTTTCCTAATTGCCTTAGATTAATTTTTGTTATAATTCGGTTGTGCATATTAATCTAGTTAGGGAATAGAAAACCCAACAGTGATATCAGAGCCTTAGCTTGATAAATACTAGCATTTAATTATCTACAATACTATGTAGGTAAGGATAAATTGGAAATAGAATTGTCTAAATTGGTAAAATATATTTACACTTTAGACCCTATATTTTGAATTGTTTTAAAATATACCCTCAAATTTTAAAATATTTTAAAATAGAACCGTAGACTTTAAGAGTTTAAAGAGAGACATTGCATATATTATGAGTTATAAGTATATGTATCATTAAATTTAAATACATCGTTAGTCAATTGATAAATCGGCTCACTCATAGTGAACAAACTATAAGAGAGGTATAAGGCGGGTAGCTCAGCTTCCCTAAAGAAGTCAGGTTTTTAATAGGCTTCGCGCTGACCTGCTTCTCCGCTTCTTTGTGCGTTCAATGGAGTTACCGAGGACTTTTGATAGGATGATGTGAAGATCAAAAGTATGACCTAAAAGTACTAAAATAAAATCCCGTTCTAGATACTAAAATGTGAATAGTATGCTAACCCATGATAACCGCACATCTTTCGTATGGTCTGTTAATGGAGCGTGTGTGGTTTACCGACACATTAATATGAGATCATATTGAGAGGTGATGTGGAACTCGCGATTCTCGAGCGTACTTGGGCCGGGGACCATGTGGGTTTTGCATGGTTATGTTCACCGTCTTGTTCATGATCCTCGGCATACCAGTCATGAATGGTAGATGAGCATATCCGAGATTAACATGCCGTTGATAGGAATCAATGAATCTCAAAAGAACTAGGAGTTTCATAGAGAATGAAATTGACAAAGGCATTGTCTACCTAAAATAAATTCGCGATATGATTACGGCAAACCTCTTCATAAAGCGAATCTAAAATATGGATCCTAGCCTTAATTTTGAAATTGGGTAATTATTTAAGGAATATTCAAACTAACTAAAACTTTTTATCTTATAGATGTCTACTCAAAATGGTAATAATCCTCCCGTCCCCAATTCCGCACACAAATCGAACTTCTCACTTCTCTCAGTTCTTGGAAGGGAAAGACTGACTGGTCCAAACTATATGGATTGAATGCGTAACTTAAGGTTTACCTTGAGGTACGAGAACAAGGAGTATGTTCTCGATGAGCAGATTCCCATGATTGATGAAAATTCAACCCAAGAGGAGATTGAGGCACACAGGAAACATTATGATGATGCGAATAAAGTATCTTGTATCATGGCATCCTCCATGAGCCCCGAGTTGCAAAAGACTTTTGAGAATACTTGGGCTTATGAAATGAACCAACAGCTTAAGGAAATGTTCCAGGCAAAGGCGAGCAAAGAACGCCTTGATGTGGTTAAATCACTCATGGCTTGCAAACCCAAACCTAGAGCATCTATCTGTGCTTTCGTCTTGGAGATGAAAGAGTACTTTGATAGGTTGGAATCATTGAATATGATGTTTGACACAGAGTTTTCCATTGCCATAATTTTGTCATGTCTGCCAGCTGTCTACAATCAGTTTGTAATATCATATCAGATGAATATGAATGAGAGAGAAGGCTCAATAATGGAACTCCATAATTTGCTGCAAACTGTTGAGCAAGGAATCAAAAAGGATGATGTGTCCCCTAGCTCAGCAGCTCCTGTGTTGGCAATTGGTCAAACTGCAAAGAAAAGAAAGAGGTCGAATTGGAAAGCAAAGACTACAAATGGAAAGTCCAATCGTGGGTCCAAAAGAAAGACTGATTCTAATATTGCTCCAGTGAATGATCCGAAGGAAGCAATGTGCTTTTATTGCAACACCAAGGGGCATTGGAAACGTAGCTGCCCGAAATACCTGAAAGACCTTGAGGATGGTAAGGTAGAAAATAGTATTCACTCAGGTATGTTCATGATCGAACTCCATAATACTACAACTTCTAATTCGTGGGTTCTGGATACAGGGTGTGCTACTCACATTTGCACTGTATTGCAGGGTCTAAAGGAAAGTAGGAAGTTGAAGCATGGGGAGCTTAACCTAGTCATGGGAAACAGAGGAATCACACCTGTTACCGAGATTGGAAAGTTTGAGCTCGTGCTGAATTCTGGAGTTAGGATAGATTTGAATAATTGCTGTTATTCATCAGAAATGACTAGAAACATTATTTCATTTTATGCTTTGTTTAAGGATGGTTATCGATTTTCATTTGATAATGAAAATGGTGATATTTTGGTTTATTTAAATGGTTGTTTTATTTTCAAAGCTTCTCCTTACAATGGCATATATGAAAATGTTGAATGTGTTAGCAATTTGATTTTAAATATTGATTCGTCTAATGAGCTTGATAAATCCAAATTGTGGCATTATCGTCTTGAGCACGTAAACAAGAAACGCATCGGCCAACTCCAAAAGGATGGAGTGTTGGAATCATTCGACCTCAAATCGGATGATGTATGCGAATCTTGCTTATTGGGCAAGATGACAAAATCACCATTTACAAGGTCGTGTGAAAGAGGTGAAGGACTCTTGGAATTGGTACACACGGATGTTTGTGGACCATTCCGATGCACCACAAAAGATGGAAATCGGTATTATGTTATATTTACTGATGACTACAGTAGATTTGGACATGTCTATCTGATTAAGCATAAGTCGGATACTTTTGAGGTATTCAAAAGATACCAAAGCGAAGTAGAGAATCAATTGGGCAGAAAGATAAAGGTTCTCCAATCCGATAGGGGAGGAGAATACCTTAGTATCGAGTTTCTCGATCATCTTAGAGATTGTGGAATAGTTTCACAATTGACTCCTCCTAGAACATCGCAGCTTAATGGAGTTGCTGAGAGGAGAAATAGAACCTTGTTGGACATGGTTCGGTCTATAATGAGTCGGGCTACACTTCCGATAAGTTTTTAGGGTTATGCATTAGAAACAGTCGCTCACATCTTAAATCTTTTACCCACCAAGAAGGTTTCAAAGACACCTTATGAGATGTGGAAGGGAAAACGTCCTTCTCTTGGTCACATCAAAATCTGGGGTTGTGAAGTTTTCGTTAGACGAGAAACTCAGGACAAACTAGACTCCAGATCTGAAAAGTGTCTTTTCGTCGGTTATCCACAAGAGTCATTTGGATATCTGTTCTACAGACCCGCAGATAATGTGGTCTTTGTAGCTCGAAGAGGAGTGTTCCTTGAGAGAGAAATGATATCTAAAGAGGACAGTGGGAGTAAGATTGATCTTGAAGAAATTCAAGAGTCGACCGATGAAGAACCTACAGTAAACACTGACGTTCAACAAGAGGTGGAAACGCCTGTTAAACCAGAAGACATATCCTTACCCGTTAGCAGATCTAGTAGAGTTAGCAAGCCTCCTGAGTTCTATTATGGTTTCCATATAGAAGAAGAGGATAAAATTAGTGATGGTACACTAAATGACTTAAATGAACCTGCTAACTACAAGGAAGCGATGGCAGGCCCTGAGGCTGCCAAGTGGAAGGAAGCTATGAAAAGCGAAATTCAGTCTATGTATGACAATCAAGTTTGAAACTTGGTTGACACTACACCCGGTCTTAAGACGGTGGGTTGTAAGTGGATCTTCAAGAAGAAGACTGACATGGATGAAAAAGTACACACTTATAAAGCTAGGTTGGTGGCAAAGGGCTATACTCAAACCCATGGGATTGATTATGAGGAAACATTCTCACCAGTAGCTAAGATAAAGTCAATTAAGATTATGCTAGCCATAGCTGCGTTTCATGATTATGAAATTTGGCAGATGAATGTCAAAACCGCCTTCCTTAACGGGAAACTGACAGAGGATGTGGTCATGGCACAACCGAAGGGTTTTGAAAATGTAAAGTATCCTAATAGAGTGTGTAAGCTTCAAAAGGCTATTTATGGACTTAAACAAGCCTCTCGTAGCTGGAATCTCTACTTCCATGAGAAAGTCACAGAGTTTGGTTTTTCTAGAAGTGAAGATGAGTCCTGTATATATGTCAACTTCAGTGGGAGTGTTGTAGTCTTCCTAGTATTATATGTGGATGATATACTACTCATAGGAAACGATATACCAACATTACAAAGTGTAAAGGATTGGTTGAGAAAATATTTCGCTATGAAAGACTTGGGAGATGCAGCATATATTCTTGGTATAAAGATTTATAGAGATAGGTCGAGACGTCTCATAGGACTTAGTCAGGACACATACTTAGATAAAATTTTGAAAAGATTCAAAATGAAGAACTCTAAGAAAGGGAATCTACCCTTACATCATGGCATTAAGATCAGTAAGGATCTTTGTCCGAAATCTAAAGAAGAATCGGATAAAATGAGTCGAGTCCCATATGCTTCAGCTATAGGATCGATCATGTATGCCATGACGTGTACGAGGCCTGATGTCTCATTTGCTTTGAGCTTAGTGAGTCGACATCAGTAGAATCCTGGTGAAGGTCATTGGACAGCTGTAAAGAATATTCTTAAGTATTTGAGAAATACTAAAGACAGGTTCTTAGTTTATGGTGGAGAAGAGGAACTTAGACTAACGGGTTATAGTGATGCAAATTTCCAAACAGATAGAGATAATAGCCGTTCACAGTCTGGTTGGGTATACTTACTGAATGGGGGAGCGGTGACATGGAAAAGTTCCAAGCAAGATACGGTGGCAGACTCAACGTGCGAGTCTGAGTACATAGCGGCTTGCGAGGCTTCAAAGGAAGCTATATGGATTAAGAATTTCATTGGAGATCTTGGAGTTGTCCCAACGGTTCAAGACCCCATTGAAATATTCTGTGATAACGAAAGTGCGGTTGCCTTGAGTAGAGAACCCAATGATCACGGAAAGTCAAGACACATTGAAAGAAAATACCATTTTGTTCAGATAAAAGTAGAAGAAAGACACGTGATTGTGAAGAGCATAAGATCAGAGGATAATCCGGCTAATCCGTTCACAAAGCCACTTGGAAAGTCCAAACATGATGAGCATGCTAGGAGCATAGGCTTAAGAGATAATGTAAAGTTTTAGTTGTTAGTTTGATTTTGAAACATTGTAAACAATGATGGAAATTGTAATAGACTTGGTGATTAAATAATGGAGATTTATTTATTGGAAGGAGTTCTGCCATTTACTATTGTTTGTCATTGTGTTTCTGTTTTGCATGTTTAGACACCATTTCCCAAGTAAAACAGTTTTTAGTTAAAGCTCCTCAGTCGTTCACACTCCTGGAAGTAAGTGGTGAATCAAGACTATCATGGAGTGTTAGTAGATTGTCTATGGAGATTAGACATGGCATGGAGATTGCTGCAACACTCATGGGTACTTAATGGAGATTTAAGTATAGGAGAGACCCGCACTCATGGAAGTTACTTCATGGATTGAAATCACGAGTAACTCTGAGATGATAATATCCTCTATTCTTAAAATGGAGATACATTGAGTTTCTAGTTTTTCAAGTCTGTTATACTTTAGCCTATTCAAACGCTGTGCGTAACTGCCAGTCATAAAGGGTATGCTAGGTATGACATGATGAGTTGACTAGTACTATGTAGTCAAAATTTATTTGTTCCTTTTCGCCTAATGGGGAAAGCGATATCTTTGGCCCTCTGATGATTAAAGATTGACTCTAAAGTGCTAAGCCTGGCCAAGACTAAGTTGATGGTTCAATAGTCTCATAAAGTCAATGTAATCGGAAATCAGAAAACTAATTATGAATCTTAAGATTGATTAAAATCCATGTCTCGATTCATACGATATTAGTTGAACAAAGGAATAGTTGATCACTTATCTAAAGGGCTAACTCTAAGATAAGAATAAGAGTTTGGCAGTTGCTGTTGGGATATGACCACGTAATAAATAAATGCATGTCCGGAAATATTTAAGCCTACGGGGTCACACGTATTGACACTTATGCTCAATATAATTAATTAATATAAATGTGAGATATATTAATTAATCCGTTCAAGAAATAATAAATAAACATTTATTAAAATGTTAATTGTATGTTTATTAAAAGGAGAGGGACTTAAATGTAATTAGTAAACTTGGAGAATTCTGGAATATTCCAGAAAACCCTACGAGGCTGGCCCATGGGTTTAGGATAAACCCTAAACTTATTTTCCAAGTTACCTACACCCTATAAATAGAGAGGTAATTAAACCCTGAAAAATGATCAATTCTCTCTCTTTCTTTTGTGTACATACGAAACAAAACAAACCCAAGGGGTTTCTTTGCTTTTCGTCATCTTGTGGTTTGACCAAGGAATAAGAACGGAGTACTAGCATACATATTGAGCTGCTGTCGTGTGTGCGATCGTAGAGGGGTTTTACTTTAAACCCTATAAACTATTTAATTATAGTTTTATTGGAGCTTTGCTAAAAGGTACAATTCTATCTTAACTAATTGCATATACGTGTTTATTCGCTTCCGCAATTGTGTGACAATTTGTATATATCTGATTTGTATACTCTAACATTGGTATTAAAGCCACACGTATATTTAGTAATTAGTTAGATCGGTTAAACATAAGATTTGTGGGAGGTTTATTTGTTTGGTAGTCGACGAGCAATGAAAAAAAATTTGGTTTTAGTTGTCTGGACAAAGTCGACAAAACAAACATAAGGAAAAAAAAAATTGTATTTTTTGGTGTTGGTTGTTTGGTTAGACGACACAGGTAAGGAACAAAAATAGATAATATATGTATTTTTTTACCTTTTGGGTCTTGTGTATCAATCGACGTACAGTAACACGGTTTTTATTCTTCTTTCTTTTGTATAAATTAAAATTTCTAGTAAATTGAAAAAAAATTTTTTTAACCCCATTGCAAATTTATGTTTAACAAGAATAATAATATTTTTAAGGTAAATTGTTTATTATTATTAATGTACCTTTTATTAGCTCGATAAAGGGTATCCATGAAATTCGTGCATAATTTGTCATGGATATCACTTTGATATATTGATATGCTACTTAGAATTACTTGTAATTACGAGCCATCAGAAGGTTCTGGAATCAGATCCAACCGCCGGTTGGAAGGTCCAACCGCCAGTTGGGATTCTGTCCCACATCGGGGAGGGGATCAAACCCTGGGCCTCCTCCTCCCCTATAAATAGGGACCTCCCCTATGCTTTTAAGGTATCCCAGAATTGAATAGAGTTCAATTCTTTCTCTCTTTCTCATTCCTACTCCTTGTAAAAGTTTACACGACTTAGAGTCGGGATCCTAGGAGTTTGGGAATTTCTCTTAGTTCTTGGGTGTGAGCCATTAGAGGTGTTCTGGTTTGGGCACTCGCCTCCAAGTAAGGAAGCTCTACGAGATCGTCTGCGCGTGAGAAACTGGTTTTCTTAAAGGTTAGTATTTTCTTATTTTTCTTGGTTATTTTATTGCTTTTATTTATTCAAGTTAAGATCCCTTAGGGTTTAGTTTCCTAATTGCCTTAGATTAATTTTTGTTATAATTCGGCTGTGCATATTAATCTAGTTAGGGAATAGGATACCCAACATATTGTTCCAAAATTATACCAATATCTTATTTCATTAATTAGGTGGAGATCTTTGTAAATAATTTATCATAGGATAAATTCCCTTAAAATCAACATATCTTGATTCATTATCCGAGAGACTGTATAACTCTTTCATCATCCATGCTTGACTTTCAACAAAATCTTTGAGAATGAGATGTTTAAATATCTTATTTATTTCATAAAAATTTGTATATTGAGAATGGGGTCTAAAAGAGTGAGTCTTTTATATCATGATTTATATCTATCATTTTTTCATCTTCACTGAAGATGATGAAGGGATATATGCATTAGACTTTTCTTTTATCAAATTTTTTTAGCTTTTGGCTATATATCTTGTAGCTGGTAAACTTGGAAATAATGATTAGACATTGTCTTTTGACCAAGGCTTTAATCTCCGGGATATTGTTTATTAGGAGGCCTTCCATGATGTTCGATAAGGCTTCCATATCTTTAGCTGTCTCTTTAATACCTTCTATTCTATCTGTTCGTCCATAGACATGAGATGTTTATCTATCTTTTCGTTGAATTCTTCCATCTCTAGTTAGAAAATCTGCTAGGACATTTTGTTCAGATTTAATAATTTCAATATCAAGATTATATTCTGACAAAAGAGTTCGCTATCTTGTTAATCTTTTATACTCTGGTTTTGTAGGTAGATTATTTTTAATGAAAGCTTTTACTTGTGTATTATAAGTTCCTTAATAGGAAATTATGAGGTAACAAGAAGTAATACAATTTTTGGCAACTTCTAACTAGTGCTAATAATTCTATTTCATTAATATGCTATATTGTTCAGTATCACTAGAACCTCCAAAACAATATATACAAATACTTTCACTGATTTTTTCTTTTTTGTCATTATATTCTATCTTTTTAAGTACTCCACTCCAACATTCCTCACAGGCATCTGTTTCTAAAATTAAAAATCATTTTCTTTGGGTTATATTTTACAAACCTCTTTTATTTTCTTTTCTTATTTTCTAACATTTTATCAAAATTAAAAAATTTATCTTTTTTTTAGTAAGTTTTGAAAAGATTGTCTTATTGTGGCTAAATTTTTAATAAAATCTGAGGTATAATTCAATATGCCTACAAAGCTTTGTACATATTTTTTGTCTATTAATTTATCTGGAAACGCTATAATTTTTTCAAGTACATGACTTTGTATTTATATTCTGTCCCCATCTAGTTTCATTCCTAAAAATTCTATTTGATTTTGTGATAAAGTGGTTTTCTTTTCGGACAAGGCTAAGCCATTTTTTATGCATAAAATAATAAAAGTATGTAAATGTTGAAGATGTGAGTTTATATTATCAGAAAAAATTAGTATATTATCTACATATACGAATATAAAATCAAAGTCCCTAACTATAGTATCCATTTTGCTTTGAAATATTTTTGGAGCATTCATTAATCCGAAGGGCATGACCAGCCATTCATATTGCCCTTGGTTGTAGAAAAAGTTGTATATGCTATACTAGGTGCATTTTTATCTGCCAAAACCCACTTTTACAATCAAACTTAGAAAATATTCTTTTATTTCTAGTCCAATTTATTAAACTTTCCTTATGGGGGTAAAAGTATCCATAAAAAATAGTGTTATCATTTAATTTTTTTATAATTGATTACCATTCTTGCTTTTCCTCATGTTATGTCTGCATGTTTCCTTACTAAAAAGGTGAAAAAACTATGAGGGCTATGACTAGGTCTAATTAATTTAAGATCCAACAATTCTTTTATTTAGTTATTAAATTCTTTTTGGTCTTCAGGATTGTATCTCATAGGTTTAACCCTAATGTCTTTATCCTTATCTTTCATTTCTAATTTTGCCATTATTTATTTTTTATTCCAAGATTTGTAATGGATTTCACTATAACATTTTTTAAGTTTTATTTTTATTTTCAATATCTATATCGAGTCTTCTTAATTTACTTAGTATTTTAGGAGTTTTTCTTCTTGATACATCAACACATGTATGCTTTTCTTAAGAATTGGTTTTTCTTTATACCCTATGCCATTCTCATTTAATCTAGGTATAAAATTAAGAGGGAACGCTCTTGAATAAGCCTTTTTTATTCTTATAAAACTATCAAACTATGACATGGTGTCTTTAAAATTACTTGATATGTTGTTGTCACACCCCCAAAGTTACTGTGCGGAAGCGGTTCGGGTCAGGGCGTGACTAATTGGGTAATCACAGCTTAAAGATACAAGAAAACGACTCTACATGAGATGTGTATATATATTATAAAAATAGTACATCGTTTAAGTCATAAGTTACATAATTAATGAGTTCGCATATTTAGATTCTTAAGATTTAAATACATAACCGTTTTACAAAAGATAATGCTAGAAAATCTTCATAAGTGTATAATGCATGCGACTCGTACTAGCTAGCATATCCTGCGGGCAACCCTACTGTTGATGAGCCCCTGAGAATACAACACTAAAAGGGTCAGCTAAAAAGCTGGTGAATCTCACAGGTTGAAAGTAAAACATGATGTGATACACAAGATTTATCCGATGATTATAACCGAATTAATGATAAACCAACTATGGTTTCCAATTTAATATACCGATATTTTCCACTATCCGACATAACCGACATAACATGAACCCATGGTTCGAAGCCTAACCTGAATTTTGCCTCCCGGAGGTGTCGAAACACCTATAAACAACTACTAAAGTGCCCGTTTGACGTGGTTGTAGCTAATAACCTGGACGGGGATGTCACTCCCATGATAGATCTATCCTTTAGTAATCGCGCCTTTGCAGTTAACGAACCATGTCGCGATGAGGACTTTCCCGAATAAAACAACTCATATGATAACCGAATAACCGAATTAATTAACCGAACTAACTAACCGAATACTTGTGATCACGAAAACAGTTAAGTTTTGTATTTCACCTCGAGTTTAAAATAGTAAAACAATAAAATGGGACTGTGAGACTCACCTGTGTGAGCTAGCGATCCTATAGTATACTTATTGTCCGAACCGTAATCTCCTAATGTCCTAAACACACGAGATTATAATTAAGTAAATGGATGTTTAAATATATCATCCATACTAGTGTTCACCGAATAGATTATGTCCAAAGTATTCAATTAGCATTTACGTTTAAAGTTTGTAAAATGGGTATGGTCTGTTGGTGACGTTTGATAATAATAATTTTCGAAAACATTATTATTATATTTGTCTCATTGTACTTTTATAAAGTATGAAGTTGTGTACGGAGATCCGGGGGCAGCGCCTCTGGTAGCGGGGTTCAAGGGGTGGCAACTCCAGGCGGGGTCCAAGGGGCAGAGCCCCTGGCGGGCAAAAAACCTCGGTTTTATTTTTACCATATTGCTTTAGTGAAAACGTATCGGAAATTTGAATTCGAAGTATAATCAGGTGCAAAAACTTAGTTCCGACACTTAACAAAATTTGTGTTTGAAATTAACATGCAATCAGGTGAGGCTTGCATACCCATTCGGGTGAGGATGCATAGCAGTTCGGGTGAAGGTTGCATACCCGTTCGGGTGGACTTTCATACCCGTTCGAGTGAGATAAATCACCTGTTCGGGTGAGGTTTGGTCCCAGTTTGTTCGTGCGATTTCAGTGTAATCGGTTTCTAGCTCGAATTTTTAGACATAATCAGTTTATACAAAAATAATACATGATATATTAAGCTTCCTAAACATGTAACTTTAAGATAAAAGTGAAGAATTGCTCACGGAGGAAGTGAAGCCGAGAGTGATGGTGATGATACCGTGAAGATGATGATGATGGTGCCGTGAAGATGATGATGATGATGATGTTGTTGTTACTTGCTTCCGCCTTCAAGATATGATGATGATACCCGAAAATGATGATGATGGTGGCTGTGGTGTGTTAAACCGAGAGAGAGATGAGAGGGAGATGGATGATGAAGATGAAAATGAAATGAAAGGCTGTGTTTGGGTTTGGTTAAGTTAGGGGGCCAAATCCACAAATTGTGGATCTTGGCCGGCTCCAATAATGGGGTGGGTATGGGTTGGTTCCAATTCGCAATATAAAATGCTCGTGTTCGTGTACCCGAACGTAAAATAATGTAATATTTTTAAATGATAAAATTTATAACGCGTTTTCGAATATATTTTTAGTTAAAGTATTTGATCAAAATGCTTTATTTGAGTTATAAAAATATAACTTTGTTGTAATTTGTTTTGTCGGATACATTTCGTATGGTTTCGTCGTACAGAGTACGTTTTATAACGAAATATGTTTTATTATTATCCGAATAAATAATGTTTAGTTTTAATAATAATACATTATTCAGAAACGTTTATCACCAACGTTCATATATATATATATATATATATATATATATATATATATATATATATTCGGGTTCTCTCGGATTTATTTATATTTGATTATTAATATATCATTTTGTGTTAATATATATAATTATATATATAGTATTTGAATACTTTCGTATTAATGCGTACTAAGTACAATTATTTGATGTTTAAATTAGCCACTAAAATTGTCCTATTTTACCGGGTGTCAGAGTTATAAATCAAAAGTTAATCTAATAAATCTTTGTAGAAAATTATTTCCTATTTAAAAACACCGGAACCTAAATCATGAAAATAAAAGGATGGCATTTAACCATAAATGATCCGATTAAAATTACCGGTTCTTTACATCCATTATGTATAGGGACAATATTTCCAGAAAATGATACACCTCTATATCTTAATGGTATTCTTTTGGAAAACAATTTGGTTTACATACACAAACGTCGGCACCACCATCTACAAACACAGCAAAATATTCTGCTCCATAATCTTTATAAGTATTTCCTATGGGAATATATATACTCACAGGACTAGTAATTTTGGTATATATATTAATATTTTATTATGGGTTTTTTTTAAGCTGTATGATCTTAATTGATATGGTTTAACATTTTCTAAAAATTTTAATCCTAACATTATATTATCTCTAATGAGTCATCATTACTTTCATTTTGTATAAAAAATCTTAATGGGATTTTATCTTCTCCAAAATTAATTATAGTTTCCATTGCTTCATCTATCTCATGTAGTTCACCATTAAAATTCGTATACTGATGAGGTTCGTTAATTTATGTCTAACTAAATTTTTGCATAGCTTATGATTTATGTAATTATCATTTGCTCATGTATCTATTAGTATATTAACATTATAATACTTTGATCCGTCAAAATATTCTCCTTTTATCTTATAATTTTTTAAATTTTTAATTTTTTTTCTTTTTCTATGATCATATGTTCAAATCTATTAGAATTAATCATTCTTTCATATGGATTACTAATCACTCTTTTATCTGAAAATGTCATATTAGGTGTTACTTGGTTGGACATAAATAATGGCTTACCTTGTAAATCTAGATTCAAGGGTATATTGGGTGTGTTTGGCACACTAGCTTATTGGAGCTTAAGATAATTTTTTTTCATAAGTTCAAGCTTCTACCATTGTTTGGTTTATAAAAATTTATGAGCTTATTAAAAAAATAAGCTCTAGAAAATTAATCTACTAGAAGTAGCTTTTAACAATAAGCTCCTAGCTTATAAATGAGAAATTACTCAAATACAATAAGCTCAAGCTTTTAACATGTCCTTTTATGTCAATGCACATATTAAGCTTCAGCTAGTTCGTCAAACATTTATAAGACAATAAGCTCAAGCTTCCACGATAAAATATAAACTCTAGCTACCAGCTCCAGTTATAAGCTTCCAGCTCCGGCTACAAGCTAGTTTTACCAAACACACCCATTATCTATTTCTTCAATTTTAGTTAGTGTTGGCATTTAAACTTGACATATCTATCTTATATATTAAAAGAAAAATCATGAAAGAATAATAACCATTAGATAGAGATCAACAATCAAGATCTAACCATTCATTCATTTAATGACATCATTAATCCTATTTTTATATGACTAAAAGACTAATATACCCTTTTATATTTACAATATAGACCCTTCAATATTTACAATATAAATCCTCTACTCTTTTAATTGTATATAATCCTCCAAATATTTTATGCAAATTTTAATTTAATTATTTCTTCCATAATTCAAACTCTTCTTACAATCTTCTTTATTTTATTTTTTCTGAAAAAGGCCCAAATAAGTTATTTTCAATTCCAAAAAAATTATGACTTCATTTTATCGCCCAGTGATTTAAATTCTTATAGGAACGCCTTTTTTGAATACTTTTATGAATTTCTAATTTACAATTGTTGGATTATGGATGCCAACGGGTCGGGTTCTGACGGGTTTTAGTGTATCTGACCCATACCACTGCCCTTTTTAAGTTTTTATCAATTCTAATATACAATGCTTAGATTATGGATGCCAATAGTTCAGGTTCCATCGGGTTTTAATGTATCTGTATTCATACACGTTTAAAATATTTGTACCCATACTTGACCCAATAACCGCCCAATTAGTATTACCTATCGATTTTTCATATTTATTAGTGGGTTTCGATTATCCCAATGTATGTAACTTTGGTCAAACAAAAAAATAATTAATTATTGAACATACGATGCAAATTTAAAACACAATAAAAAACGATACCAAAATACCATAACTATTGTATATTCAAGATTTAAAAAATCTTAAAGTTAAAAATTTAACTTTTTAATTAACTAATTCAAAGTTTCAGTACGTTCAAGATAGCGAACAATTTCATATATTCATATCATACAAAATTAAAATCTAATACTCATGAAAATTAAAATATAATTGCGTATGGTACAAGGTTCATCCGTTGATATGTATATTATCTTATTATATATAAACAATATTGTGTATATAGTATATAAAACTCAAGCTAATAATAACAATTATACGTTAATAAATTACTTAAGTATTTTTAATAAACAATTCCGCGAATTTCGCGGGTCCTAAACTAGTATCACTAAATAAAAAAGGAAAATCTGTTGTATCTTTTAACGTAAAACAATCTGAGTGGTGTGTATTTGATATTGCATAAGAAACTGCATAAGTTATTGAATATGATCTATCATTTTATCTAAAAAAATCTTTTTTAAAGTCTTGTGATAAACTTTATGTTTAATCAAAATCCTTATCATGTAGATATATATTAAATTTAAGTTTCCATATTGTAAATTTCCTCTTAAAGTGCCTAAACATGTTTCTTCTCTATTTTGAATTCTATTATCCATTATTGCTAATTCTACATAGTATCAATTCCTTCTTTAAAAGTTGATTTTATAATGATTTGAATATCTCCAATATGAACCCATCCAAGTGTATTTCTAATATTTTGTTTTATACTTTGTAATTTATTTTTTATATATGTTTTAGATATTAAAGGTATCACAATTTAATCAGAGGTTACATTTATATCAAGAGCTCCTTCTTGAATAAATTATGATTTCTAGGTTTTATGTCCATTTTTCGTAAAGTATTTATCTTAAATGCAAAATAATCTGACAATGAGAAATTTTCATGTTGAATATGTTTTTATTTCCTTTATCTATCAAAATTTCTTGTTTGTATTCTCCTATATACTCATTTGGTACATCTATAATACATTAATACTTATATCTGTATCAATAATACTTTTGTTATCTTCTATATCTTATAAATCTTATACTATCACTTCTTTCTATGTCATTATCTAACTCAAATAACTTTAGATTTTTATTAAACTTCTGTAGGTATCTACTAGCGTAATGTCCTTTTTCTTTACAAATGTAACATGTGCATTTTTTAGGATATCTCTTCCTTTTATATGTAGGTTTATTGGTTTGGTTAAATCTTATTTTCTTGTAGTATCTAGTTTTTCTTTGGGGCTAGTGTCTGAGAATGTACCAAACTTTGACCACATGTCTATTGTATGTATCCAACTTACATTTGCTAACTTTAATGCATCCAACTTTTAAAAAGGGTGTTTTGATGTACTTTGATGATGTGGCGAGCACATAACATGCCACGTGGCGTAAGGAGAGGGTGACACATCATCACCACGTCATCAAAGTACATGAAAACACCATTTTTAAAAGTTGGATGCATTAAAATTTGCAAATGTAAGTTGGGTACACACAATAGACATTTGATCAAAGTTTAGTACATTCCCAGACACTAACCCTTTTTTGTTTTCTTAGAATATATTTGGGATTAATACCTGAAAATGCAACTAACTTGTTCCCGATATCTATTGTGTGTACCCAACTTACGTATGATATTTTTAATGCATCAAACTTCCAAAAAGTGTATTTTAATGTAAATTGCTGACGTGTCAAACTCTCCGGATGCCACGTGTCACCTTAAACGAGCGACACATTAACAAGTTATATTAAAACACCCTTTCTTGAAAGTTCAATGCACTAAAAATAGCATATGTAAGTTTGGTACATATAATAGATATCAGGTACAAGTTAGTTGCATTTCTAGGTACTAATCCCAATATATTTTCTTAAGTGAGTTCTTTTCTTATATTTTCTTTTTATCTTTCCATAGTAGTATAAGTGTTGTCACATCCTATCATTATAGGTATTTTAAGATTACTACAACATAAAAACACCTTTTTCTTTAAACCTCTATTCATTTTCGCTAAGAATGCATCACCAGACCATTAACTTAGTTTATTTCTTTAGTTTATTTCTAACATGTGTCATTCTTTTTACCGAAGTATCAGTAGTAGCTAGTAGTGTTTTTCGTGTCATATTCTTTTTCCTTAGTTAATCAGAAATTCCTGGATTATAAGTATTTATTAAAATCTACCCTCAAGTAGAGGTACAAAAAAAAAATCGAATTTTTTTAAACCGGTCGGTTAACCGGTAACCGGTTTTCACGTTAACCGGTTTTTTTAAAATCGAACCGGTTAGGCCGGTTTTCAGGTTTTACGAGGATCGGTTTTTTACCGGTTTTTTAACCGGTTATAACCGGTTTTTTTCGAAAAAAACGCCAAACGGCTAGAATGCCGTTACCAGCCCTTTTGATCCGTTTTTTGACCCTATTTGGGTGCCTTTGCCCCCCTAAACCCTCTATAAATACACTTGGATGGTTTGGGTTTCAAAACACACCAAAATCTCTCATATTCTCTTATATTCTCTCATATTCTTACATATTCTTTCATATTCTATTATTCTCTCAAAAACTCTATATATATACACACTTTTTGTTTGCGAAAATGAAAAACATACATTCTCAAGCTTCCGCTTCCGCTTTCGTTGGTAGCACTGTACGAAATAAAGTTTACACAAATGTTGATGTCGTGCAAGTTAAATCAACGACCCGGAACCCGGAAATTTGGGTGAATTACGATTTGTGCGTTATGAGTGATGGGTTTAATAAGGCTCGTTGCAAAAGATGTGGAAAGTTCTATAACCCCACATCAAACTCAACATTAAGATCTCACATGACCTCGGCTTGTAGAGCCGCTAGTCAAGATGCCTCACAAACGACACTCGGTTCGGATGGTAGGGTATTTATATACGATGCCGAAGCTCTTCGAGAAGATTTTACCAAGTTTGTCATCCAAGAGGCGCTTCCATTCAACCACTTTGACAACCAACGGCTTACGAGTATCATCAAAACGAGACTACAACCGCGATACCAACAAGTAAGTCGTACTACCCTTAGAAACGATGCGTTTAAATTGTGGAAAAATGCTAAAAAAGATATAATTGATGGTTTTCTAAACTATAAACATGGCGTTTCTATTACTTGTGATGTTTGGACCGCACCACATGGTACGGCAAATTCTTATTTAGCCGTTACGGTCCATTGGTTTCATCCCGAGTCTTGGTTGTTAATGAAACGTACAATTGCTTTTAAATTGTTTGGTTATCCGCATACGGGATGTTACTTGCGGAAAATTTTAAATGACACTTTAATTGAATATAATTTACACGATAAAGTTTTTACAATTTCACTAGATAATGCGTCAAATAATACGAGAGCTATGAATTTACTAAAATTACGTGTAAAACCAATTCTAAATGGCGCTTTTTTTCATTCTCGTTGTGTTGCTCATATTATAAATTTGTCCGTGCAAGCGGCATTAAAAATATGTGATACTTTACGTCAAAAATTTAAGGGTTTATTAGTAACTATATATAGTTCTAGTAACGAACGTCAAATTAATTATAGACGTTTTCGTGTACAATGTGGTGAAACTCCCCTAGGACCATGCTATGATAATAATACTAGGTGGAATTCTACTCACATGATGTTTGAAAATATTTTAAGACAACGTGATACTTTAAATGCTTTTAATACGTTGTTAGTTGATAGAAATAAGTCAGTAGCTATAACCGCTTACGAATGGGATCAACTTTATGATTTAACGTCTTTTTTAGTAGTTTTTAAAGATGCTACTACTATATTATCGGGTGTATATTACCCAACTAACTCTTTAGTTCTAAACCAAATTTTTATAATGACTGAAAAATTAAAAGAATTTGAACTTTCGTCATTTCCAATGTTTAGAAAAATGGTTAGAGTTATAAAAAAGAAATTTATAAAATATTTTGGTAACATGCCTTTGGTTTTTACTTGTGCCGCTGCACTAAATCCAATTATAAATGTTGGCGGCGTACAACGTATAATCACAACAATAATGGAAAATTTGGACTTAAACTTAACCGACAACCCCAACTATATTACAAATGAACTTACTAGATTTGAAAATGGTTTTACACAATTGTTTGAGATTTATGCAACAAAAATTGGTTACCAACCAAACTCACTTGTGGACTCCATGCGGGCGGGAACATCTCGAGCATCATCGAGTGACATAAGCATAAACCTTTATAATGCTTTACTTGAAGACGCTACAAAGCGTCAACGTACATCGGCTCCAACAAGCGAGTTGGGACACTATAAGTCTACAAACTTTTTAACCACTTTAAGTGTTGAGGATTTCCGTAATTTTGATATTTTGAGTTGGTGGAAAGAAAGAGAAGTACAATTTCCAATTTTATCCGCAATGGCTCGAGATTTATTAGCCGTCCAAGCTTCGACGGTAGCTTCAGAATCGGCATTTTCTAATAGCGGTAGAATTTTATCGGAAAGAAGGTCAAGACTAACCGCTGAATCTGTTGAAGTATGCGTGTGTTTGAAGGATTACTTAGACGGGGTAGATAGGATACAAAATGTAACAACGTTAGAAGGCCCACTATTAGGTAACGTTGAAGAGATTATTGAAGATGAAGAAGTCGCATTAGGGATATCACCTCCAACGACCGAATTAGATGAAGGTGAATTTGAAGAACTTGAAGTTGAATCCGTCGATGAAGATGAAGTTTGGGACGACATAAGTGGTTAAGTGTATCCGGGTGATGGTCATGCCGAAGCTCGATATACTTTACCATTTTTAGTTGTAATTGTATCATTCAAATAAAAGTTATGTTTGTATGTTTCCATTTTTAGTTGTAAATGCATTATTTACATTTCCAAGTTATGAAGACTTTTTCGATTCAATTGTTTTTTAAGAAGACGTATATAAGACTTTTGGAGTAGTTCTTGATCAATTATGTTTCCATTACTAATGTACTAACATTCCAATAAAAAAGATTTGGCCCAAACGTTGGTTTTCTTGAAAACGCCTTACGCTATTTCGGTAAATTCTATTATAGACTTTTCTGACAAAACATTTTTTTTATGAAGATTGGTAAGACTTTTGGAGTAGTTCTTGATCAATTATGTTTCCATTACTAATGTACTAACATTCCAATCAAAAAGATTTGGCCCAAACGTTGGTTTTCTTGAAAACGCCTTACGCTATTTCGGTAAATTCTATTATAGACTTTTCTGACAAAACATTTTTTTTATGAAGATTGGTAAGACTTTTGGAGTAGTTCTTGATCAATTATGTTTCCATTACTAATGTACTAACATTCCAATCAAAAAGATTTGGCCCAAACGTTGGTTTTCTTGAAAACGCCTTACGCTATTTCGGTAAATTCTATTATAGACTTTTCTGACAAAACATTTTTTTTAGGAAGATTGGTAAGACTTTTGGAGTAGTTCTTGATCAATTATGTTTCCATTACTAATGTACTAACATTTCAATCAAAAAGATTTGGCCCAAACGTTGGTTTTCATGAAAACGCCTTACGCTATTTCGGTAAATTCTATTATAGACTTTTCTGACAAAACATTTTTTTTAGGAAGATTGGTAAGACTTTTGGAGTAGTTCTTGATCAATTATGTTTCCATTACTAATGTACTAACATTCCAATCAAAAAGATTTGGCCCAAACGTTGGTTTTCCCGAAAACGCTCAACGCTCGGAAAAAAACTCAATTATATAAAAAACCGGGTTGGATCCGGGTTTACAACCCGAACCGGTTGGAAACATTTATACCGAATTCGAATCCGGAAAAAAAATCGAAAAAAATAACCGGTTAAAACCGGGTCAAAACCGAAAAAAACCGATTCCGAACATTTAAAACCGAAAAAAACCGATTCCGAACATTTAAAACCGAAAAAAACCGATTCCGAAAAATCGAAACCGAAAAAACCGAAACCGATAAAAAACCGGTTTTTAAAAAACTGAAAACCGAAAAAAAACCGATTTTTTGCACCCCTACCCTCAAGGGTAAGGTATTTTTGCCAAAAAATAAAGGTAAATAGCTAGTAGTGTTTTCAACTTGATTATATATATGATATATAATAATAATCTTCACACACACACATATAATATATATATATATATATATATATATATAAGAGGTTAATACACATGAAGATGATTAAAGTATCTCAAAATGTTCGCTTGGAGTACTAAAGTTTATGATTTGATAAATCTATGAGTTAACTATACGTATACATATTGTGTTTAAGGGTAACTAAAGTTTATTAATATGTTTACAAGGATAGCCAAAGTTTATTAAAATGTTTACAAGGATAATCAATGTTTATAAAATTGTTCAAATTGATGAATATTTATAGCTCATTTTCTATAACACCCCATAATTTCAAGATATATATATATATATTTTTATAATTCGGAAGCGTTATCCCATTCAATAAGGTTTATAGCATTTATATAAAACTTCAAACATTTACTAACTATTATACTATTACAAACTTAATTAAACATAGTTACAAAAAAAAAATATTCTAACTGGATGTTATATATAAAACAGTTTTAGCCCACAAAATGATCAGAGTACCTAGCTGTCAAACATTTCTTCAAATAACCATAACTTGCCCATCTTTCTCAAAAGTTTAACCTGCAAGAGTATTGTGGGGGATTAGCACAAAGCTAAGTGAGTAAACTAAGTCTAACAATCTAACTTAGTATAACAATTAATTCGCACAATCAACTATAAGAAACAATCAAACAGAGGATCGGTGGTTCTTGAGGCGTCCTCAGTCCGCGGTGACCCTCCAAGAACACTTAAATAATCAACTGCAGACCAATACAGAGATTTTACCAATAGTTTATTGCTATCTTTAATTAATATGGGCTAATTCACAATGAATATTCATCCAACCCATAAAAATTAACCTATAGCAACTAAACCCAATATAATTGACCTCTATCATCGCCAGATGCCTGAACCTTGCTCGTTTACATCTGGATAAGACAATAGGGATACACTCGATAGAAACAAAAACAAGAGAGAGAGCTGGGGTTAAAGATGGCACGGTTCCAGCTTTCCCAGTTTGATCAGGTGGGTTACACATCGAAAATTAACTGAACTCAGCGATTTACTAGACTAGAGAAGAAAAAGAACTACTAAAAAAGCTTAGGAACAATAGCTACTTTACCGTAGGAATAAGAGCTACAAAGACTAACGTAAGGTATACGCCTTCCAATTCTCATGTCTTAAGAGATTTGTGCAACTTTTGTGGAATGAGATACTTAACCAACGCGCCTTTGGTGCTTTAAAATGCCTCGGGACGACTGCACGTTACATCATAGCAGCACGACCAAATGGAGGCGGAAAGCCGGTTGGGTGCTAGCGCTTTATATTATACCTTTTCTTGTTGGAGTTGTTTGGATGGGTGTTTACCAAGCCGGTGGCGCTAAGGACCTTCCTAATAAAGTCCTTATAGATGTATGTATCTTTCTCATTCCCCGCTGTCCTTGCTTGGCTAGCGTGCTTCGAAAGCAGTCACTTGGTGAATCCGGTTAGGACAAATGCTATCGAATCAGCTGCTTGAGAACCACACCAATTCCATTCCAATTATCTCTGACAGAGCAGGATAGCTGCCATCAACCCTTTAGAGCGAGGGCCCTCCGAGACCAATGCAGAAGGAATAAGAGCACTAAGTCATCGGTCGTGCCGGGATTGATTTCCTACTTCCAGCTGAATGAGGGCCACCCAGCCCTCTCCACTTACTCGTAACAGGCTTTCCCTCTGTAGAAGACTTCTTCCGAATGGCATAATTGGGAGATTGATTCCTCGATCTTCAAAGAAAATGTGTAGGTCCCCGTAATTCGAGTGAGATTGTCATGGTGCAAAAGCAGATATTTTATTTTCTCATTTTCGAATGACTGTCCCATTTCATTTTTGGTATGAAATTATTCACTAGCAACCAATTAATCCATCAATCAACAAGTTCAATCAATAATTCTATCAACAACTTATCAATAAATCAATCAATACTATCAACTTAAGATTGATGTAACTAACTGTTAACACCAAAATTAAACTGTGAGAATTAGTCCACTCACCTGTCTCTTTCAAACTCCCACTCAAAGAACTAATTTTATTGAGTCTTCGTCGGATCTGAAACACACAAGAAATTTCGAGTCAAACTTTATTTCATATTGTTTATAACTTAATATTAACAATCAAGCATATATTAAGTCCTATAACCACAATGTACAAGCTAAATCACATTATGAAGTTTAAATCAAAAACATGCTGTCACCCAATATAAATCCGCTGGATTCTAAATGAATCCGCCCGGATTCAGTTGAATCCGTTGGATTCAGATAGAATCCGCCGGATTCCAAACATTTTTCAGATACTAAACTAGGACAGAACTTTTTTATAGAATCCGGTTGAGGAATCCACCCGGATTCAAGATGAATCCATCGGATTCATGATGAATCCGCTGGATTCCCACTGCCTTCCAGACCTGCACTTAACCAAAATTCTGCAACTTCACTTACGAACCACAAATCACAAAATCGACCAAACTCAGTTATGTACTCGAATTTTTACCAATATTTAGTTACCATAACTCCTAATAACATCATATAACAAGGTTTCAATCATCAAATCATCACTATTCATATAAATCACTCATAACCTAAAAATTTCACATTCAAACTCAAATTCAAGAAATCTAGCAATTTATCAAGTAATCATCATGTAATCAACTTAATAAAGCTCAAGAATCATCATTCAATCATCATACAACTAATAACTAAATCATTCAAACTTTAATTCAAGCCACACAAGAATTTAACCTAACTTCATCATTTAGGTAAAAAGAAACTTACTTACAAAGATGGAGAGCAAGAAACTTAGGATGGTGAGAAGCTTAAAGATTTAGTCATCAATTTTGTATAATTTTCACTAGCAACTTATATTGATTTTGATTTGGGAAAAGTTTTGAGATAAAATTGAAGAACACAAGAAAAGGGAAAAATTAGGTCGACCTCACTCTTTTATTAAACCGACCCATTTAGCTCACAGTATTAAAATTATATCCCTTTTAAATCTATTATCTGGAACCTAAATTTCAAACGCGAGAAAATTATTTTATTTTACCGTCACCTAAGTTTATTTAAAACAAACAATATTTAACTAGTCATAATATTTCTGAAACTTATTTCCTTATCAATTTACAATCAAACACATATAATAATATAAATTACATAGAAAAATTAAAGAAAATACCTGTTTCTCTTAGGCCCAAATTGGGGATGTTACAAATCACCCCTCCTTAAGAAGATTTCGTCCCCAATATCTCACCAGAAGTAAACAAACTAGGGTATCTAACACGCATACTCTCTTCCGTTTCCCAAGTGAGCTCCGCACCCAAACTATGTTTCCACTTAACTAACACCATCGGAATTTCTTTCTTCCTTAATTTAGTAACTTTTCTATCTAAAAGCTCGACAGGTTCCTCCACTAATTTCTTACTCGAGTCAACACGAAGGTCTTGCAAAGGAAGGATTTGTGATTGATCCTCCACATTACACTTTCTTAAATAGCAAACATTAAATGTATTGTGAATACCAGCTAATTCAGGCGGAAGATCTAAAGAAACCGATTGGTCATTAATCACTTGCCGGTTTCTAAAGGGGCCAATAAATCGAGGAGCTAACTTCCCGCGTTTACCAAATATAATAACACCCTTCCATGGAGAAACTTTCAAATAAACAAGTTCACCTTCTACAAAAACAACGGGTCGCCTACGTGGGTCAGCATACCGTTTCTGTCTATCACGAGCCGCTTTCAATTTCTCACGAGCAATCTTAACTTTTTCAGCTGTAATTTGAACTATCTCGGGACCCGCAAATTGTTTTTCTCCCGCTTCTAACCAACATGTAGGTGTTCGTCAATGACGCCCATACAACATCTCATATGGTGGCATACCGATACTAGAATAATACGAGTTATTATAAGCAAACTCTATCAATGTTAAATGTGAATCCCAAGAACCACCATATTCAAGTACACAAGCTCGCAACATATCCTCGAGTGTCTGAATAGTACGCTCTGACTGTCCGTCTGTCTGAGGATGATATGTTGTACTGAGATTAACTCGGGTACCTAATTCACGTTGTAAACTCTGCCAAAAACCAGAAATAAACCGAGAATCTCTATCGGAAATAATGGATAAAGGAAAACCATGTCTTACAACAATCTCGTGAATATACAACTGAGCAAGTCGAGTCAACGATGCTGTCTCACTAGTGGCCAGAAAATGTGCACTTTTAGTTAATCTATCAACAATCACCCATATCATATCATTACCTTTCTGAGTACGTGGAAATTTAGTAACAAAATCCATAGTAATATGCTCCCATTTCCACTCAGGAATATCAAACTGTTTTAACGAACCATAAGGTTTCTGATGTTCAGCTTTTACTTGGGAACATATGTGACAAGTTTCAACAATTCGAGCAACATCGGTTTTCATGGTTGGCCACCAATATAATGGTTTTAAATCATTGTACATTTTCGTACTCCCTGGATGAATAGATAATCTTGATTTGTGTGCCTCTGACAATAACAAATCCCGAAGTCCCCCAAACAATGGAACCCAAACCCGAGACTGAAAAGTTTTTAATCCCCGAGAATCATCAACCAATAAATCTTTCCGTTTCAACAAAATCTCAGATTTTAAATTTTGATCTAACAATGCCTCTAACTGTGCAGCTTTCAATTGAGAAATTAAATCAGAAGATATTTCAATACGCATAAAATATATTCGGTCGGAAGGTACCTTTCGGCTTAAGGCATCGGCAACCACATTAGCTTTACCTGGATGATATTGGATTTCACAGTCATAATCTTTAATCAATTCTAACCATCGGCGCTGTCTCATATTAAGTTCTTTCTGAGAAAACATGTACTGGAGGCTTTTATGATCTGTACATACAACACATTTAGTACCGTATAGATAATGTCTCCAGATTTTTAGCGCAAACACCACAGCTGCAAGCTCTAAATCGTGAGTAGGATAATTCTTTTCATGTGTTTTTAATTGACGTGAAGCATAAGCAATTACCCGATCACGTTGCATTAAAACTGCGCCCAGACCAGCATGAGAAGCATCACAATAAACCACAAAATCATCGGAACCGTCAGGTAGGGCTAACACTGGAGCCTGACACACCAACTGTTTAAGAGTCTGAAAAGTTGATTCTTGTTGATCACCCCACTCAAATTTAACATCTTTCCTAGTTAATTTAGTTAACGGGCCAGCAATTTTGGAAAAGTCTCTAATAAATTTACGATAATAACCCGCTAAACCAAGAAAACTTTTAATCTCAGACGGAGACTTAGGAGCATTCCAATTCATTACTGATTCCACTTTAAAAGGATCTACTTTGACACCATCCTTACAAATAATATGACCGAGAAATTGTACATCACGAAGCCAGAATTCACACTTGGAAAATTTAGCATAAAGATGTTCTCTTTTCAAAATCTCAAGAATCAATCTCAAATGATGTTCATGATCAGACTCAGACTTAGAATAAATCAAAATATCGTCAATAAATACAATTACAAACTTGTCTAGAAAAGGTCGACAATAAATACAATTACAAACTTGTCTAGAAAAGGTCGACATATTCGATTCATTAAGTCCATAAAAACAGCAGGGGCATTAGTCAATCCGAAAGGCATAACTAAAAACTCATAGTGACCGTACCGGGTACGAAAAGCGGTCTTAGAAACATCCTCCTCACGAACTCGCACCTGGTGATAACCGGATATCAAATCAATCTTAGAAAAATAAGATGATCCCCGCAACTGATCAAATAGCTCATCAATCCTGGGCAACGGGTATTTATTTTTCACGGTTCTCTTATTGAGCTCTCTATAATCAATACACATTCGAAGAGTACCATCCTTTTTCTTAACAAACAAAACTGGAGCACCCCACGGGGAAGAACTCGGTCTTATAAACCCTTTATCTAACAGTTCCTGAATTTGACCCATCATCTCACGGATTTCTGAAGGAGCTAATCTATAAGGAGACTTAGCTACAGGAGTCGAACCAGGAATTAATTCTATTTGATACTCAACTTCCCTTATAGGAGGCAACCCAGGTAATTCATCAGGAAAAACTTCCGGGTAATTAGAAACCACCGGAATATCAGAAAAAGATTTCTTTTCTAACTTGCTATCTATCACATAGGCCAAATAAGAATCACATCCCTTAGATAGGGATTTCCTAGCTTTCAACAAAGAAATCAATGGAAAACTACCCCTTTCACGTTCTCCTCGAGCCATGATGTATGACCCATCAGAAATCGGAAGTCTAATAATCTTTTTGTGACAATCAATATTGGCTTTATTCAAACTTAACCAATCCATACCAATAACTACATCGAAACTAGGAATTGGCATTAACAAAAAGGAGACTAGAAAATTATGACCCTCAATAAGTATACTAGCTCCAGCTACCGATGTGGTAACCGGAACTAATTTACCGTCAACAATCTCAACTTCTAAAGGTTTAACAATCAAATAGGGGGTCAATTTCAGTCTATCACAAAATTTCACAGATATAAATGAACAGTTGGCACCAGAATCAAACAATACACGAGCTGGTACAGAATTAATGAGAAAAGTACCCGTAATAACATCTTCAGTGACGACAACTTCATCAACTGTCATTTGAAAAGCTCGGCTAGCAGCTACTGGTGGATTCTTCCTCTTTTGACCAGAGGATGACGAACCTTTACCCGCACCCATACTCTGTCTTTTCGCCTCAGGACAATCTCATGCACGATGACCTTCTTTATGGCAATTCCAACACACGCTATTAGGGTAAGTACAATCTTTTGCAGCATGTCCAAAAATTCCACACTTAACACACCTAGATGTCTGGGGAGTACAAGGACCATTATGCCTAGCTCGACATCTATTACAATAATTACTATCCGTTGGAATACCAGAATTTGATCTCCTATTTTGTTGACTACCTTGCCCTTTCTGCTTACCAGAAGAATCTACTTTATTTCTTTGTGAATACCTTTCTTTATTCAATACTCTTTTAGCCATAATATCACCATCAACCGAACGAGCTAAATCATAAGCTTGTGTAAGTGAACCTGCTAATCTCACCGAGGTACGGTAATCAGGAGGTAAAGTTTTTCACAAAGTGATCAATCTTAGTCCGGTCAGTCGGAACCCATTGTTGTACAAATCGCAATTTATCAGAAAACTGCTTAATTAACTCATCAATTGTCATCTGATCAGTCTTTTGTAAGTCAAGGAATTCTTGTCTAATACGTGAAAGATTATACTCGGAACAGAATTGCTTACAAACCTCGGCATGAAAATCCGGCCATCTAATAGCACTCAACTGTTGTGGGGATAATGGTGCAGTAATTGAATCCCACCAGGACATAGCTTGACCTTTTAACAATTGTATCGCATAAGGTACTTTATCCTACTCCTCACAATGGCATACATTCAATTTTCTCTCGACATCACATAGCCAGTCTAGAGTGACTGTAGGATCATTACTTCCAGAATATACTGAAGGATTGCAAGATATAAAGGTTTTAAGAGAACAACCTTTCTTTAACTGCTGAAATGGTGGAATAACAGGTATTTGATAACTAGAGAAACCAGACGAAGGAAAATGACCCGAAGTCTGATAAGTATAACCCTGTTGATGCTGCTGTGAAACAAAAGGTATAGATACCATAATCCGTGTAGAAGATACGATAGGAGGAACATTAGTCTCAATCGGCGGGTGAGTATAAATAGGCTGTTGATAAGACCCAGCCTGTTCTCTCTGAAGTTGTAACACCCGATTCTCCAATCTCATAATATACTCCTGATCAGTTTCAGTTTCCCCACCGGCTAAATTAGATGTACCATTATGACCCTGATTCTCTGGTGGTGCATTTGTCTGCGAAGTATTGTTAAGAGTATGGTAAGGTGGCTCATTATCCGCCATATCTGAAATCACATCACATCTCAACATTCGTTAATTGTTAGTACTAGCAAACTAACCGAATATCCTATCATAACTAATCCCCACCACAAGAAATGTTTGACCAACATGACTAAGTTTAGGATTGAACACTTTAAAATGTTCAATTCACCTAAACTTACGCTCTGATACCAACTTATAACACCCCATAATTTCAAGACATTTTTTTTTATAATTCGGAAGCGTTATCCCATTCAATAAGGTTTATAACATTTATATAAAACTTCAAATATTTACTAACTATTATACTATTACAAACTTAATTAAACATAGTAACAAAACAAATATTCTAACTGCATGTTATATATAAAACAATTTTAGCCCACAAAATGATCAGAGTACCCAGCTGTCAAACATTTCTTCAAATAACCATAACTTGCCCATCTTTCTCAAAAGTTTAACCTGCAAGTGTATTGTGGGAGATTAGCACAAAGCTAAGTGAGTAAACTAAGTCTAACAATCTAACTTAGTATAACAATCAATTCGCACAATCAACTATAAGAAACAATCAAACAGAGGATCGATGGTTCTTGAGGCATCCTCAGTGTGCGGTGACCCTTCAAGAACACTTAAATAATCAACTGCAGGCCAATACAGAGATTTTACCAATAGTTTATTGCTATCTTTAATTAATATGGGCTAATTCACAACGAATGTTCTTCCAACCCATAAAAATTAACCTATAGCAACTAAACCCAATATAATTGACCTCTATCATTTCAACCTATCATGGAATTATTCACTAGCAACCAATTAATCCATCAATCAACAAGTTCAATCAATAATTCTATCAACAACTTATCAATAAATCAATCAATACTATCAACTTAAGATTGATGTAACTAACTGTTAACACCAAAATTAAACTGTGAGAATTAGTCCACTCACATGTCTCGTTCAAACTCCCACTCAAAGATCTAATTTTATTGAGTCTTCGTCGGATCTGAAACACACAAGAAATTTCGAGTCAAACTTTATTTCATATTGTTTATAACTTAATATTAACAATCAAGCATATATTAAGTCCTATAACCACAATGTACAAGCTAAATCACATTATGAAGTTTAAATCACAAACATGCTGTCACCCAATATAAATCCGCCGGATTCTAAATAAATCTGCCCGGATTCAGCTGAATCCGTCGGATTCAGATAGAATCCACCGAATTCCAAACATTTTTCAGACACTAAACTAGGACAGAACTTTTTTATAGAATCCGATTGAGGAATCCACCCGGATTCAAGATGAATCCGTCGGATTCATGATGAATCCGCCGGATTCCCACTGCCTTCCAGACCTGCACATAACCAAAATTCTGCAACTTCACTTACGAACCACAAATCACAAAATCGACCAAACTCAGTTATGTACTCGAATTTTTACCAATATTTAGTTACCATAACACCTAATAACATCATATAACAAGGTTTCAATCATCAAATCATCACTATTCATACAAATCACTCATAACCTAAAAATTTCACATTCAAACTCAAATTCAAGAAATCTAGCAATTTATCAAGTAATCATCATGTAATCAACTTAATAAAGCTCAAGAATCATCATTCAATCATCATACAACTAATAACTAAATCATTCAAACTTTAATTCAAGCCACACAAGAATTTAACATAACTTCATCATTTAGGTAAAAAGAAACTTACTTACAAAGATGGAGAGCAAGAAACTTAGGATGGTGAGAAGCTTAAAGATTTAGTCATCAATTTTGTATAATTTTCACTAGCAACTTATATTGATTTTGATTTGGGAAAAGTTTTGAGATAAAATTGAAGAACACAAGAAAAGGGAAAAATTAGGTCGACCTCACTCTTTTATTAAACCGACCCATTTAGCTCACAGTATTAAAATTATACCCCTTTTAAATCTATTGTCTGGAACCTAAATTTCAAACGCGAGAAAATTATTTTATTTTACTATCGCCTAAGTTTATTTAAAACAAATAATATTTCACTAGTCATAATATTTCTGAAACTTATTTCCTTATCAATTTACAATCAAACACATATAATAATATAAATTACATAGAAAAATTAAAGAAAATACCTGTTTCTCCTAGGCCCAAATTTGGGATGTTACATTTTCCCTTGGGGGAGGTTTTAAAAGTTGGGTTATAGTTTTATCAAATCATAAACTTTAGTACCCCAAGCGAATATTTTGAGATACTTTAATCCCCCGTGTGTATTCACCCATATATATGAGAAGGTTCAAATGAGAACCAACGTCAAATAAAGAACTAAGAGAACCAAACATTTAAAGGGGTGGATAACTAAAATTGTTTAAATATAAATCTATATATGGAGTGGATGTCGATATCAACTATTACTTAGATGAGATATGTAATATTAGGAGAATATTATTTTCTTGGAGAATACTCTACACATGTATTATATATATCCCCTATGATTATCAATAAGAGATCTTAATTCTCCCTATTATTCTTTACTTTATAACATGTTATCAGCACGAGTCTCTTTGAGTCTAGGGTTGTAGCATCGGCAGATTTTTTTCTCGTGAGGTACGTACGGCACTATTTTTTCTCCGATCGTTCATATGAATTTCGCATTGATATTTATACCTATGTTTTGTTGTTTATTGAGTGAGTTAAATATAATAAAGATGATGATAAGATAGTGCCACGTTTTTCACAAACTTCATAAGTGTCTCATACATGTCAACCTATTAACATGAATTTATGCATGCATAATTGTGCATGTTTTTCGTTTTTATAATTTTAAGTGTGTGTATGATTTAATTGTGTATGATCTACATAATTGTCAATAATAGAATTTATATTATATATGTGTATGTACGGTTACTGTTTAATTTAACGGGATGATTACATGAATTAATAGATCTAATTAAATTCTGTGAATTTATTGTGCACATATGTATACTTCATGATTTATATGTGTTCTTTAAAATATGATGTCACCATGTATATATGCTACATAGTTAATAAATTGTCTATCTTTATTTGATGATTTAATTGTATTAGAATACTGACTCATCTTCATGATCATAAACATTTAGTTTGTTGGTAATATTATACTTATTAATTATACGATTTTATGGTCCATGGTTTATATATTATGTGTTCTGAATATGTATAATATTACATGATTTTGGTTCATTCTCACAAATCATAGAATAAATTAAAAGTACATATATATTTGAATTGGTAATCGTGGTCTTCGTATTTAAATTTATTTTCCTTAGCTGATGGTTTATTGAGCCGCATATTATCTTATTATATGTATTTTATATTTTATATTGCATGTATAAATTGAACTAATTATGTGTCAATTTGTTAGAATTCCAACACATGTATATGCCACATTTATGATATTTACATAATTATTAATCTGGCTTCATTGAAAACTTCAAAAGTGTGTTTTTAGACTATCGATTTGATTATACTTACAAAACTAAGTTTTATTATTATTATTTAGTTTTGAAAGATAATTATATTGTGGAGAATAATGAATTTAATGCAATATATGTTCTTTAATATTGTGTTTATGCCACACCTACACCTAAATTATCTATATATAACACTCTTATAATTATGTTGTTAGTTTAATTTTAATATTGATCTTTCAAGGTCATTCGATGTGTGATCGTATTGAAATTGTTAATACTACGATTTTCATGTTTAAGTTTAGCGAAAGCCATACACGTGGATAGATTTTTTTTTATTTGTTAACTTATTTGATTACCGTGAGTAATTAACATTATTTTTGGAAGAGATATATGCTATTATAATAATTGATTAGTACGTATATCATTGCTACTGTTATTCTATTTACCTTAGGTAGCACACTAGCACTAAACTACCATATTGTTTACTGCCTATATGTTCTAGATTAGTTCATGACGATTGAAAGTTGTATTATACCTTTGCTTAATCTTTAACGTTAGAATGGGGTATCATTAAGTTATAAAATTAATACAATGATGTGGGATCTTTGATTTCTTCATATAATAGATTCACAGTACTAGGCTTTGCTCGAGATCGAGTTCTCCGTATTCATGATTCATGAACTTATGCCCTTATTAATTGTTGGTATGCAAGTGAACTTAATTAATGTATTTTGGATTAATTAACACATATTAGGGTGATTGGGTTACTTGTAAGGGAGTATCTGACAAGTATCAGATTTAGATTGTTATCTATTATTTGAAAACTTTATGATTGAATCAGCGATCAATGACTTGGTATTCTATATCCTATTACCAACTAGTTTGTTTGGACTTATCTAGAAGTATAGACAATCCAACTTAATGAAATCAAATGATTAATATGATAAAGCAATGCTAGTTAAAACATTTTCATTTGACGTAGCTTTAGTCTTTATGTATAAAGCACTATGAAAAAAACTATAGGTAGACAAGATAAGTAAAAGCAAGTTTATCAGTCATGATGATTAACTTTGATAAGAGTAAATGTGAGAAATTTATTCGTGGTATATGTAGTAAAGCTTAAAGTATCTACGTGTGATTAGAACTTAATTTGAAATTATTTTCTATCTATGATATGAATTCGATAATATTCATAAGCATAAACTATTGACTTTTATGATTTTAGATATGTGCCTTACATGATATCATCTTATTGTATAAGATTTTAATTAACTTAATATGTTGATCTAGACACTAATATAAAGATCTTGCCATGACTTTTAAGAGGTCAAATTATCATGATATGCAAATAGTATTGAATGCATGCTAAAGGAGAGGTTGAGTACATATACTAATTGTGTCCTCATCTATAATTATTAAGAACACAATTTGAACTAAAGGACTTCAACTGATGCTATAATATTGTCTATGTTTCGCTTTACAATTCAGAAAGTTAGAACATCTACTTATGTGTATGGATATTATTTTGATAATATGAAATAATATCCATTATTTTGACCCCCTTGATATAATATGATATATCATTTGCCTTATAATCTTTATGCTAGTTTTATTACTAAAAGCATGATCTCTTCTTTGACATATGATTGATAAAGCAAATATTATATTTGATATAAACTTAGTCTAAGAAGTTTTATTATCATATAATCGTATTAAACATTAATAGTTTACATTCAGTTATCTATATTTGGAACATATGACACAAATGGATACACTATGATACTCCCTAAAGCTAGTTGATGAACAAAATCGTCTATGGTGTACAATTTGAAATTGGTGGAATGGGTTTTCTTAATTATGTTATTATTTCTAACTTCATGCTATGTTAGTATGACACTACGTGGAAGAGAAAGTACATTGACTTTTTTTTTTAGTAAATTGTCTAAAACAGATAAACATATTATATGCCATACTCATATGATAGTTATTTGTCGTGCTATGTGATTTATTTAATATTTTTAAATGGTGAGAAATTATATATAGATCTCTTACTCCGAGATTCATATTTTAAGTGATGATAATGTTAATGCATGCATCGGGGAAAGAAGAGCATAAAGTAAAGATGCATGCAACAAACTATGCAGTAACTTGCATTAATGTTTAAAATAGATAAACATATTATATGCCATACTCATATGATAGTTGTTTGTTAGATTTTCATTATCAATGTTTAAATGTATGTTTATTTAGTTTATTATATGAATTATATGTTTATGTTGGAACTATATTATTGAATATTATTATGCAAGAATTCTGTGTTATATTATATTAATGATCATAATTAACTGATTTATAGATAAACTTTATTACTCTTTTTTAGGTTTTTAAATTAAGTGATTATGTTTCATTAAATGTTAAGTAGCATTGTAATTCAACCGACTCGGGAATTGTATCAATAATATGTTGATAGATCTTAATAAATAGTGATACTTTACATACCTTTTGACTGTATTGCTATATGAAAATTATCTTACTCTTTGTGGTTTTCTACATTAGGTTTTTAATGAACCTCGGGTACCCTAAAAGTGAAAATCGAATAGTGACAAGATTCTAATAATATATATCGTGTCTCATACTTTGTGGAATCGAATTAAATGAAATCGACGTCGTTAATATTTTGTATCATGTAGCGCTATATGTTGTTAATGAGGATCGTAAAAGTTTTCCTGCTAAGAAGTGCAGATGTTGAAACTATTGGCCAATATGAAAAGCGCAAGAAATTAATGAAAGATGTAATATCTTGATGTGAAATTGATAAGCATCAAATAGATACTATATTTTATACTATTTATCCCTATATTTGTATACATTTTAATGCATTTATATGATTTTAGATACTTATTTTGTTAATACTTGCAGAAATGTATTTTAATTAAAGATTGGAGAAAAAGAACGAAAACAAGACCAAAACTGAAGAAATTGAAGCAGTTGAAGAAAAAGACTTAAACCTTAAAGAAATGAAGACTAAGATGATAATATTGAAGAAATGGGCCAAGAAAACAAGTTGAATCCGTTTAAGAAGAGAAAAAGTCCACATTGAAGCCCGAGCCCGTATTTGGAAGATTCTGGAAAATCAATCCAACCGACAGTTGGATTAACCAACCGGCGGTTGGTATTAGGGTTTCAAGTCGGTGGATGAACGCGGAGTTGGAGTGTGATTCAAGTTGCTCCAACCGGCGGTTGGAAGTCCCAACCGGCGGTTGGGAGGTCGGCTAGAAAAACTATAAATAGAGGCTTAGTTTAGGCTTAACCATATACGATTCTAAGAAAAAAAAGTCGAAAGTTAGGGTTTTAGGTCGACTATAGGTACGAATTTGGAGGCTAAGGAGCTAGGGTTTAAAGGTTTTTAACCCTAGGAAAAGCTAGTTCGTCAATTGGTTCGGTTTCTTTATCCTTGTACCTTTATTACTCTTTTGGGTTATTTTGGATATTGTTTATTTGAATTAATTGCTTGTTAGATTTTCATTATCAATGTTTAAATGTATGTTTATTTAGTTTATTATATGAATTATATGTTTATGTTGGAACTATATTATTGAATATTATTATGCAAGAATTCTGTGTTATATTATATTAATGATCATAATTAACTGATTTATAGATAAACTTTATTACTCTTTTTTGGGTTTTTAAATTAAGTGATTATGTTTCATTAAATGTTAAGTAGCATTGTAATTCAACCGACTCGGGAATTGTATCAATAATATGTTGATAGATCTTAATAAATAGTGATACTTTACATACCTTTTGACTGTATTGCTATATGAAAATTATCTTACTCTTTGTGGTTTTCTACATTAGGTTTTTAATGAACCTCGGGTACCCTAAAAGTGAAAATCGAATAGTGACAAGATTCTAATAATATATATCGTGTCTCATACTTTGTGGAATCGAATTAAATGAAATCGACGTCGTTAATATTTTGTATCATGTAGCGCTATATGTTGTTAATGAGGATCGTAAAAGGTTTCCTGCTAAGAAGTGCAGATGTTGAAACTATTGGCCAATATGAAAAGCGCAAGAAATTAATGAAAGATGTAATATCTTGATGTGAAATTGATAAGCATCAAATAGATACTATATTTTATACTATTTATCCCTATATTTGTATACATTTTAATGCATTTATATGATTTTAGATACTTATTTTGTTAATACTTGCAGAAATGTATTTTAATTAAAGATTGGAGAAAAAGAACGAAAACAAGACCAAAACTGAAGAAATTGAAGCAGTTGAAGAAAAAGACTTAAACCTTAAAGAAATGAAGACTAAGATGATAATATTGAAGAAATGGGCCAAGAAAACAAGTTGAATCCGTTTAAGAAGAGAAAAAGTCCACATTGAAGCCCGAGCCCGTATTTGGAAGATTCTGGAAAATCAATCCAACCGACAGTTGGATTAACCAACCGGCGGTTGGTATTAGGGTTTCAAGTCGGTGGATGAACGCGGAGTTGGAGTGGGATTCAAGTTACTCCAACCGGCGGTTGGAAGTCCCAACCGGCGGTTGGGAGGTCGGCTAGAAAAACTATAAATAGAGGCTTAGTTTAGGCTTAACCATATACGATTCTAAGAAAAAAAAGTCGAAAGTTAGGGTTTTAGGTCGACTATAGGTACGAATTTGGAGGCTAAGGAGCTAGGGTTTAAAGGTTTTTAACCCTAGGAAAAGCTAGTTCGTCAATTGGTTCGGTTTCTTTATCCTTGTAACTTTATTACTCTTTTGGGTTATTTTGGATATTGTTTATTTGAATTAATTGCTTGTTAGATTTTCATTATCAATGTTTAAATGTATGTTTATTTAGTTTATTATATGAATTATATGTTTATGTTGGAACTATATTATTGAATATTATTATGCAAGAATTCTGTGTTATATTATATTAATGATCATAATTAACTGATTTATAGATAAACTTTATTACTCTTTTTTGGGTTTTTAAATTAAGTGATTATGTTTCATTAAATGTTAAGTAGCATTGTAATTCAACCGACTCGGGAATTGTATCAATAATATGTTGATAGATATTAATAAATAGTGATACTTTACATACCTTTTGACTGTATTGCTATATGAAAATTATCTTACTCTTTGTGGTTTTCTACATTAGTAAATCATAATAATAATAGCCAACACGCAAATAGACATAAGTTAATATAATAAGTTTAATAAATAATAGTTTAAATAGTCATAATCTTCTATCCAATTGAGTATTCTTAAGTTGTTCCTTAAAACTTATCTATTAAGAATCGGTATCAATTATAAATATGTTCGATCGGAACTAAAACGTCCCCCTATCTTGTATATTATTGTAAAATTGTATATAAATTGTAATAATTGTAATTAGAATAAATAAATAGTTAGTTATAGATTAAGTCACGTTCCCTGTGTTCGAATTTGGACTTACTTATAAAGCTATATTCTATGATCAGGATAACACTTGCCTGAATTGTGTGATAGTATTATTTAGTATTTCCTTATTTTAAACTTGTGATTATAATTGTCTATACTTAGCACACATCAAGTTTTTGGCGCCGCTGCCGGGGAGCGGTGTATTTTAATTAAAACTAACTATTTTCCCTGTATATATATATATATATATATTTTTATTTCTAATGCGTTGCAAAATCAATACGAAATATCGGCTCACCCATTGAGAATACTGACAAAAACAAAGGTATAAGGAGAGTAAAAGCCCTACCTCATTGATTTATCATATAAGAGGTAAGGTGCTTCTCGAAAGAGATAGGTTTTTAATAAGCTTCGCGCTGACCCGTTTCTCCGCTTTTGTGTACAATCAATGGAGCTACCGAGATCTATTGACTAGCTTGGTATAAGAAATTTAACAAATTAATTTTAACTTTAACTAATAACTAACTTGCATTACTAATAAATAGGAAAAGTTGGGTTGGGAATATCTTTTCGAATATTTAATTTTGAATGTGTTTTATTATTAATTTTCGGAATTCATATACATCAACTTGATTATTTCTAAAATATTACTAACATTTACTTTTGAATTTATGGTGCTACTAAAATTCTGTTCTTCTTTGCAGATAGATGTATGACCCGGACACTTCATCCGGATCCTCTCAGTCCATTTGACGAACCAGAACGAGAATTTCATTCTAGAAGAAGGTTATCATACGCACCACCGAATTCACCAGAACACGAAATTTAATCAGAAGAAGACAATTTAGTTTTTCATAACAATTTAGTCAAAACGGCTGAATACGGTTATTATTCTGATCCAGAGTTGGGTGAGGATAAAATACCTTCTAGGCAACCTTCAATATATCCAAGTGATTCTGAACCAGAGCACGAAATACAACCAAATATGGCGGACATAGCTGACATGACGCTTGAAGATTACACGATTCAAACTCGTGGAGATCCGAGACCGAGAGTGGTTAGGCCTGCCATAGCTAGAGAAGTAGAATTTGAATTGAAGGGGCAATTTTTGAAAGAATTACGTGAAAATCCTTTCAGAGGAGAAGATAAAGAAGATGCAAATGAGCATGTTGAGAAATTTTTGGAGATTGCAGATATGTTTAATATTCCCAATGTTTCAAGAGATCAGGTTATGTTACGAGTATTTCCTTTAACACTAAAGGATGGAGCTAAGAGATGGATCAATAATGAGCCATCCGGATCTATTACTACTTGGGAAGATCTTCGCACAAAATTTCTAAAAATGTACTATACACCTTCCAAGACTTCAAAGATGATTGATGAGATTAGAAACTTTAAACAGAAATCCGATGAATCTCTATATCAAGCTTGGGAAAGATATAAGGAAATGTTACATAAATGTCCACAACATGATTTGAATGTCCAACAAGAGATAACAGTATTTTATAAAGGAGTTGATCGAGCAACACATCAACAGTTGGATGCACAAGGTCCAGTACCTAAGAAAACTCCAGCAGTAGCAAGAGCCGGAATTGAAGAATTAGCCAAACATTCTCAGTTATGGGATGATGGTTCATCTGAAAGAAAAAGGATATCTGAAGATAGTGATGGTCTAGCAGCTATAACAGCAAAATTGGAAAGTATGGGAAGAGATATTAAGAAAGTAAATGAACAAGTTCATGCAATCAGGATTGGTTGTGAATTATGTAGAGGAAGTCATCTAAAAGAAAAATGTCCTAACAATGACAGCAAAGTAAGTAATGAGGAGGTTATGTATGGGGATTTTCAAGGAAATCCAAATTATCGTCAAGTTTCTAATTATAGAAGAGTTAATCAACCAGGCCAACAGTATCAACAAGGAGCACCCGGTTATTATGTCAAAACAGGACAAAATACTTCCTATAATCACAGAATGACGGTGATAGAAAATGCATTGGGAAAAATGGCTGAAGCAAGTAATAAAAGTGATGAGGAAACTAATACAAGAATGCGTAATAATGAAGCATCGATCAAACAAATTGAAGGCTCAGTTCATCAGATTGCTAAAACACTGCTGGAGAGATTTCCAGGAACATTGCCAGGATTTACTGAAACAAATCCAAAGGAACAAGCTAAAGCAGTAATTACCTGAAGTGGTAAGAATGTTGACTCTCCTGTTATAGCTAATAAAATTGTTGAATCTAAGCAGGTTGAAAAGGAAACAATTGATGAAGATATACAAGCAAACAAAAAGGAGATTGGAGAAAATAAAGTTAAAGAAGTCATCAAAGACTATACACCCCCACCTCCATATCCAGCTGCTTTTAGGAAAGACAAAGAAGATGAACAATACCACAAATTTCTGGAAAACCTGAAACAACTTCATATTAACATTCCTTTTGTTGAAGCTATAGCTCAGATGCCAAAATATGCAAAATATCTTAAGGAGCTGCTGACAAACAAAAATAAATTGGATAATGTGACGAAGGTGACGATGAATGCAAGATGCTCAGCAATAATCCAGAATAAATTACCTCCAAAAGTCAAAGATCCAGGGAGTATTACTATACCTTGCAAAATTGGTAAAATAACTATTGAAAATGCATTGGCAGATTTAGGAGCTAGTATTTCATTAATGCCATATACACTTTATATGCGATTAGGATTAGGAGAACCAAAACCTATTTGTATGTGTATCGAATTAGCTGACCGATCTGTGCAATATCCTTAGGGAATAATTGAAAATGTTTTGATTAAAGTTGATAAATTTGTTTTTCCATGTGATTTTGTAATTTTAGATATGGTAGAAGACCCCAAAGTCCCTATTATATTAGGAAGACCATTTTTAGCAACAACACATGCCCTAATAGACGTTTTTGATAGAAAGATTACCATGAGATTAGGAAATGATAACATTGTTTTTGATATTAATAAATCTATGAAATTTCCTGATTATGTTGATGATACTTGTTATTATTTAAATGCTTATGAGTATATAGATAACCATTCTTTTCAAAATTTTATAGAAAATGATCAAACAGATACTGGAATTCTTACAGAATGGACTGAAGAATTTGACACTGAAAAAGAGTTGGCAGAATTTGATAAACTATTAGAGGAAGATGAAGATTCAGAAGCAACTGTTGTTCTTCAACAACATCCTGCAGAGGAATCATTACAGCCAGTTGCTAAAATTCTCTGCCAAGAATTAATACCATATTCTGTCAACAATATCCCGTATTTAAAGGAAGAAATCTTCGAGATCAAAACATCTATTGAAGAACCACCACAATTGGAACTTAAAGAGCTACCAGCGCATTTAGAATATGCTTATTTACAAGGTACATCAGATTTGCCAGTTATAATATCTTCTAAACTATCGACAGCAGAAAAAGATCGCTTAGTGCAGGTTCTTAAACAACATAAAAAGGCAATAGCATGGAAGATCACGGATATCAAGGGAATCAGTCCTACATATTGCACTCATAAAATCTTAATGGAAACAGATTTTAAGCCAGTTGTACAACCATTAAGAAGATTGAATCCGAATGTTAAAGACGTTGTCAGGAAAGAAATCATTAAATTGATAGATTCAGGATTAATCTATCCTATTTCAGATAGTCCATGGGTAAGTCCAATACATGTCGTACCAAAGAAAGGTGGAATGACAGTTGTACCTAATGAAAAGAACGAATTAATACCAACAAGGACGGTAACGGGATGGAGAGTTTGTATTGATTACCGGAAATTAAATGATGCTACCAGAAAAGATCATTTTCCATTACCATTTATTGATCAAATGATAGAAAGGATAGCAGGAAAAGAGTTCTATTGTTTTTTGGATGGATTTTCAGGATATTTTCAAATACCAATTACAGCTGAAGATCAAGATAAGACAACATTCACCTGTCCGTTTGGTACTTTTGCTTATAGAAGAATGCCGTTTGGTTTGTGTAATGCACCAGCTACATTTCAGCGTTGCATGATCGCAATATTTCATGATATGGTGGAAGATTTCATGGAAGTATTTATGGATGATTTCTCGGTATTTGGGGATTTGTTTGATGCTTGTTTTGAAAATTTAAATAGGATGTTGCAAAGATGTGAAGGTGCGAATCTAGTTCTTAATTGGGAAAAATGTCATTTTATGGTTCGAGAAGGGATTGTTTTAGGACATAAAATATCAAAGATAGGAATCGAGGTGGATCAAGCAAAGATTGAAGTTATTTCGAAATTAGCTTATCCTACTAATGTAAAAGGAATAAGGAGTTTTCTAGGCCATGCTGGATTTTATAGGAGATTTATAAAAGATTTTTCAAAGATTGTACGACCATTAAATCATTTGTTGGAAAAAGATGCAAAGTTCGAGTTTACAGATGAATGCAAACAATCGTTTGATGCCTTGAAGGAAAAGTTGGTATCTGCTCCAGTAATGATTAGTCCAGACTGGAATTTACCTTTTGAATTAATGTGTGATGCTAGTGACTATGCAGTAGGAGCTGTTTAGGGCAGAAAATTGATAACAAGTTTAAGCCAATCTATTATGCCAGTAAGACATTAACAGATGCTCAGGAAAATTATACAACTACGGAAAAGGAACTATTGGCAGTAGTTTTTGCGTTCGATAAGTTTCGTTCTTATCTTGTCTTAACTAAAACTGTGGTTTATACTGACCATTCTGCATTGAAGTATTTGTTTAATAAGCAGGATGCGCGCCCTCGTTTATTGCGATGGATTCTTTTATTGCAGGAATTCGATATTGAAATTAAAGATAAGAAAGGAGCTGAAAATGTCGCAGCTGATCATTTGTCAAGGTTGGAAAATCCTGAATTAGAAATACTAGATGAAGAGGAAATTCAAGATACATTTCCAGATGAGAAATTGATGACTGTACAAGAAATAATGAATATACCTTGGTTTGCAAATTATGCTATTTGGTTACTAAGATTTTACCAAGGATGGATTATCAAAAGAGAAGAAAATTCTTTTCAGATTTAAAGTATTATTTTTGGGAAGACCCATTTCTTTTCAGATATTGTGCAGATGGCATAATCAGACGTTGTGTACATGGTGAAGAGGCTCAGCAGATTATAAAGCATTGTCATGAAGGACCAGTAGGAGGCCATAATGGACCAAGTTACACTGCGAAGAAAATATTTGATGCAGGATTCTATTGGCCGACGATTTTTAAAGATACATATGCTTACGTTAGGAATTGTGATTCATGTCAGAGAGCTGGAAATATTTCTAAAATAGATGAGATGCCACAAACTAGTATACAGATTTGTGAAATATTTGATGTTTGGGGTATTGATTTCATGGGACCATTTCCTATGAGTCACGGTAATAAGTATATATTAGTAGCTATGGATTATGTTTACAAGTGGGCAGAGGCAAAGGCATTACCTACGAATGATGCAAGAGTTGTGGTAAAATTTCTTAAACAATTATTCGCAAGATTTGGAACTCCCAAGGCATTGATTAGTGATCGGGGTACTCATTTTTGCAATACTCAATTGGAGAAAGTATTAAAGAGATATGGAGTTCATCATAGACTTGCTACACCTTATCATCCACAAACGAGTGGAGAAGTTGAAAATACAAATCGAGCATTAAAACTTATTTTGGAACGTTCTGTTGGAACAAACAGAAAAGAGTGGTCAGAAAAATTAGACGACGCACTTTGGGCATATAGGACCGCATTTAAAACACCTATAGGTTGTACTCCTTATAGGTTAATTTATGGAAAAGCTTGTCATTTACCAGTGGAAATAGAACACAAAGCATATTGGGCACTTCGGGAATGGAACATGGAGACCGATGAGGTTGGTAGGCATCGCTTTTTACAATTACATGAGTTAGATAAGCTTCGTTGGAATGCATATGAAAATTCAAGGCTTTATAAAGAAAGGACGAAGAAATGGCATGATGCGAGACTTCGGGGACATAAAGAATTTGTTGCTGGGGAACGTGTGCTTTTATATAATTCCCGTCTTTGTTTATTTCCAGGTAAATTAAGATCAAGATGGAGTGGACCATATGTGATTTACCAAGTTCATGCTAATGGAAGTGTGGATTTAGTACATTTTAATGGAGATATTTTTACAGTTAATGGACATCGTTTAAAGAAATATTATGAAGATAATGTGGAGCATATTTCAGATGTACCTCTAGAAGAATAGGTTACAGGATTAGGTCGAACTTAACGACATTTAAACAAAAGTGCTTCTCAGGAGACAACCCGTGTTTATTTTTATATATGTTATAATTTTTATTTTCAGGAATGAACTTTGTGGGTATGTTCCCTGGAAACCCTCACGAGATTATAACTCGTCCATTCGGGATACCGAGTGGTTTAAAGGCTTATTGCATAGGCTAAATGCAATCATGATTAACTACGAAAGTGTGGATGTTGTATATTATTTTTCAAGAGATCAAGGAATCAACCAAGCACAATTTTTCTTAGCCGATGATGAATTTTTAGGGGAGTTTTTCTGTTCCATTTTTCTTTCCCTTACTCACTTTTGTGTATCATTTTTATACAATGAGGGCATTGTATAATTTAAGTGTGGGGATAGGGTTCGTAAGAAAAAGAATTTCTTTAATTATTTAAGTTTCTATTGTTCTTAATTTTTACCAAAGTTTAAAAAAAAATAAAAAAATTAAGTGTGTAACCAAGTATTTATTAGTTAGAATACTTTTGTTAAAAGTTTTGTTTTGTATTTAAAGGTTTAGACTTTAATGTGGATTAACTGTTTTGTATATATAATGTAAGCTACTTAATAAAATGAGTGATATATAGTTATATGATATGATGTACTAATAGGCAATCTATAGGAAAATTTCTGAATTTTAAGAAATTAATAAAATAACTTGTTTATTATTTTATGGTACATAATATGATGTATGACATAAAAGTCTTAATTCTTAGATTTATCATGCAATAATTTTATATATCTTTATATTTATATAAAAACATTTGGGGGTCTACTAATTGTTTCCTCTGTTGTACAGAAGTACAGACCTGGTTTCTAATTAGTATTCTTAAATAAAGTAGAAGAAAGAAGAAATTCTTTCAAAGAAAAAATGAATAAAAATAAAAATCAAACTATGTCGCTTTGTTGTACGATCGTAAAGACCTGTCACCGCTGGTTTGATTAATAAAAAAAAAATTACTTTACCTGAATCAAGTTATGTCGCTTTGTTGCATGAAAATGCAGACCCGTCACCAATGTCTTGATTCTTAAAAATGGATTTTATATATTTATTTGGAATATAAAAGTAAATTGCATGATTAAGTTTAAGAGTATATCATATATGGAAATCATAAGTAATATACATACTAATAATAAAGATGTATTCAGAAGTATAAATATAGATTGTTTAAAGTGGAAAAATATATTAGTAATCGTTCATGAACTATATATTGCACGAATAATAATAATTTTTATTTGTACATTATAGTTGTCCATGTTAATTAAATTGTTTAAAATTTTAATTTATAAAACAGGTTTTTAGTCTTGGTATTCTGATTTTTAAATATTAAGTTTGATGCTTATTTTAAATTTTATTCAGTATTTTACTTGAGGACAAGCAGAACTTAAGTGTGGGGATATTTGATAAGCATCAAATAGATACTATATTTTATACTATTTATCCCTATATTTGTATACATTTTAATGCATTTATATGATTTTAGATACTTATTTTGTTAATACTTGCAGAAATGTATTTTAATTAAAGATTGGAGAAAAAGGAACGAAAACAAGACCAAAACTGAAGAAATTGAAGCAGTTGAAGAAAAAGACTTAAACCTTAAAGAAATGAAGACTAAGATGATAATATTGAAGAAATGGGCCAAGAAAACAAGTTGAATCCGTTTAAGAAGAGAAAAAGTCCACATTGAAGCTCGAGCCCGTATTTGGAAGATTCTAGAAAATCAATCCAACCGGCGGTTGGATTAACCAACCGGCGGTTGGTATTAGGGTTTCAAGTCGGTGGATGAACGCGGAGTTAGAGTGGGATTCAAGTTACTCCAACCAGCGGTTGGAAGTCCCAACCGGCGGTTGGGAGGTCGGCCAGAAAAACTATAAATAGAGGCTTAGTTTAGGCTTAACCATATACGATTCTAAGAAAAAAAAGTCGAAAGTTAGGGTTTTAGGTTGACTATAGGTACGAATTTGGAGGCTAAGGAGCTAGGGTTTGAAGGTTTTTAACCCTAGGAAAAGCTAGTTCGTCAATTGGTTCGGTTTCTTTATCCTTGTAACTTTATTACTCTTTTGGGTTATTTTGGATATTGTTTATTTGAATTAATTGTTTGTTAGATTTCCATTATCAATGTTTAAATGTATGTTTATTTAGTTTATTATATAAATTATATGTTTATGTTGGAACTATATTATTGAATATTATTATGCAAGAATTCTGTGTTATATTATATTAATGATCATAATTAACTGATTTATAGATAAACTTTATTACTCTTTTGGGTTTTTAAATTAAGTGATTATGTTTCATTAAATGTTAAGTAGCATTGTAATTCAACCGACTCATGAATTGTATCAATAATATGTTGATAGATCTTAATAAATAGTGATACTTTACATACCCTTTGACTGTATTGCTATATGAAAATTATCTTACTCTTTGTGGTTTTCTACATTAGTAAATCACAATAATAATAGCCAACACGCAAATAGACATAAGTTAATATAATAAGTTTAATAAATAATAGTTTAAATAGTCATAATCTTCTATCCAATTGAGTATTCTTAAGTTGTTCCTTAAAACTTATCTATTAACAATCGGTATCAATTATGAATATGTTCGATCGGAACTAAAACGTCCCTCCTATCTTGTATATTATTGTAAAATTGTATATAAATTGTAATAATTGTAATTAGAATAAATAAATAGTTAGTTATAGATTAAGTCACGTTCCCTGTTTTCGAATCTGGACTTACTTATAAAGCTATATTCTATGATCAGGATAACACTTGCCTGAATTGTGTGATAGTATTATTTAGTATTTCCTTATTTTAAACTTGTGATTATAATTCTCTATACTTAGCACACATCAGAAATATTTTGGCTTTAAGCTCCGTACACTTGAAAGTGTAAAATATATGGTATATAAATCGGTGATGCAAAAAGCCCAATGAGAATGAAATTATGAGATATAAGGCAAAAGTGGTGATATAAATATTATTTGCAAAGACCTAGATTTATTTATAAGGAGATAATTTTGATTGGTGGATGCAACTATCTTATTGATTTTTTAAAATTCTGGAATTGAAAAAGAAAATTAAATCGCGTCTATTGGATCTTATTTGAGCTCATTTATTATTGAAATTCTATGTTAGGATATGAATAAAGAATGTATCATGATATGAAAGTCCTTAAGATAGAAGGAAAGAGTTCTCAAGAATATTATTTTATAAGACCTTATATCGATAAAAATCTTTTGGGCACATATGATAAATTTGTTCTTGCAATATTTCTTGAAAAGAATATATAAAATGAGTGTATTAGCCTAAGCATCATTTGAATATAAGCATTTTGAAATTCGTATATTATTGAAACTATTTGGAAGCTTCCAAAGGTGATTGAAAATTAAAATGAAATGAATGATTATTGTGAAGACAAGGCTTTGTCATGGGTTGAATATTGATGATGTAATCTTTGTACACCAATAAATCTATACAAGAAGTGCTAATAATATTTTATGGGCTAACGATAAGCACTTCAATTTCGCTAACTCAAGGTACGAAAAATATGGGTTTATATTTTACTAACCAATGCAAAACAAGTTTAGTTGGTTTTGCAGATGCATGATATATGTCCGACCCACATATTGGTCGATCTCAAACAGGGTATGTTTTCACAAGTGGTGGTACTGCAATTTCTTGGCGTTCAATAAAGCAAACAATCACAGCCACTTCATCAAATCATGCCGAGATTTTAGCAATTCATGAAGCAAGTCGAGAGTGTGTTTGGTTACGAAATGTAATACATCAAATCCGTGATTCTTGTGGTATTTCTTTTGGATGTAAGGCACCTACAATATTATATGAAGACAATACAACATGCATCGCTCAACTTAGAGAAGGATACAACAAGGGTGATCGAACCAAACATGTTGCACCAAAGTTCTTCTTCCCTCATGACTTACAGAAATGTGGAGACATCAAAGTACAACAAGTCCTTTCAAGCGAGAATCTAACAGATCTATTTACCAAGGCACTTCCTAATTCAACATTTCAGAAGTTTGTTCATGATATTGGGTTGCGTCGACTTGATGAACTCACCTGATGTACTCATCAGGGGGAGTAAATACGCGCTGCACTCTTTTTTCCTTAGTTATGGTTTTATCCCACTGGGTTTTCCTAACAAGGTTTTTAATGAGGCAGCATCTTCACGCGTATTGAAAGATTATGTACTTTTTTTCCTTCACTAGGATTTTGTCCCATTGGGTTTTACCTAGTAAGGTTTTAACGAGGCATATTTCTTAATCAATTGACATCCAAGGGGGAGTGTTATAAATCTATATATGGAGTGGATGTCGATATCAACTATTACTTAGATGAGATATGTAATATTAGGAGAACATTGTTTTCTTGGAGAATACTCTACACATGTATTATATATATCCCCTATGATTATCAATAAGAGATCTTAATTCTCTCTATTATTCTTTACTTTATAACAGAATTTTATTTTTGTTAATCATTTATTCTCATATCTATCTAGCTTGTCCGGAATTTTCTCCTCCATTTTTTCGGATTATTCACTTTGACTTTTTTCATTTTTCTGTTTACCAAATTAATCCATCAGAACCTTGTGTATACAGTTCTAGCGATTAAACAATAGAACAAAAGCTATCGTAACAGTAGCATTTAACCTGCGTGCACAAATGAACATAATACTGCATGATTTTATATTACAAAAATAATAAACTGAATAACTAATAACAAGTCAACATCATATTGTTAGTGAGTCTATATTTAATTTTGAAAAAGTTCACTTATTAAATCATCGTATAATTCTTGGAAAATGAGAAAACTTTGTGAAGAAGAAAAATAATTGTAAAATAAGATAGGTGGTCACATTTTAACTTACGCTGCATTCTCGAGTTTTTTCTGGTGGAAAGGAATGTAAAGGTGCTGAAAATAATAAAAAATGTCATTTTTGAGTTTATTTTATGGATGGAAAGGAATGTAAAGGAGTGAATTAGGGCTGAAAATTGATGGGCTTTTTTTTCTGCCCATATTTGAGCGGATTGTAACACAAAAGATTAACATGTTTATCTATTAACCCCTATCCCTACGTACTGCTTCTTCATCTAGTTTTTCTACCACACAACAACTACAACCAAAGCTGCAGTTTTCTTATCAACAACAGGTAACGTTGCCGTTTTTATGTTCTAGTAATTGACAGTTCATATGCATGTAGTTTAATTCTTCTTATATTGTGTACACGTGTACGTAGCTTATATATGATTTTGTTAACGAATAAATTTGTATATTGTGCACACTTTACAATTTGTATAGCCAACTACACTTTATTAATTCGTCAACAACACGTGTACGTAGCTTACATGATATAGATGATAAACATATGATATTACTATATTAGTCATGGGATACACAGTTTTTTTAATTAGTTTCAATTGGGTTATATAGCAATAATACTGTGCATTTGTTGTTTTATGACTTAATATTTTTTTCATGTAAAGTGTTTGTAGTGTTATTTTGGTCTTTTTTTTTGCTTTTCTTCATAATAAATGATTGTCATGTGTGACTAGACTTCCAATGGGTGATAATATCTTGTTTATGGTGAAAAGTCAACATCTAGCAGCAATTCAATTGGTGTGTCTAGTTGCAGCTCTAATTGCACAACGTAGATTTTGTAATAGAAGTCGTTTGCCTGGCCCAGATGAGATGTTGCATATACAACATGTTAGAGACGAGATATTGCATGATCTTTCATCAAGTGGAAAATGTCGTAAACTTATCCGCATGAGTGAAAATGCTTTTATGATATTGTGTCAAAAGTTAGAGAGTGATGGCGGTCTTCGTCCAACTTAGCGTATGTCAGTTGAAGAACAAGTTGCCAGATTTTTATTTATGATAGGAAATGATCTGAAAACTAGTTTAATTGCCTGGTTTTTTCGTCGTTCAGAATCATGCACAAATAGACATTTTCATAGAGTTTTAAATGCAGTATTGTCCTTAGAAGATTAGTACATTCAACAACCATCAGGTGATATCGTTCCGCTAGAGATTCAAGGGAAAACAAGATTTTATCCCTTTTTCAAAGATTGTATAGGGGCAATTGATGGAACGCACATTTGTGTGAGAGTGCCTAATAAACATGCCCCAAGATATCGAGGTTGTAAGGGATATCCGACTATTAATGCATTAGTAGCATGTACTTTTGATTTAAAGTTCACATATGTTTTGAGTGGTTGGGAAGGCACGACATCAGACTCGAGAATTCTAAAAGATGCTCTTACTAGAGAAGATAAGTTAATTATTCCTGATGGTAATGATCCTAAACTATACAAAATCTTATTAATTATTTACATGTGATATTAATTAATTATATTATTCTTATAGGTAGATTTTATTTGGTTGATGATGGCCTACCGCTTAAAAGTTCCTTCATAGCACCATATAGAGGTGTTAGATATCACTTGAAGGAGTACTCGTCTCATTCACCTGAGAACCCACGAGAATTGTTTAATCTTCGTTATGCGTCATTGAGAAATGCAATTGAACGAGCATTTGGTGTTTTAAAAAAAGGTTTCCTATAATTAGAAGTACAACGGAACCATTTTACTCATGTGAGACACAATCAGATGTATTTTTAGCATGTTGTATCCTACACAACTTTTTACTCGAGGTAGACCGTGTCAAAGCAATTGAAGATAAAGTTGTACGTGAGGTGTTAGATGCAAGGCCAGATGAACACCTTCATGGTCCAAGAGACTTAGACGATAGAGGAGAACAAATAAGAAACACAATGGCAACTGAAATGTGGAATCAGTACTTGTTGGATCCGGATGATGAAATTGATTATGCTATCTAGTTACTTAGATTTTTATGTACGAATTGAATTTGAAATACAATAAATGTGTTTGGATTTGTCAACTTTTTATATTATTTTGCATATATATTTTTTCTATCTTCCTAGATGTATCATATAATGTTTGTATGTCTTGTTTGATTTTTTGTTTTAAGTTTAATGCGTTTGATTACTATGTAGAAATTAACTATGGGCAGAAAAGGCAATGATGGAAATCAATGAACTAGCACAAAGAGGGATCATTTTCAGTGGTAGGCGATGATGGATGCTGCTTTTATTCAGGCTATGCTTAAGGAACAAGATGAAGGTAACAGGCCAGATGGTGCATTCACCACTCAGGCTTACACTAATATGGTGAATGCTTTAAATGTGCAGATGTCGGACAAAGGGTTTAAAAAAGACCATTTAAAGAATCGTTTAAAAAACTCTCAAAGATAATTTCTCACAATACTATGATCTTTTTTGGGGAACTTCATTAAGTGGATTTGCATGGAACTCCAAGACCAAGTTGGTTGAATCTGAGGATGAAGTATGGAAAGCGTTGATCGAGGTTGATTTTTTACTACCTCAAAATACTTTTTGTAAGTAAGATTCATTAAAATTCTACACTATGATTATTGTTTCATTTTTTAATAGGTGAAGCCTGAAGCTGCTAAGTGGAGGAAAAAGGAGATTAATCATTATGAAGAATTGATGCAATTGTTTGCCAGAGATAGAGCAACAGGTGACGATGCTGCAACAGCTAAAGAGAGAACAAATCAAATGAATAATGAGCCAGCCATAGAAAGCATTGATGATATCGATAATTTCGTAGAAACTAATGAGATTGGTTTAGAAAATCTTGATACCGTTGATGATTTTAAGACACCATCACAAGGGAAGCTTCCAAGCAAATTGAAACCAAAGAGAGAAAAAAGAAAAGTTGAAGCGGAGGAAGATTTTACGTCAAAATTTTTAGGCTCAATGGACAAAGTTGCTGATGCCATAGACCGTAGTACAAAGGTATTATACATTTACATTATATATTGTTACCATTTTATCTTTTACTTTTTTTTTTAATTATTATTTTGTCATCCAAACTTATTAATTATAAGGTAATGGAAAGCTCCCGCCCACATGTCTATTCGGAGACAGAGATCTATAATGAACTAGAGTTAATGGGTATGGAAGATGACGATATTTATAATGCATATCTTTTCCTGGTGGGTCATCCTGAAAGAGCACGAGCACTGTTTGGATGTCCGATGAATAGATGAATTTCTATGCTTCAAAAAATGATGCAAGCAGAATAGAATATTGAAGATTAATGATATTTCATGTCTAGGATCGTATTGCCTTTTGTTTTAATAGACTGGTTCATACTTCTTCTTTTTTTGAATTTTTTTGTGGTTTGTGATTGGACCTTTAATTTGTTTATTTCCAACTTATTTTGCATTTAAGTTGTTGATGTTCAAGTCATTGGTATGGTTGAAATATGGCAAAGGGTGTAATTGTATAATTATATATTTTGATTATTTTCCTTTCTTTTCCATGCAACTCAAGAATACAAGAAATAATTACTTTCATTTCCTTTCTATTGTTTTCCTTGCAACTCGAGAATGCATATAATTTTTAAATATAACATTCCTTTCTATTCTTTTTTACCCTTTTCTTTTTCATCACATTCTTTTCCACTAAATAATTAATGTTTTTTGATCTGAATTTTCTTTTAATTGTCGATGTGCACCTATGAACATGTTATTTTTTTCAAGATCTAATGAGTTTTTCTAATTGTTAACATGTGAACATATAGTTTTTTACTGATTATCCATGGTCATTTGTTCTCTTAGCTTTTTTTTTTTCATATGCACATGTGAACACATCCCGATTTTAATCATCATCATCTCCATCATCGATCTATAATCCTCCTCATCATCACCATCTTCAAAGTGAACCTCATTGACATCATCGATCTAGTCATCGTTGTCAACTTTAGTGATTTTAATCTTCGTCATCTAGCATTCAGTATTCATTAGGGCTCATGTGGTGCAGAAAGTTCAACCTTTATCACATTTATTATGTTAGGGTTATCATGTTTCTGTTAGGGTTCATTGTGGTGAGAAGTTATTAATGGTGATATAATTGAGTATTAATTAAGAAAGTCCAACCTTTATCATATTTATTATGTTAGGGTTATCATGTTTCTGTTAGGGTTCATTAATGTGGTGAGAAGCTATTAATGGTTATTTAATTGAGTATTAATTAAGATTTAATGTTAATGTTTAATTGAGTATTAGTGAGAAGTTATTGCCTGGAACCTAGGGAGGAGGAATAGTAGTGAGAAGTTAATGGTGATTTAATTTTTTTTTTGCAAGGCAGTATTGTAACACCCCCAAATTTACTATTGGCGGAAGCATACTTTGGGGTGCTACTAATCAATAATCACAACACATAAGATAATAATGAACAACTCTATATGCATCGCTTTACAGATTCATTGATAATATAAAGTTTTACAATTTATAAAGTTTACAAAAGCCCAATAATTATAATGTTTAGAGATTAGGCACCATAACTAGCTTACAAAATGTAGTAATGCAAAATAATCTTTTGATATGCATGCAGACTCGAACTATGGGCTTCCTGAATGAACATGTCTACTGCTGTTGGGTACCTGAGAACACATGCTAAAAGGGTCAGCTAACGCTGGTCAGCTCACAGGTTTGAATAATAAATAAGTAAGTGTGAACCATAAGATTTAATAATATTTGTTTGAAATGAATCAAATGATGTATATGTCTGCCATAAGGTCATAGTCTGCGCTTAACGTGGGTGTCAGGATGTCGCACCCCCAAAACACATGGCAGCGGAAGTGGGAGGTGTCACGGGGGCGCCGACCAAATCAAATATCACAACACAAAGATCAAAGCAAACGACCTCTATATGAGACGTTTGAAAATATTACATTACCATAATGCAAATGTTTACAAAATAAATCTGGAGTTCGCCTAAACCGTTTAGAGATTTCTAATACATTACTGAATTTATAAAATACAGCTACATGCAATCTAATCTCTTGATGTTTTGAAAACAATGCGACTCAAGCTAAGCTTTCCAAAAGCTTCCTACTGCGGTGGGTTACCTGAGAAATACATACTAAAAGGTCAACATAAAGTTGGTGAGTTCATAGGTTTGTTAAGTAATCAGTTGCTAAAATGATCGACAAGATTTTACAAGTTTTGCATCATTCGTCAATGATAAGTAAAAGTATCGTTATCCAACGACAAGTAAAAGTATTGCATACAGCAATATAAGTATACCATTTGCATGAGTCTCATAGTCAAGCTTAACGTTGTTTGCCTCCAGTAAGTGTACTAATCCGATACACTTCTAAATCACAAGTAATACTGCGCCCGTGGGTTGGCTAGCGCGACTAGCCCGGACGAGGTTTGTCAAACCCTGATAGATCTATCCAATAATACTCACGCACAAATTTTAATGACTATGATAAGTAGAGGACTTTAGTGAATTATTCAGGTCTCATGCAATCCGTACAAAAAAGTTGTTTCCAGTACTTGTGATCATAAAGCAGTTTATAAAACAGTTGTATGCATTCTCACCCCAGTGAAAAACAGTAAAAAGGGGCTATGAAACTCACCAGAGTTGAGCAGGTAGCAAGCAATATCAATTATTAGCAAGTAGTGGGTGTTCTCGTTCCCGTGTGCAACCTCCTAACGCCCTAAACGTATGAGGTTGTATAAGTAGATGTCTCAAAAGACCATCTATAGCGATTGTATAAGTGGGGGTTAATGTCCACTTAAGCCAATCGGGTAGGTGGGGGGTTTATGTCTACCTAAAGCTAGTTCATCAACTAGTATGTCCAAATAGTAGATCAAGTTTGTTTATCAAAAACGTGTACGGCCCGTTGGTGAAAGTTTGTAATAAAAATCTTAAATCAATATTATTATGTGTTGTTTCATTGTATACTTTCCAAGTATATGTTTCGTGTGTTGTATTGCATACAAGTATTGAAGTTGTGTGAGTTCGACACTTAGTGTGAAACTAGTTTTGAAGTTTCTGTTTTAGGCGTCACTTAGGGGCATCACTCTGTGCGTCAGTTAGGGGCGTCACTCAAGTAAGTGTCGCTATAGGCGACACTCGGTTGGTTAGCGGCACTATGTCAAGTGACGTTAAATGTGATTTTTAAATTGGCAGCGTCACTTGGGGTAGTGATGCTATAGGCGACACTCGGTTCAGGCGGCACTAAGGGTAAGTGACGCTAGATTAGGCGTCACTTGGGTAAGTGTCGCTGGTAGGGCGGCACTTGTGCTTGATCAGATTTTTAATTTTTAATCCAAGTGTCTAAGTGTCGGTTTTTCATTCGGGAAACTTTCCAAAATTAGTTTTTGGTCCAAGTTACTAACTAAGTCACCCAAACCCATTTTTGCTACCATTTTCCAAATATAGTAAGTTTTTCGAAATCGAGCCTCTTTTGTTGACTTGGTCAAACTTACTCGGTTTGACCCGAAACTTTCACCCAACCCAAATATCAGTTTATAGAGTCCAAATATATTGTCGGTTCTTATAAAAGTCCCAAATCTTCAAGATTTCACATTTTCGACTTTTTGTCGGTTTGTTTCACCATGTGTCTTACATATTTCTGGTCCAAATCAAGTCTCACAAATTTTACCAACTGATCTTCTATGTGTTTAGTGTCTAACATATGTTTCCTAAGAGTTTTAAGTCCCATCTTCATATAGAAACAATATAAATGGCCATGCATAGCCCAGATTCTGATTTCACCCAGACCAGTCCCACAAATCGACCAATAGAGAAAAACGTGTACGTTTTTGGAAAAAGTGTAAAACACGAAAGTTGTAGATCTTTTCAATACGCAAATTTTTAAAAAAATGTCATCTTCTAACTCTTCCTAGAACTCAAGATATGATGGTTTTAGTGTGCTGTGATTTTCTTTACAGATTATGTATCTTTGTGTATAAATTCATAAAAACGTATTTTAAGCTTATATTTGGACATAATCTTGTTAGATGAGCTTGATAATACTTAAATAAACAGCATGTAAGTAAATTTTTAGAGAGAGAAAGTGGTTTCCTCACAATGAGATTATGAAAGAAAGAAGGAAAGGATGAAGAGGATGATGTTCTTGAGATTGTACTTGATTCTTCTTCTTTTTTATGATGATGATGATGATGGTGATTTTGATGATGGTGGTGGTGGTTTCCTACTGAGTTTTTGAGAGGAGTTTGAGAGAGTTGCGAGAATAGAGAGAGGTTTGAATGAGGGGATTGAGTGTTGGAGTCTGAAATGAGAGAGTGAGGTGGAGTGTAAGGGTTGAAGTTTGCATGTGTTTTGAATGGGGGAGGGGAATGGGCAGCCATGGGGGGAGAGGGGGCCGGCCAAGGGGGGTCCCACTCAAGGGTATTTTGGTCATTTTATTCTTTATCCGATTTGTGCTTCGCGCGGTGTTCGTTTTCTCGTTCGGTTTGGTGTTAAACGTTTAATACACGTTTTTATGTAATGATTTAAATTTCAATATTTTCACTTGAAGTATTCATTTGAAATACTTGAAAAACATTTATAAAAATGATTCGTTAATTTAGTGATCTCGATTTGCGCGTTCGTTGTACGGATTCTAAATCGCGTGACGTTTTATTTGGACGTTTTTCGTTATCGTTTAAAGACACGATATATTAATTGATTGTTTTACACTAAATAATATATTTTAGATTCAAAAATGTATTTTGACTTTCGTTCGATTGTCGGGCGCGTTCTGCGTGTTTTCGTTACGTTTGAGACGTTTTAATCGAAACGTCTAGGTTTTTCGGGTATTATTATATTAAAATAATAATATATGATAAATAACTTCTAAAAAATAGATTTAAGTTATTTATAGAAATGTTTTCACCAACGTCGTATTTATATAGTGTCGGACTCCGTCCGGTTGTTTTGCACAATTTCACCAAATTGCGTAAGCGTAATTACAACTAATTACGTAGCGTAATATAAATCAATTACGGAGGTGTATATTCGCATAAAATATACAAATAGTTACAAATAATTACAAGTATTTAGCCTAAAACTAAACTAAACACACGTAACTAGGGTTTCTAGAGGGTTAATCAGTAACCCTATATCGTCGGGTGTCACACAGGATCACAATAAAGTGCCTAATCATGGGTGCCTCTGGGCGAGTGTCTAATCTACACTCGTATGAACAAAAGTTAATGCGTCCGTTTAACCAGTCAGTGCTTGTTGACCTGGACGAGGATGGTCAGTCCTATATGGTACCATACACTAACATTCGCGCTACATAAAGTATTACCAGAACTATGATCGTAGAGGACTTAAAAGTGATTAGAAAACAGCTCATACAGAATATGGCGAGTTTTGTACTCGTGTTCACATGTAAAACAAAGTAAAGCATGTATTCCCACCCTTGGTTTAAAAATAGTAAAATGAGGGGCTATGAGACTCACCTGACCCTGAAGAGTTGCAATGAAGCAAATGTGGTGAAGTAAAATGGGGTGTCCGAAGACTGTAACCTGCCGGGCGTTTATAACGCGCAAGTTTAAATAAAATAAGTAGGTATCTTAAAAGATAACCTATGCTAGTTGTTCATCCAACTAGTAATGTCCAATGATTTGATTTGATTGATAAGTTTGAGTTTTGAAAACGTGTACGGCCCGTTGGTGACTGGTTGTAATAGTAATCTCATTAATATTGTTATGATTTTTGGAGTGTTATACTTAAAAGTATTTACAAATTTTAGGTGACGGGGGTCCGAGGGCAGCGCCCCTGGCTAGCGGGGTTCCAGGGGTGGCAACCCCTGGCGGGGTCCAAGGGGCAGAGCCCCTAGCTGGGGTCGAGCTGCCAGGTCAGCTTAGAAAATTTTTATTTCTACTATATTGCTTTAATGAAAATCGTATCTTAAATTTGAATTTGGGTGAAATCAAGTGATAAAACTTTAGGTCTCGACACTTAGTAAAAATTTGGGTTCTATTTCATGCGACACTTATAGCGACACTTAGGGTTTATGCGTCACTCAGGAAGTGTCGCATAAAACTGTGATTTTAATACCAGTAGCGTCACTTGAGGAAGTGACACATCAAGGGCGACACTTAAGCGAGTGTCGGTCGTAAGTGTCGGATAAAGGTGTTAGGCGACACTAGACAAGTGACGGATCAAATTAGAATTCGGTTATAGGCGTCACTTAGGCAAGTGACGCTAGAAGTGTCGGATGGGAGTGCCGGGTATTGAATTTGCGACACTTAGACAAGTGTCGAGAAAAAGGGGTTTTATGCGGCACTTAGACAAGTGATGCAATATTAAGGTTTTTAGCGACACTCAGTGCGTCACTTAAGTGACGCATTAAGTGACGCTACGCTGCACTAGTCTGTGTGACACTTAGGTCTGTTGGCCGGATTTGGAGTCGAAAACGTGTTTTCCGGTTTCCGTTTGGCCCGAAACTTTTACCCAACCCATATTTGGACATTATGAGCTTAAATAAACAACTTTTAAGTAAAACAAAAGAAATCTAAGAGTTTTAGAGATTTGTCGAGAATCTTACAAGTTTACGGGAGAAGAATCCGAAAAGATAGGAAGGTAGATCATGACTCTGTGAATTTTTTTCTCTAAATGAGTCTTGCGATTTGAGGTTGTTTAATGGTGTTATTTGGTGGAGTTATGGAGGTGGTGGAATGATGGTCGATGTGGATGAGAGAAAAAGAGAGAGAAAGAAAAGAAAAGGAAGAAATGAAATGAGAGGGAAAAGGGAAAGGTGTGGGTTTTGGTGAAAGCCCCCCACTTTTCAGTCCCCGTCTCCGTGCTCCGTGCGGTGTTCGTTTCCCCGGTTGTTTAAACGCTTATTTGTGATGTTAATTAATTATTTTACATACGTTTTTAAATAAAAACTAACTCTTCAATATTTTTAAATTTGAAATCTTAATTGTTAATACTCGAAGACATTTATTAAAATGATTTGAAAATGTGTTGGTCATGTTCAACGGTTCGGGTTTCGCTTATAAATAAGATGTGACGTTTTTATAAAACGTTTTACTTATTAATTTAAAATACTACAAATTAAATAATGTCCACACATAAAATGATATATTTTAAACTTGTAAGATATATTTTGATCTTTATTCGGTTATCGGGCGCGGTTCGCGCGTTTCGGTCGCGTAGGGCTTTTTAATGTGATACAAGATACTTATAGAATATTATTGAAATAATGCATGGAAATAATTAGGCTTATCAAATAAATTAATATTATTTAATAAAACGATATTCACCAACGTCCGTATGAGTGTATCGGAATTCGACCGATATAATAAAATGCACGATTTAACTCAATCGCGTAGATGCGTATATATTAATACACGTGATTTGACGCAAAAAGTCACATTTTTGTGCACCTTTTCAAGCCATTTTGGTTCAAATCTTTTAATAAACATCAAATAATTAATGTTGTATGCTAAAAATGTAAAATGAACCAAAACTTAGACTTCCTTTTGAAAAATCACTTAAAATGCTCAAATAACGAACAAATCAGAGCTAAAACGATCCACTTGCGATTATGACGTATAATTAAGCTAAACTGGCCTAATTTATGTCATATTGATCTTCAGGAAAATACGAAACCATGGGCGCAAGAATCGTTCGAATCTGACAAGTAACGAAGAAGTTAGAGTCAACCGAAGATCACAAGAACTACGACCAGTGCACAAGACTTACGATCCAACACACAAGAACAAGACCCAGGGTACACCACCCCTTTAGGGGCCGTATACCACCCGTAGAGGGCCGTATACGCCCCCTTTAGGGCCGTATACCCCCTCTAAGGGGTGGTATACCCCCCTTTTTGGGTGGTATACCCCCTCTTTGGTGTTGGATACGCCCTGTTTGCTACCAAATACGCCCTATTTGCTACCGAATATGCCCTATTTGGTGTCAAATACGCCCCTGTAGGTGTCAAATTTCATAGCTCGAGGGTGTATTTTAGTGTAAAATACGGGTGAGGGGTGCTGTATGTAAATTTAGTTCTTGAAGTCTATAAATGGAGGCTTAACCTCCTCATTTCCATATCCCTCATTCCACACACATCACAACACACACATTACACACTCTAAATAGTAGTAGCTTTCTCTCTCTAACACTTCTTTAAGGAGGTAGAGGAGAAATAGTAGGAGTAGAGTAGCAAGCTTACGAGCTTTGTACGGAGACGCTCCGAGACTAGGATTGCGTAGATTTGTTGTAACGCCTAACAGGTTCTATTATATTATCCTTTCTTGTTATTTTTAAATATGTTGTACTATTGTCATGATTATTTAAGAATGCATGCTATGATAATTGCTATGTTAGGCTAGACAAATCTGTGTTTGCTATGATAAAAGTTATGCTAGGGTAGTTATGCTTTAATCCATGTTGTTACTCTGCCTGTATGAAATTAGGATATGTTTGAATTTATGAATTAATTCTCTATTGTTTATTTATCCAACTTATGCTATGGTTTGAAACCTATTGATATAATCCGGCCAATTGTAGAAATAGGTCCCCTCAACTATTCTGTGTCTGAATGATTCGATGAACTCGGCATGGCCGCTGTTCTCCAGATTGAAATAAATCATAGGAGACACGGAGCATAGGATTAGAGTTAAATTAGAATTAATCCCATATATCGGATGCTTTTGAGAGAACTTTCGGAGAATCCGTGACTTATACCTTTATCCAGAAACTCTGCCTGAAACAAACTGATATTTATCCATGTTACATGATGCGTGTGAAAGCGCATCTTGTTTTATTATTTATAACTGAAAATACCTTATTAATACTATCACACAACCAGGCAAGAATACCCGATCGGAATAGCATAGCTATGGTAAGTCCAGGTCGAACACAGGAACACAGGAACAATATTATCCAGTTAAATTGGAATTATTAACTAAACTAATAAAGCAGTAAGATAAGGGGTACGTTTTAGTTCCGTACGAACGTTCAATATGAACTAATTAACCAAACCAACAACATAAAAAAAGATAAGAGGAACAAATAAACAATTGGAGATAGACATGTAATTGCTTAGAGTCTTCACCTCAGATTCATATTATCCGGTTCATGTGTTTTGATTGTCTGATTGTGATTTCCTTTATATTAACTTAGATAATCAAAGAGTCCAAGTTAAATGTATATTAGCCAATGGTTCGGGTCTAACTAATATCTACAATCTAGGGTTCTACATTAAACATCGATCCGTTGTCATAAGGATGGTGCTCTATTGTGTGCTTTTCCCTAGATTGTGCATTAAGTATTCACAGCTTGTTATGATTGATCCTAGCGGTATGACTCAAGAATACCTACTAAGAATCACTTATTAGCTTGCTCATTTTAGATTGATTAATTACTAGTCTCTTAACCTATCAGACTCAACGTATTTAGTAATGACTATAAACCTAGATTCATAATCATCAATAATCAATAACATCAAAGGAACTCAATCTCAATGACATCATCAACCACGTTAAGTAGTAACTAACAATCACCAATAAACAAGGTTCTACGGATAACATAACAATCTTCAATCAGACGAAAACACAATTATAACTTTCAAACAATCATAATCAAAGGTTATTAAACTAAAAAATTAACAATAAGTCTAATCCATGATTCAATTATACAAAATCAGATTCATATCCCAAAACAAAACACATAGACATGTTTAGAACGGAAATCGGAAAGTGATACGCAAACCGAATCGATAAGCCACACGAAGTAGGATCAATTGGCATCAATCCCCACCTTGTTGTGCCTCCAAAACTCCATTAAAATACCTCTGGAACCTGCCTTTGTCGAATTAGGGTTTAGGGTAAAAGTTAGGGTTTCAAACGAGGCAAATGAGATTTTAAAGATTCTGGCCGACCAATCCATACGGCGTATGGATTGCAAAAATGGTACAAGGGCAACAAATGAAAGTTGTAGCCCTGATTGTTAGATAAATTCTCCAAGTTGAATCACCCCAATCGGAGTTCGTATGAAGAAGTTATGGCCAAAATACTAACAACATATTCGAAAACTCAGCTTTTACACTTTTCTTCATTTTCAGCTCATCTTTCATTTTCTTTCCGATTCAAGCTTCATATACACCTATTCCAATTCAATCTTGCTTATCTTCATTCTCTTAGCTTCTTTTCTTCATTTAATCTCCTCATGTCTATTATTTTATTCTTTTAGCAACTTTTATTCGAAATAAGCTCGTTTTTCGTTCCTTTTCGATCCAAGCTCCATTTAAACTCCTAAATGCAAATATGAACGAAATAAGTATCTTACTCACATAAAATGCATAAGAAATCTATTGAACGAAGGGGTAATTAGTACTATAATGTAGTAAATTTTGGCGTTTATCATTACACTACTGCATGTTCTTGTTTGATTGTTGCTCTATGGTTTACATGCTAGTATCTGTTTGTCTACTGCGGTTGTTGGGTTTATGATTAGGTTTTCAAACATAGAATAATTACATACAACAGTTTAACATGCTAGAATAATTACAATGATCTGTATGAAATAATGTTGAACAATTTAACCGATCGTTAGACAGACTTTCCCAACTTATTACGCGGGGTCACTCCTGTTCACTTTATTGTTTATTCAACAATTCGTGCCACGATACGGACGTCTCAGACGACTGAGACTGGGGAATATGATTCGAGGTTAGCTATCGGTTAAATTAGTACTACATTTGGGAGAACTTCCGGTGTAGCTTACACTCCATATCTATTATCCATGTGACATGTTATTTATTTGATTGTGGACAACTCTACGTTTGATAAGTAATAGGATAGAAGTTATGGACCATTAGGACATATACAGTGCTGATACGGGATCTCTGGGCGAGGCATCAGAAATACTGTAAAACAGCTCAGTACTTGGTATAGCGTTGGAACCACCTCTGGTGAAGTACAAATGCGTGGAAGCCACGAAAAGTCCGTAGGTACAGTACTATGTTGAACATCGTTCAGAGACCCCAAATCAGCACTGCTAGGATCCATTATAATTAGAGCCACAATCCTCATAACTACCCCTAAATAGCATATACTGACATCATAGTAAACACTCACGTAATCGATAGATCTCTTAGCGACTACACTCCTCGTTTACTTTTCTTTTATTTTAGTTTAAAGTATAATAGAAAACAAAACCCCTCAAAAAGTTTTAAATCTCAGCTAAATTACCAAAGATAATTAATCCTCCTAAGATCCCATGCCCGTTGTGGTTTAAGAACGACACCTAAGTCTTACCTACCGCTTATACAAGGTGGTGTAACTTAGGCTTCCCAGCAAAATATAAATTTTTAAAATCCACTGATCTGCAACCCGACTGGACAGTCAGCAACGACAAGGAAGCAATTCCTTGACCGACCGTTGGGAGGCGATCAGGTTTTTGGCGCCGCTGCCGGGGACTACAACGACCGATTTTAGGAATTTAGTTATCTTAGTTATTTAGCGATCCTTTCGGAAGATCAATATCATTCGAAAGTTCCTTTTCTATCCTTACGTTAATTTTACTTTTTCCATCTTTAGATTAGTTTAAACCCTTCCTTTCCAAAACCCTACTTTCTACCAACAAGCTATGTCGAACCGTATCACTCTCGCCTCATCAATTAAGCCACTGCTAGAGGGACGAGGAGGACCGATCGTAGCACCAACTGACGAAACCCTTGAAATTAAGCCTCACTACATTCAAATGCTAAAATATGAGTGTCAGTTTCATGGTCTTTCGATTGAAAATCCAAACGCCCATCTCAACAAATTCATCAATCTTTCCGACTCTTTCACACAAATAGGAACCAATAGAGACCTTCTACGCCTCCATTTGTTTCCCTATTCTTTATCCTCTCGAGCTTTAACATGGTTTTATGAATTCGAACCCAATTCGATTCATACATGGGAGGAGATGGCTACTAAGTTTCTAGCTAAGTAGTTCCCTCCTTCCTTGCAAACCAAGTGTAACACCCCCAAATTTAATGTTTTGCGGAAGCATAATTTGGGTGTTACTAATCAATAATCAAAGCACACAGATATATAGCAAACGACTCTATATGCGTTGTTTTAACAAAATATATTGATATTAAAAGGTTTACAACAGTTTGAACCCGTACATAGCTCATGTTCGTAATATGAGAGATTTAAGTACATAATTAGTTATACAAAATCTAATAATGTAATGAAATCTCTGAAGTTTGCATGGAGACTCAAGCTAAGATGCATCCTGATGGGCAGTCCAAATCTACGGCTGAGTACCTGTGATACATGCTAAAATGGGTCAGCTAACGCTGGTGAGCTCACAGGTTTAGATGTCAAATAATATTGTGTGAACCGCAAGATTTAAATGTTGATTTGCATCCAGCAAATGATAATAATAGTGTATACAACCATGAGTGCATAGTCTGAGCTTAACTCGAGGGTCGGGTCCCATATAGAGAATTCCGAGCGAGGAGCCTCCACGAGTGCCTAATCTACACTCGTCTTCCCAAATATTAGTACGTCCGTTGCAGAGGTTAGCTCGACTAACCCGGGCGAGGTGGGTCAATCCTATATGGTACCATATACTAATATTCACGCTACTTTCGTATTACCAGACTATACTGACGGAGGACTTTGATTTGATTAGTTGAAAACAACTCATGTAGTATATTGAAATATGTACTCGCGTTCACGTGTTAAAAATAGAGAAATGTATCGCACCCCTAGTAAAACAGTAAAAGAGGGGCCATGAGACTCACCTGAGCCTGAAGAGTTTATCTTAATAAACTGAGATTGATTAGCCAATAATCGAAGTCCGAAGACTTGTAACCTGAGGGTGTCCACGACACGCGATGGTTATAAATATGAGAAAGTATCTAATAAGACTACCTTGAAGTTGTTTGTCCAACTAGAATGTCCAAATGATTACAATTTGGTTGATTGTTTAAGTGTTTGAAAAGGTTTACGGCCCGTTGGTGATCGTTTATAATAATATTATTATTATGTCGAAGTGTTATACTTAAAAAGTATTTACAAACTTAAGGTGACGGGGGTCCGGGGGCAGCGCCCCTGGTTAACGGGGTCCCAGGGGTGGCAACCCCTGGCGGGGTCCAAGGGGCTGGCCCCTGGCTGGGGTCGAGATAAAATTTTTTATTTCTACCATATTGTTATAGGGAAAAACGCATCTAAGATTTGAATTTGGGTAAAATCAAGTGATAAAATTTCAGGTCTCGACCCTTAGTAAAAATCTGGGTTCTGTTTCATGCGACACTTATAGCGTCACTTGGGGCTTAGGCGTCACTTAGGAAGTGACGCATGAAATGGCAGAATCTGAGTGAGGGTGTCACTTATAGAAGTGACGCATAGTGAGGCGTCACTAAGGTAGTGTCGGGTGTAAGTGTCGGGTAAGGGTTCTAGGCGTCACTAGACAAGTGACGGAGGTAAGTGTCGGGAAAAAGGGGTTTTATGCGGCACTTATGCAAGTGACGCAAGATTAGGGATTTTAGCGACACTCAATGCGTCACTTAAGTGACGCACGAAGTGACACTATACTGCAGTCATCGTTACGACACTTAAGGCTGTTGACGGATTTTTGAGCCAAAAACGAGTTTTCAGGTTTCCGTTTGGTCTGATTCTTTTACCCAACCCTTATATGGATATTTTAAGATTAAAGAAACAACTAAAACTTTAAAACAATTGAAATCGAACGGTTTCGAGTTTTTGTCGGAAACTTACAAGTTAACACGCGAGAAATCCGGAAAGATGGGAATGTAGATCGTGACGCGGTGGTTCCTTTCTTCCAAACGAGTAAAACGATTTGAGCGAGTTTGGTGGTGTTATTTTGTAAATTATGGTGATGGTGGTTTGGTGGTAAGATGAGAGAAAAAGAGAGTAAGAGAGAGAGTGTGAGATGGTGGGAATGAGGGGGAAAGGAGAAAGGGAGGGGGTTTTGGTGGAGCCTCCTCCACTCAGTCTCCGTCACTATACTCCCCGTGGTGTTCGTTTCCCCGGTCGTTTAGACGTTAAATAATTATTTAAAATATTTAATTGTACATTTTTAAAGAGCAATTAATTACTCGATATTATGTTGAAGTATTTTATCAGAAAACTTAATACTTGGATTATAAATCATGACCTTAATTTATTTTGTTTTGTTTGCGTGTTTACGTTTTAATCGTGTAAGTTGTTAATTATACGAAATGAATATGAAATATTATCAGAATAATATTTTGGATATAAGGTCGTTATTAAATAATGTTTTCTTATTCAATAAAATTGTTCACCAACGTCCGTATTTAATTGAGCCAAATTACATTCGATTTAGAAACGCGTGCGATTTAATCAAATCGCATATTCGTATATATTCGACAATATATATTTCGATACATTAATTAGCCTAATACAGAACTAATTACATGTATTAACAGTTAATTAGGAACTAATTACTAGTCATAATTTGGCGGGTGTTACACCAAGCTTAAAAACGATAACACTAACTTTCATCAAGGAGTTAAAGAATCATTAAGCACTGCTTGGGAACGATACAAGAAGATAATTGAAAGATGTCAGAACCATCATTTGGATGAAACAAATCTGGTCTGTACATTCTACAACAGTTTGAATCCTCAACACAAACAAACCCTCGACGCTGCTTCATCCGGAAATTTCATGCTACATACCTCTGACGAAGCTTGGAAATTGATCGAGACGATTGCGACACATCAGCATAACTTGGAGTCAGATGAATCTACTTCAGAAGGAAGGAATACTTCTAACCAAACCTTAGACAAATTAAGATCTCAACTCAATTCCATCACTCAAATTGTCAAGGATTTGCAAGAATCTTCAAACCCTAAGCTACAGAAGATACCTCAAAAGTTCCTCTCAAGCCGAAGGGCCAACGAAGAAATTCTTACAACCAGTGGAAACCCTAATCACTCTCTTCATTCAAAACCTTTCATTCAACGGTTTACCACACAACCTGTAACACCCCCAAGTTTACTGTTTAGCGGAAGCAAGCTTTGGGATGCTACCAATCAATAATCAAAACACACAAGGCATATAATGAACGACTCTATATGCGTCGTTTTACAAATACATTGAAAATATAAGTTTTACAATGTATAAATGTTTACAAAAGCCCAATAATTACAATGTTTAGAGATTAATCGGCATAACTTAGTTACAAAATATAGTAATGCAAAATAATCTCCTGATGTGCATGCTGACTCGAGCTATGGGCATCCTGAGTGAACAGGTCCTACTCCTGTTGGGTACCTGAGAACACATGCTAAAAAGTCAGCTAACGCTGGTGAGCTCACAGGTTTGCATAATAAATATGTAAGTGTGAACCACAAGATTTGATGGTAACCGTTTGAAATGAATCAAATGATGTATATGTCTGCCATGAGGTCGGGTGTCAGGATCACAATAAAGTGCTCGATCGTGGGTGCCTCCGAGCGAGTGTCTAATCCACACTCGTATGAACAAAAGTTAATGCGTCCGTTTAACCAGTCAATGCTTGTTGACCCGGACGAGGATGGTCAGTCCTATATGGTACCATACACTAACATTCACGCTACATAAAATATTACCAGAACTATGATCGTAGAGGACTTAAAAGTGATTAGAAAACACCTCATGCAGAATATAGTGAGCTTTGTACTCGTGTTCACGTGTAAAACAGTTAGAGCATGTATTCCCACCCCGGGAGTAAAAACAGTAAAAAGTCGGGGCTATGAGACTCACCTGAGGCTGGAGGTTTGCAACGAAGCAATAAGATGTAATAATACGGGGTGTCCGAAGGCTGTGACCTGTTGGGCGTTTATAACGCGGAAGGTTAAATAGAATGAGTAGGTATCTTAAGAGATAACCTATGCTAGTTGTTCATCCAACTAGTAATGTCCAATGATTTGATTTGATTGATAAGTTTGAGTTTTGAAAATGTGTACAGCCCGTTGGTGATTATTTGCAATAATATTATTATTATGTCGAAGTGTTATACTTAAAAAGTATTTACAAACTTTAGGTGACGGGGGTCCGGGGGCAGCGCCCCTGGTTAGCGGGGTCCCAGGGGTGGCAACCCCTGGTGGGGTCCAAGGGGCTGGCCCCTGGCTGGGGTCGAGCTGCCAGGTCACTAGAGGAGGATGATGACATCCTTGTGGTCACTAGAGGAGGAAAAGAGACTGAAAATGAGAAATCCATAGATATTCCCACAACTGAACCTTCTACTTCTCTGCCTACTGATTCAATTTAAGTTGACACCCCCGTCACTTCTCCCGAACCAGAACCTTCTAAAGCCCCAAAAGATATTAGACCCACGCGAATACCGTTCCTTGGTAGGCTTAAGAAAGAAAAACAAGAAGCTCAATTTGGAAAATATCTAGAAATGTTCAAAACCTTACACTTAAGTGTTAGATTTTTAGAAGCTTTAGTTGAAATGCCTAGTTGTGCCAAATTCTTTAAGGAACTCTTATCCAACAAAGAAAAACTTAGACAAATAGTTAACTTACCCTTAGATGCAGAATGTTCATTAATTATGCAACAAGGACTACCCCCAAAGCTAGGAGACACTGGCCATTTCACTATTCCTTGTTATCTTCAGGATGTTCAAATAAGTAACGCCTTATCTGACTTAGGAGCTAGTGTAAACCTTATGTCATACTCTATTTTTAGGAAACTAGGATTAAGCGAACTATTACCAACTCGAATGACCATCCAGTTAGCCGATAGATCAGTTAAACTCCCTCGAGGAATTGCTGAAGATATTATGGTTCGTGTTGATAAATTCGTCTTTCCTGTTGATTTTGTTGTTATGGATATTGAAAAAGACGCCCATGTTCCACTCATCCTTGGCAGACCTTTCCTAAACACTGCCAAGGCCGTCATTGACGTTAATGAAAAATCTTTAAAACTTCGAGTTGGAACTGAGGAAGTCACCTTCAATGTTGATAAACTAATGAAACATCCTATGGGAGAAGATCTTGGTCTTGTAGACTCATAATCTTCCACTGCATCAAGAGAAGTTCTATGCCCTTTAAAGAATTCTAGCCCGCAGTTCAAAACTATTATGACTGCTCCGCTTGGGCAAGGCACACCAGTCACTCTTCTAAGAAGGAACCCGACTCCTGAAGTATATGATTCATCTTTCTCAAGGGAAAAAGTTCGAGGGATGCTCAAGGAAATGGAATCAATGTTTTCACCACTTGAACCATAAAGATCAAATCTAGAAATCACCATAAGCACTTCTTCACCAGCTCAATCTCAGAAGTTCGCACTCACTGAAGACAACGATATCATCATCACTGGGGAAAATGCAACTTCCACATCATCGACTGTCAAATACGAGCTGAGGAAGGATGCATTCTCTGATAAAACAGAATGGGTTGAAATAGCTTCAGCCAACACATCAGATTCACCTCTTGAAGAATCAGTCTTCCAAACAAAGTTTGATGAATTCAAAAGAGTTGAAATTGCAAGAATGAAGCCTTCCACTGAAGAACCGCCGAAATTGGAACTGAAGGAACTACCCTCTCATCTGGAATACGCTTTTCTCGAAGGAACTTCACACTTACCAATTATCATATCCAAAGATCTGAAGCCTGAGGAAAAAGCCAAGCTCATCCAAGTTCTTAAGTCACATAAAAAGGCAATTGTTTGGAAAATCTCTGACATATAAGAGATCAGTCCAAACTACTGCACACACAAGATTTTAATGGAAAACGACTTTAAGCCATCAGTTCAGAGACAGAGGAGAGTCAACCCGAAGATTCAAGACGTGGTCAAAAAGGAGGTTATCAAACTTCTTGATGCTGGCCTGATATACCCTATTTCTGGTTCTCCATGGGTCAGTCCCGTACAGGTTGTTCCGAAGAAAGGAGGTATGACGGTGATTACAAACGAACATAATGAACTTATCCCAACAAGAACCGTCACCGGTTGGAGGGTCTGCATTGACTATCGCAAACTAAACGAAGCCACCCGCAAAGATCATTTCCCTCTTCCGTTTATTGATCAGATGCTTGAGAGATTGTCAGGAAATGAGTTCTATTGTTTCCTCGATGGATTCTCTGGCTATTTTCAAATACCTCTCGATCCGAAGGACCAAGAAAAGACAACATTCACATGTCCCTATGGAACATTCGCCTACCGATGTATGCCTTTTGGGCTATGCAATGCACCTGCAACTTTCCAGAGATGCATGGTGGCAATCTTCTATGACATGATTGAACAGTGTATGGAAGTATTCATGGACGATTTCTCAGTCTTTGGAGACTCCTTCACATCTTGTCTTTCCAACCTAGTCAGGATGCTAGCTCGATGCGAAGAATCAAACCTCGTTCTGAATTGGGAAAAATGTCACTTCATGGTGAAGGAAGGAATAGCGTTAGGACATCGAATATCTAAAGCGGGAATTGAAGTCTATAAAGCTAAAGTTGATACTATCTCAAAACTTCCAGCACTTACTTCTGTGAAAGCAATCCGAAGTTTTCTAGGTCACGCCGAATTCTACCGTCGCTTTATTAAGGATTTCTCTAAGATTTCTCGACCTATGACTCGTCTTCTCGAAAAAGATACTCCGTTTGACTTTACAGATGACTGTCTTAAAGTTTTTAACTACTTGAAGGAATAGCTCGTGCATGCACCGATCATGGTTGCCCCCGATTGGAGTTTGCCATTTGAAATCATGTGCAACGCCAGTGATTTCGCAGTTGGAGCTATACTAGGACAACGGAAGGAGAGACACTTTCAACCGATTTACTACGCCAGCAAAACTCTCACAGACGCTCAAGAAAACTATACAACCACTGAGAAGGAACTGCTAGCGGTAGTATTTGCTTTTGGTAAATTTCGTTCCTATCTTATTTTGTCCAAAACTATTGTCTATACAGATCATTCAGCTCTTAAGTATCTCTTCAAAAAGCAAGACGCTAAGCTAAGACTGATGAGCTGGATTCTACTTCTACAAGAATTCGACATAGAAATCAGAGATAAAAAAGGAGCAGAAAACGTTGCAGCAGATCACCTCAGCCGATTAGCAAATCCAGCAATGGAGAAACTTGAAGAAAGAGATATTCAAGACCAGTTTCCAGATGAACAACTCACGAACATCGTAAAGCACCCCCAGGGACCTCAATGTTCATATGATCCCTCGTATGCTGATATTTCCAACTTCCTGGTGGGAGGAATTGTCCAGAAAGGAATGTCAACTTCTCGAAGATGAAAGTTCTTCCGCGACTCAAAGAATTATTTTTGGGACGATCCTTTCCTATTTAAGGTCTGTCCCGATCACATCATCAGAAGATGCGTCAACGGGAAAGCCGGACATATCCTCTACCAGAGCCACCATGGACCAACTGGAGGCCACAATGAAGCTAACAAAACCGCACGGAAAGTGTACAATGCCGGCTTTTATTGGCCAACCATTTTTCAAGATTCTTACAACTTGGTGAGACGCTGCGATGCTTGCCAAAGATTTGGTAACGTGTCCGCACGCAATGAAATGCCACTTACCAACATCCAATCTTGTGAAGTCTTCGACATTTGGGGATTAGATTTTATCGGACCCTTCCCTAAATCTAACGGTAAAGAATACATTCTGGTTGCTGTTGATTACGTTTCCAGGTGGGCCGAAGCGCAAGCTCTCCCAACAAACGACGCCAAGGTCGTCACTAAGTTTCTAAAACAACTATTTTGTCGATTTGGAGCTCCAAGAGCCATAATCAGTGATCGCGGCACACATTTTTGAAATATTCACCTAATGAAAACATTGCAACAGTACGGCGTCACTCACAAAACTTCAACAGCTTATCACCCACAAACCAATGGGCAAGCTGAAGTGACAAATAAGGCTTTGAAACGGATCTTAGAATGAACGGTGTTCAGTCATGGAGAAAAATGGTCTGATAAATTAGATGATGCGTTGTGAGCATTCAGAACAGCATATAAAACACCATTAGGAACCACACCATATCGTCTGGTTTATGGTAAAGCATGTCATCTACCGATAGAGTTGGAATATAAAGCATACAGGGCGCTGAAGAAATGTAATTTGGACATTCCCACCATAAGATCTCATAGGAGAATGCAGCTTAATGAACTAGCTGAGTTAAGAGATAAGGCGTACGATAGCTCCCTGAAATGCAAAGAAAGAACCAAGATGTTCCATGATGCAAGACTCAAGCTAACAAAGTTTAAACCAGGGGATAAAGTACTTCTCTTTAACTCACGTTTCACGAAGTTCTCTGGAAAATTCAAAGTCAGGTGGAGTGGACCATTTATAGTCTCAAAGGTATTTTCCTTCGGAGCAGTTGAACTCGAAGCTCCGGAAGGTAACTTTAAAGTTAATGGTCAACGCTTGAAACATTACATTGAGGACTTCCCCATTAATGATGAAGTCTACATTTTTGAGCCACCTTGAATTATTCCCAGGTATCAAGAGTCAAGTTAGTGACTCTCTCTTAAACAAGCGCTCTTGGGAGGCACCCCAAGCTTATCTTAGAATAATTTTTTCTTTCTTTTATTTTTTCTTTCTTTTATCTTATCTAGTATTATCATTCCTAACTAAATAATGTAGGATCGCTACTTATCTGACAGCCTTTGAAATTTATAAATCTGAGATAAGTCTTCATTATTAATATGCAAATGCAGAAGTCCTGATGACACTTACAAATTAAAATCTTTTACAATCATCAGTCCTTTTCGCATTTGTATATTCTTATAAACTTGAATGTTACCTGTTTGTTTATGTTTTTCAGATAAATCCAGCAGAAACCAGTAAAGAGAGCAAGAAGCAAAAGAAAACCCGCAGAGGCAAGAAGAAGAAGAAGACTGTTGTTCAGGATGAGAGTATGATTGATGTACTGACTACTCCGGGGGAGCATTTGAGTCCTGCTGCACCACAGTCTGCTCCATCATCTGGGAAGATCCCGACCTTGGATTGTGGGATCACTACTGTTGACCCAGCAGCTGCTTGGGCGCTCTTTCAGACATTGTCCATTCATCATGATTCAATGGCTGAGATCCGTGAGGCAGTCGGTCTACCGAGACTTCAGGACATCCCTTACAGGCTAGGGTCTGGTCCGAGAGCTTCTCGTCCACCATGGTCATTCCTCCCTCCTGCACCTAGCACTACTGATGCTCCAGCTCAGGATCCGGGTCCTTCGATTTCACACGTTTGTTACTCTATTCATGCACCCAGGAATCTTTGTATTCCAGAAAATGGTCATTGTTCCGTCATAAGGGCAATGTTGAAGAGTTAAACAACCTCCTCCGATCAGAATCATGATAGCTTAGTTACTTAATGACATACTGATTGAATCAATCAGGTAGGTGCTAATACTTACACCATAAATACTTAAGACAAATAAAATACAAATCTTTATAAAGACGTTTTCATAATTTATACTAAAACGTCAGCCCAATGCAACTCTAACGAAGTCACAACAAACACCCCCTTTATCCTGATTGCTATCCATTTATTTTACTTTATTTCCAAGTTTAAATTAGTAGTATAATTTAGAAAACCAACAAAAACAAACTCCCAACTATTTTATATAAATCCTCCACTAGCTAAAATCGGTCATCGTGATAACTTTTATTCATAATACACTTGATTTAAAGAATGACCATGGGTCATACTTGTCATTATATAGCTTTAGGTCACATAGCACCGGTAAACTTAGGCCCTACAATAATAAATATAAAACTACACCGACATGCCATCGGTAGTCGGTCCAACGACAGGGTAAAACCTGACCAACCGTTGGTGGCGCGTCAAACCTCCTGTTGCATAACACCATGATCCACCAAATTGAAGGCATTTTTGAAATCTACCAACAACATCGAGAGTCCTACGTCATCTCCACGGTCCTCAATCAACCGATTCACGGCATGAAGGATAGCCCACCCCCCCACCCCCCGATACCCCAACACCTAACTGAAATTCATTTAAATAGCCATCCAAAGAATGGCCAATCATAGTAGTGCAGACCTTGGAAATTAAACGCCTTCAAACAGTCCCTACAACAATAGGTTGGATACCACCACCCGGCTTGACCAGAGGTGTGAGAGTAGCACTAGCAATATACTCACCCAACCTCTTGGGGAATTTTCGAGGGAGAAAGAGATTCACCACTTGGGTAATAGAAAAGATTAACTCATCAAAAATAGCCACAGGAGCTCCGCTTAAACAATCCATAAGGTGTTGGGCCCGCAAACCATCCTGACCACAAGACGTACCATGAGGGAAAATCTTAATCATATCAAGAACCATAGCAAAAGATGCAATGAGATGATGATTATCAAAAGGTATATGCGGCAACGAGGGAGCATTTTTGGAAGGGTGCTTAGCCTTTAAGTCCTCACGAGTGTCATCATTATAAGGAGCAATGCCAGAAGAAGAAAGAACCCTGACGGCCGCCGAATAATGGCCATCACAAATCTTCCTCTAACATTGCTTGACATTACAGTCACTCAAGTCCAAGTCTTCCTTATCAATATTAGACCATGATGGGGGGATTCAGCCAAAGCCTCGCTCACAAGCTGCGAACAACCACCCGGTGTGCCCCAAGATCGAATGGCACAAGCAGTATATTCTCCCTGGCGTTGACACTTAATAGAAGATCTACACTCAAAATTACTCCTCCGGCAAAAGGTTTTAAGGAGACAAAGAGGCAAGACTAACAAACCAACCCAACAAGAAATATCATCAGGCGCGCAGATCACCTTATCAAGGGTCCTTTTAATACCCGAGAGAACCCCAAGCGACACGTTGAAGGGATGGATTTGATAGTACGCAACCCCTTAGAAAGCAAAGTATCAAGGAGGGTAAAATCAAGACCACCATACACGTCCAAACCCAAATCTTCAACATGGGAATGTTGAACAGAAGAATGAACTTTTGATATCAAACAACACGAACCTAACAACACCATCACCACAATCAGGGGAGGTGATGCAAGATCAGAACCCTTGCCATGCCAACACTTAGAACGAAGAGAATGTGTCTTAAAACAAACCCCACATAACCAAATGCCCATACGTTTAAGTGTAACTTCCGCCGCATCAAAAACAACACGACTAGTAGCCAACGAATGTTTAGTGACAGCAAGCGCATCAGCTTGGAAATGACGATCACGAAAGTGACTGATCAACGAGGTTTTGGTGAGGTCGTTTCCACCGCCATCTTGACAACCACTAAAGCCACAAAAGGGCAACAAACAAACACAACAATCAAGAAAATCCTGAACAAATCCCAAAACTTGAAAATGATCCTTGTTCAAAAACCACCACAGGAAATGTAGCCCAACCAAAACTCGACAAAAAAGAAGCAAAATCAGCCGCAAACCGAACAAAAGCAATTCAGGAACACCTACAACTAATCGTCGTAAAATCCGAACATAATGTTCGGAAAAGATGCACAGCTTAAGCCCGAACAAATGCAAACACACCAACTAAAATACGAACAAATAATTGCCCAACTAACAATCATCTAATATTATTGTCCTAAATCCCAGTTGTTATTTCTTAACTCTTTTAGTCAAATTCTTATACGTCAATTCAATTTTTCAATTTTGGACCATTCAATCGACCATCTGTATGTTTGTTTAAACAAGGCAACTTTTGACCTGCGTGTAGCTGCGGAATTTAATATATACTTATATTAGCTTATGAAATAATTTGGTATATGCGCATGCACAACTAAAAGTCAACGTTACGTATGTAGTCAAATTCGAATATTTGAGCATTATTATTATTATTATTATTATTATTATTATTATTATTATTATATGATAATAAGAGATTGTTTAATGTATAACATTGTTGTACTTAATCTAGCAAAGAACCTTATTCTTGTCGGTGTCAAGTTTGTTACATTGTATGATCACGGAACCGTTGACTTGTGTGACTTATCTTACAACTTATGTCTCACGGATGATCATTTGGGAAAGAACATGTCTCTTTCTTCCCTCCATACGGTCCAAGAGCTCGACCCTTCCGTCGTTGTATCCGCACTAACCACCAAATTAACCATGGAAAAGCTTTCTGAGTTTCAGGTGAGCTTCTATTCGCACTTAACTACTGATTTTAACTGTAGAAATGCATGTTCGTTTTGTTGACGATGATATTGTAAATATGCATTTGTTGCTTCGGGCAGTAGTGTTCACATATATTGGTCTGACCTGTCTGACTTATCTTGCAACTTCTGTCTCACGGAGGATGATTTTTGGGAAATAACAAGGCATTTTCTTCCCTCCAGAAGGTGCAAGAACTCGACCCTTCTGTCATTGTATCCGCACTAACCACTTAATTAACCACGAAAAAGTTTTCTGATTTTCAAGTGAGCTTCTATTCTCACTTAACCACTTATTTTAACTGCAAAAATACTTGTTCGTTTGTTGACGATGACATCTTAAATATGCATTTGTTGCTTCAGGTGGTAGAGTTCATGGACATTGCCCTGGAGAAAGCTACTGCGTTTCAGGATCGTCTCTAGAATTTTAGAGGCCCTGGGCAAAGTTATTGCATTACGGAAATAAGGCCCTATAACTTAATGTCAAGTAAGATAAGATTTCGATGAAAATGATTTTTAACGATCCGATTTCTTTTTTTAAAAAAAAAATATTTCTCTTATACCTATTTATTATGATATGTTAGCATGCGATAACATTCATGTCCACATGGGTAGGATCATCTACGAGATTGTCGGGGATGGAAGCAGAATGTCCTAATGGATATGGACATTTCATGATGAATGTCCTAATGGACTTGGACAATTCGTGATGACCTTCAATGGATCAATCGTGTAGGTGTTGGCTAGCATGCTGAGCAACATTCATGTCCACATGGTAACCCATCATCTAATATTATTGTCCTAAATCCCAGTTGTTAGTTCTTAACTCTTTTAGTCAAATTCTAATACGTCAATTCAGCTTTTCGATTTTGGACCATTCAATCGACCACCTGTATATTTGTTTAAACAAGCAATTTTTGACCCGCGCGTCGCGGCGGAATTTAATATATACTTATATTAGCTTATGAAATAATTTGGTATATACGCATGCACAACTAAAAGTCAGTGTTCCGTATGTAGTCAAATTCAAATATTTGAGCATTAATGACAGTTAGTAGTAAATAAAATGAATCTAAATTGTTTTTTTTTGTCAAATCGAGTTAACCGATTACTTTTAAGATAATACATTGATTAGTTGAGTGTTTTAAAATTTATATAAGATAAGCATACACATAAAAAATAGTAAAATACAAAAGTTAAAGTGTACTATGTTTGTTTATAATTTATATATCTAAAACAGATACACTTTAGAAAAGATAAATTATATGTAATTGTCAAATTTAGATTGTTTCTAAAGAAAATAAAGGAAAATATTCTACTATTTATATATAGTATATTTCATTCATCTCCTTATATTTATATGAGGTTCTGATATAAATTTAGTCTAAATCTAGTTACTAACAAAAAATCTCAATAAAAGAGATGTCAATTTCTTATGTAATGATAAGATGTATTATACGTATCACATTACTTGGAAAATTTAGAGGCCTCGAAATTTAGAGGGCATTGACGGTCAATCACCTCGCCCACCCTCAAATGTGGTCATACGTTTCTAATTGTTTTCTTTGTGTAATGCTTAGGATGATGATACCAATCATCACATTGAGCTAATAGTTGGGCTTGCTAATATGAGAGCCAAATATTTTAGCATCCCAGAAGTCCATAAGCATAAAGCCAAGTTCATTGCTTGTAGGATCATCCCTGCTATAGCAAGCACCACAGCCATGGCTAGCGGCTTTATCTATTTGGAGCTCTACAAGGTTCTAAATGGTGGTTACAGAGGGGAAGATAGGCCTCGATATTCTTTTAGCCAAGTTCAGACGACATTTTGATGTGGTGGTGGCTTGTGAGGATGATGTTGATATTTCTCTGTTCTCAATTTGCTAATTAGTGATTTTTAGTTTCTTGTTGTTGATCATGGTTTACTGTTGGTTATAAAGCAGTTGAATCTTATAGTGTGAATTACTTACTAAACCATTCCTACCAAAAAGTGCTGGGAAGTCGAAATGCTTTAAGTGCTTTTAGTATATGTGATATACAAGATGTTTCTGCTTATTCTTCAAAGCATCTCCGTTGAATTAATACATGAGAGGTGAATAGTTACATTTTTTACATATAAAAATGATCAATCTGTACTAGAGATTGTTGTCATCTACTTACAAGCAGAAACTCACTCCATTCCAAGACCATCTCATTCCCATTTTGCCCTTCAACCTTGATCTTGTATAATATTTGTCTCTCATTCACGTGTTCTTTAGCTTCCATCGCCTCCACCCCCACCCCCCATTAAGCCAAAATTGATTACCGAACCTGGGTTGTTCCTTGACCTTCTGCCACATTTGATACTAAAAGAAAGATATATGAAACATACGGTGACAAGAAATGTGCTCCATGACTATTCTCGCTTCTCTAAGGAGGTCAAAGAACGAACTATACCCAATACAATGTTTCATTCTTTCAGCATCTTCTCCATCACCAAACGTTATGATTCCTCTTCGAAAGTAATAATTGCTAGGCAAATAATTAGAAACTCCCTCATGTGTGTTATAAATTGTATATGCTCAAATCAATACCGTAGACCAGACCTGGCCTTTGCTACCCTCAAATTAAAACAACTAAGGTGATTGATTAATTTAAGAATCTTGTGACAAAAATTGATGACTAATTAAAACAACTAAGGTGATTGATTATCTATGTTATAGCATAGATAATTACATTTCTATGCACGTGCCTAAGCCTATTCAATATAATCAATACATCAATTCTTATAATAAGAAGTTTCGTGTAAATGCAAATTACTACAAATATATTTCGATCCCAAATCCAGATTGAATTTCTATTGTTAGTTATATATCTTCCAACGATCATTTCTCTGCATTCTGCCACCAAACATTGGATACACATCTACGTTCATCAGTCAGATAAATGTGATCTAAATTTCAGATAGATGAGATTGATGAAAAATCAAATGAAGGTGATACCCAAAAGCAAGGTGGTATTTCTGGGAGATGCATCCGTTGGCAAAACCACCATACTTACGAATTTCATGTATCAGAAAGTCGATACCGACTATCATGTAATTAAATTTAATATCATTGAATTACTTTTATCATAAAATTCTCCCTTTTGCTCATATATTCTATTATATGTACACATACAGCATTTGTAGATTTATAATTTAGTGTTTGTTGATAAATTGCAGCCTACCATACAAATCGATTTCTTGTCAAGAACAATATACCTTAAAGATAAAGCAATTTGGTTCCAAATGTGGTAGGTTTCTGCATGTCTTATGCATCATGGTTTCCTTTCATATCCCCGATTATTCCCTGTATTCGGTTACAATGATATTAATTATTACAAGGTATTCACTGTTCAGGGATACTTCTGGCCAGGAGAAGTATAGGAGTCTAATTCCAAGCTGTATAAAAGATTCAGCAGTTGCACTCATTGTCTGTGATGTTACCAGTAAGTATAATAGCTCCCTTCTCTCGATCCGTATCTGAAATTTTCACTCGATCAAATCAGTTCACGTTCTTTGAACATGTTACTATATATTGTGCTACATAAACATGCTGTTACACTATTGCACTAGAAGAAAGCGTATTATTATACAAGGAATATACCTTCATTTAAATTTTGGTTGAGCGAAGTTCTTTTCAGACAGACAATCATTCTTGAAGGCTGAAAAATGGATAGAAGAAGTGCGTAATCTACGTGGAACTGATGCCATTATAGCTCTGGTTGGGAACAACTCTGATCTCCTTGAGAAGAGGTTAATTATAAAATATATCACCTGTTATAATTTATTTATTTTTATTTAGAAAGAGGTCAAACAGGTCAAATGTGCTGTCCAAAGTGCATTTTCAACTATACAACCTTCTACGTCGATGACCCATTTTAATCCGTCACTCCGATTGTCAGACCTGTTCGTCTTGCTACCTTTACAAACCTTGTTACAATCCATCATCTGTTTTTTCATGGTACTGATTCACACAGGCAGGTTTCAACTGAAGAAGGGGATTTCAAGGCTTGTGTACTTGGAGTAATGTTCACTGAGACCAGCGCGTGGATTCAACATTAAGGTGCATATTGGGTCAATGTTCAACATAATATTAAATCACTTGATATCATTTAACAAAGCTATAAGGCCATCTCTCTTATCTAATATAGGAGAGCCTATATTAACTAATCCCCTCCTAAACTAGCCCTACTAAGTTAATCTTTCCCTTACATTGACTTAGTTCCTTTAATCTCAGCCATTAATAGTCATTAGTAAAATATACTAATGATTAATTAATCTTAACATTTTTCCCTCTAATTTGTTCCAATTTTGCCCTTGTTTAACATCCCGTATCTTCCCCTCTGCAACCTACAGACGCCCAATCCACACACACAAAATCCAGCAAACCAATCAATCCCCAATTAAAATTTATTCATCTATCCATCTCTTCTTCTGCATGTCAACCAATTAATCGTCTCAATTTCTGTTGAAAACCTAACAATTGGGGATTGAACAGCAGCCATGTGCGACCGCGGACATGGGTGAAATTCCGATCAACAAGACCTTGAACGGACGGAGGTGGCGGCGGAAGAGCAACGGACGGAAGAATCTGTTAATTGCCGCGTCGGACGGCCACACCGGCGGCTAGCATCGGACGATTGTCAGAACCGTCAGTCGATTGTAACACAGGTATTACAATCCCCAATTCTTGTAGGGTTTGATAGAAGTGGATACCGAATTCCATTACATAATCGACTCGCAAGTTACACAGCTAATGATTTGATCATCTATGATGATGTATAAAAATCTGACTCGTATGTAATGTGAAATTGGGCCAATCTGTTACATACAAAAGCAAGATTATGGTGGTGAACTTGGTTTGCAAAATGCCATGACACCGCATTAGGTTGCCATTGTAGGTATGTTCTCTCGAGCCACGACACCACATCATCAAAAATGTTAAGATTAGATGATACCATATCTCATTATTATTATACAAATGGTTAACTTTAGTGATAATGCAATGACAGATTCTATTGGTAAATTAACCCATTAGTTTGATGTTATATTGTCCTTCTATGTGCACACCGAAGCATCCCGATTTAAGTGTTCATGGATTTCAGACATGCCTTACAATATTGGTTTACTAAAACTTGCCCTCTTATTAATTTTTTTTTGTTGCTTTTCAATTTACGTACAACTGCGTTTTTACATGGTTTATTTTTCAGCACTCGCAAAAGTTCATGGATGAATGATTGCAATTTCTGCTTTGCTTGCATTAAAACTGCAGGATCTCTGTTGAATGCCCAAACCATGCCTCTTTTAGTAAATGTGTTCCCAGTTGAAGCTCGGAAAAATCTCAGTTGAAGCTCTGAAAATTTTTGGTATACAACATCTAGAACTTTTGTGACTGTCTTTGTAAGAAATTTCTAATAAGTTTTGCTGGATAAAGGTGTTTCATCTGATTATATGGTACATGCTCGTGAATCTATACAAACACTACAACTCTTAAGTGGTGTTAAGAGTGATGTTAATATAGTTGTATCAATGATGATGGGCTTTTAATAATACATAAAAATTAGAGTAATGGTTGTCGATCCTACTAGCTGTAACAAAACACATTCAAAACCGGCATTCCTTGCTTCATCATCCATAATGAATCTCAGTAGAGTAGTAGACGACCCATGGGGATGCCCTCTCCCATGTAATGTCTTTATTAGATCACACAAATGGCCGTTGGGATTTTATTTCAATTTGACTTTTAGTATTCATCCATAATTGTTCTTATATTTTAGCCCGCAAATTTTGCGGGTTATAATCTAGTATATATTATGATTGTTGTAAATCTATGAGCTTGTGGATAGCCCACCTCTTACCTACTAGGTTATTAGGGTTTACTTTAATCCTTATATAAACAAGTTATTTGTAATCATTCTAGATTAATCACTCAATAATATATCTTTATTCCTCCCCACTTATTGTTCTTGTTCTTTCATTTTACAACACGTTATCAGCACGAGTTGCTCTAGAGAATAATAGGTAGAAAACTCTATATGTTTTTAATTTCATTTTCTTATTATCTTACAAACTCTTTTGTAGTTTACAAGAACAATCAATGTTCTATTGTGATTACAAAAGGAGAATTGTTATTTGTTATTATATTACAAGAACAATCAATGTTCTATTGTATCTACATTAAAAGAATCAATATACAATACCTCAAGTTATTGTTATATTGATGTTTATATTATGATTCACCAATATGAATCAAATAACATAACTTCATGTTAATGTTATTAATATATATTTATATGATCCTTTAGATCTATAATTTTTTTTTTCAATAACCTCATGTTATTGTTATATATTTATATATATGATCTTCAAGATCTATAATGATCTCTTAAAGAGAATCAATAATTGACATAACCTCAAGTTAATGTTACATTGAATGGAACCTCAAGTTCTATGTTAATTATATTTCATAATCATTTGATTATATTAATTTATTTAAGTTGCTTCATTTTATTTTATAGTCATTTTATTTCATCTATATACAATTTCGTAGATTAGTTTGCAACTATCACAGTTATTATATGGATAAAAATTGAATTAAAAGATAAACAAGAAGGATTTTATCAATTAATTAATTTTCTCGGTGGAAATGAGCCCAACATTATTGTAAATATATATACATGACTTTTCTTTATTTTAATTTAATAAAGATATGCATTGTGTATACGTTTTGTATAATCAACGAAATTTTAATCATATGTTTATGTCTACTTTCGAAATATCATGCATATATGTTGTTTATAATCTAATACTCCTATCTAGCAACAATTTAAATATACTAATACACTTGCATGTGTTTGATTTTTAAAACATAGTAATTGTTTGATTACATACATGTAATTTTGATTAAATAATATATATTTTTATTTTGTAGTTACAATGTTAGAACTTATAAAAATTAAAGTTCATTGATCTTGACGTCTCTATTAACAATTATCTCCATATCTCATATAGACTTTTTATCTTAAGATCTATTTTATTTTGAACAATCTTCGAAGAATTAATCTACATTACGGTAAAATATCCAAAAGGTTTGATCATCAAAAGCAATCAATGCTTTCAAAAAAACTCGCTTTATTAAAATGCACCTCATGTTGCAATATTCTAAAAATATCAGCGAGTACAATTCTTCAATGATCAATATCATCTCGACTATCCTTGATAGTGTAAAGTCCTTGAAGAGCTAATACCCACGAGAAATAAATATTAAAGAGGTATTACTCTAGCTCCTTGGCTTCTATTATAAATGAATGTGTAATTGAAGTACATATGGTCATAAACTTGACGTTTAATGAGTTTTGATTATTACATTAATTGGCGAGATCGGTGAGACCATCCCGAGTCAATCATGATGCGAAATGTATAACGGAACCTCAAGTTTCCTTGACATAATAATTTTACATGCATTGCTCTCAAGAAAATTTATACGTACTATTATTGGGACTCATTCCCTTAAAAGTTCTGAAATCAACTAGAGGGTATTTCATATATCCATATAATGAACCATTTAGAATTTTTAAATCGATGCATCGTCTAAATGGTCATGAAAATCGCAACCTAAATTTTGCGTGACTAAGTAACTCGGTTATTGAGATTACAAACACATATTAAAAAATATCAAATTTTGTTTTGATAATGTCAGTGAACGTATATATTGTTTAAATACATCAACATTTCCAGTTGATTGTAGTAAGTATTGAACATATATTAGTTCATACGTAAATTGCTTTTATCAAAAAGCTTAGTTGATAGAAAATCAACATCTATCTATTGTGAGAGCAACAAAGCTATTTATGCTACGGGGTCATGTTAATATACATGCAATAATGTGAGTTCGCATCGTGCCAATAGAAATACATTTCTCCCTCCTTACCATTCATTTTTGGTCCTAAAAAAATCATATATATATATTTGTGCGATATATGCTCAACCATAACGCACAACTATGAGACCAAAATGGGAGATATTAAAACAGCTTGAAGATGAATTATCAATATATAATATTGATCCTTATTGTATCAAGTATGAACTCAAAGTTCAAAGAGATAATTCATTTTTGATAGTTGTCAGACATATTTGTTTGAATGATAAGTTGTTAATGCTCCTATTAAAATGGCTAATAAGCCTATGTCACGTGAAACGTGAGTCGATTCTAAATTATATCCTCGAAAAAATGAGCAAATTATTAGATGGTCAAATCGAGGAATTAAAGACCCCAATTCAATCTAACGAAACTAGACATGAAGGTTCTATCAGAACCTCTGGTACCCAAAAATGAAGAGATCTCAATAAATGATATCATGTCTAGAACAATGTGGAATCAATATAAATGAAATCGATGTCGATAATATTATTGTTTATAATATAGCGCTAGCTATTGTGGTTGAGGATCATAAAATTATTTATACCAAAAAGTGAAAATATTATTGTATAAAAATACGCAATAAATTTATGAAATCTCTTAATACGAGATTTTTGGACTCATAGTCCATTTCATAAAGGTGTAAAGCCTATTGTATGACCGGTCTTTACTCAAAAGCGCAATGAGTATATATAAAGCTAGAGTGTTGATACTAAGGCTCTTTGCTAGCTATATGATAACTCACAAGTCTAGCTCATTTGCTATTTGATCCCTCAAGGATATAAAATGTTTAAAGATGCTTCCACTTTAAACAGCCTTATGCTTTATATAAAGGTTCTTAATTGAGAACATCATTTATTCAATTTGAATAAGATCTTATATCAAATGATTGGGAAGATCTGATAAAGGCATGTTTCACTATTTATAATGCCTCATGTTTTTCATAAAGGTCTCTCGAGGACACTGTCGAATCAAATAAGTCCTTATATCAATTTGGGCATGATAGATTCTTTATTAAATGGACATTTTAGCCCATATTTTATATACATTCTTTATGAGTATTTTGCAATTCATACATCCTTTGAACTTTTTACAAGTTTCTAAAGGCGAATAAATATTAATAATTGAATATGAAAGAAATGTCTTGTAAAGATAAACGTTTTATCATGGATAAAGAGTCATACATCCTCAAGATGTAGTGATTCTCGAAAGTTGACAATCCTAACCCCCAAAGGATGACAAATGTCATTAGACATTGATATTTCTCAATAGTCATAAAAGAGTTGAAAATAATTTATTCACATTTGTTAGCAAGATAACTTATTATTTATGAGAGGACACTCACTGTCTTGCATACATATAAAATATTTTTCAACTTGATGGATACATCAAAGATGATGGATCCATGACTTATCTCATAAAAGTTAGTTTTTTCTCATTAAATTCGATGAGATGATATTATTTGTCAACAAATTCACAAGTGATGTGATTATGAGGGGGAGAAAATAAATGTTTCACTATTTTTTTTCCTTGACCATGGTTTTGTCCCACCGGATTTTCCTGGCAAGGTTTTTAACGATGTAACATCCTCAACACATTAAAAGAATTATGTACTCTTTTTCCTTAACTAGATTTTTGTCCCATCGGGTTTTATTGTGACACCTGACGATTTAGGGTTACTGATTAACCCTCTAGAAACCCTAATTACGTGTGTTTAGTTTTGTATTAGGCTAAATGCTTGTAATTACTTGAAACTATTTGTATATTTATGTGAATATACACTTCCGTAATTGATTTATATTACGCTACGTAATTCGTTGTAATTACGCTCACGCAATTTGGTAAAATTGTGCAAAACAACCGGACGGAGTCCGACAGTATATACGACGTTGGTGAAAACTTTTCTATAAATAACTTAAATCTATTTTTAGAAGTTATTTATCATATATTATTATTTTAATATAATAATACCCGGAAAACCTAGACGTTTTGGTTAAAACGTCTCAAACGCAACGAAAACGCGCAGAACGCGCCGACAATCGAACGAAATTCAAAATACATTTTTGAATCTAAAATATATTAATTAGTGAAAAGTTATCAATTAAAATATCGTGTCTTTAAACGATAACGAAAAACGTCCAAATAAAACGTCACGCGATTTAAAATCCGTGCAACGAACGCGCAAATCGAGATCGATAAATTAGCGAAACATTTTTATAAATGTTTTTCAAGTATTTAGACCAAACACTTCAAATAAAAATATTGAAACTTAAATCGTTACTTAAAAACGCATATTAAACGTTTAACACCAAACCGAACGAGTAAACGAACCTAAAACGCAACAAATTAAGCTAGGAATGGAAAATGACCAAAATACCCTTGGTGGGCCCCCCTTGGCCGGCCCCCTCTCCAGCTCAAGGCTGCCCATTCCACTTCCCCCACTCACTTTCCATGCAAAACCCACTCATTATGTTTTCATGACAAACCACTTATCATTCATGCATTCCTTCATTTCCCATTCAAACACTCCAAGCAATTTGCTTTCTTTTCTCTCTCACACTTCCCCTCTCTAAACTCCAGAGAATCTCAGCCCTTTCCACCACCAATATCCACCATAAACCACCATTAAACACCACCAAATTAAAGAAGAAATCACAAGGAAGAAGCTTGGATCATCACCATCATCATCCACTCTTGTTCTTCTACATCATTCTTTGTGAGAATCACTAATCCTTTCACTTATTTTACTTTAATACTACTGATTTCAATGTTATAAAGCTCATCTATCATGATTATGTCCAAATGTAAGCTCAAAATACGTTTTTATGATTTATACACATGAACACATAATCTGCCTCAGAAAAGTCAGTTTACTAAAACACTCATAACTTGAGTTCTACAAAGAATTAGAAGATGTATTTTTTTTTAAAAGTTGCGTATTGAAAAGATCTACAAAAAGTTCTTCTATGACTCCTTCCAGAAACCTACGGAGTTTCTTAGAAATATGAATCTATGCGACTGACCTGCATGAAATTGAAAACTGTGTAAGGATTCATCCATAAATTTTATACCTAACAAGATGGACACCATAATTAATGGAAAAATTAAGTTAACCTCTAGACATATGGTAGAACAGCTGGTAAAAATCTTGGACTCTAACTCGGAATATAGCTAGTTAAGAAAAATAGAGAAAGTAAACCGACAAACCGAGAAACATGAACATGGACTGTTTTTGGACTTTTATAAAAACCGAGACTCTTGGTGAACTCCGGCATGAACCGACAACATATTTGGACCTTATAAACTGATATTTGGGTTGGGTGAAAGTTTCGGGTCAAACCGAGTAAGTTTGACCAAGTCAACAAAAGTGGCTCGTTTTCGAAAAACTTACTATATTTGGAAAGTAATAACAAAAATGGGTTTGGTTGACTTAATTAGTAACTTGGACCAAAAACTAATTTTAGAAAGTTTCCCGAACGAAAACCGACACTTGAAAACACTTGGACTAAAATGTGATTTTTGGACAGACCTTAGTGTCGCATGACCATGCGACACTAACCTTAATGTCGCATGACCTGCGACACTAACCATAGTGTCGCACCCCTCAGTGTCGCTGATCTATCATCAGTGACTTCAAACCTTGCGACACTACCTGCGACACTACCCTTAGTGTCGCATAACCAGCAGCGACTTCAATCTTGCGACACTACCTGCGACACTTGCCTAAGTGTCGCATAACCAACAGTGGAAACTACAAAATACACTAACAGTGGTAACTATGCGACACTACCTGCGACACTTGCCTAAGTGTCGCATAACAAACAGTGATAACACTTGCGACACTAACAGTGGAAACCTTGCGACACTCACTGCGACACTTACCCTAGTGTCGCATGGCATGCGACACTTACACTAGTGTCGCTAATGACAGAATATTTTAAACTTGTTTTTCACTAAGTATCGAACATAAGTAACAACTTATAACCGCACATGATACATACTGTAACAAGTATACGATGACACAAACTTGATAATAATGTCATAGAGAATTATTATTACAAACTTTCACCAACGGGTCGTACACGTTTTTGATAAACGAACTTGAACTACTATTTGGACATACTAGTTGATGAACTAGCTTTAGGTGGACATAAAACCCCCACCTACCCGATTGGCTTAAGTGGACATTAACCCCCACTTATACAATCGCTATAGATGGTCTTTTGAGACATCTACTTATACAACCTCATACGTCTAGGGCGTTAGGAGGTTGCACACGGGAACGAGAACACCCACTGCTTGCTACTTGATTATTGCTTGCTATCTGCTAAACCTTGGTGAGTTTCATAGCCCCTTTTTACTGTTTTTCACTGGGGTGAGAATACATACAACTGTTTTATAAACTGCTTTATGATCACAAGTACTGGAAACAACTTTCGATACGCATTGCATGAGACCTGAATAATCCACTAAAGTCCTCTACTTATCATAGTCATTAAAATTTGTGCGTGAGTATTATTGGGTGGTACCATCAGGGTTTGACAAACCTCGTCCGGGCTAGTCGCGCTAGCCAACCCACGGGCGCAGTATTACTTGTGAATTAGAAGTGTATCGGATTAGTACACTTACCGGAGGCAAACAACGTTAAGCTTGACTATGAGACTCATGCAAATGGTATACCTATATTGCAGGCAGCAATACGTTACTTATCGTTTGATAACGATACTTTTTACTTATCATTGATGAATGATACATACTTATGAAATCTTGTGGATCATTTTAGCAACTGATTACTTAACAAACCTATGAACTCACCAACTTTATGTTGACCTTTTAGTATGTATTTCTCAGGTAACCCGCCGCAGTAGGAAGCTTTTGGAAAGCTTAGCTCGAGTCGCATTGTTTTCAAAACATCAAGAGATTAGACTGCATGTAGCTGTATTTTGTAAATTCAGTAATGTATTAGAAATCTCTAATCGGTTTATGCGAACTCAAGAATTATTTTTGTAAACATTTGAATTATGGTAAATGTAACATTTTCAAACGTCTCATATAGAGGTCGTTTGCTTGATCTTTGTGTTGATGATATTGGATTTGGTCGGCGCCCCCGTGACACCTCCCACTTCCGCTGCCACGTGTTTTGGGGGTGCGACAGATTGGTATCAGAGACAAAGGTTATAGCGAACTAGGATTGCATTAGTGACCTAGACTATAACCGTTAGGTTAGTATTCCTTGTTTGGTATGACTGGTTCAGCAATTGCATCATTTGAATTTAATTTAACATAGCCTGATCAACTATGTACAATTAAAGGAGAATTGATGCAAGACCTGAAATGGTTATAGTGAATGGGAATGCATTAGAAGACTTTGACCGAGGATAGAAACGGGACCAACCCTATACGTGCTTATGTGCTAGGTTATTATATTTCTATATATGACCTTAACCTCTCGTATACTAAACTCCTTGCCACAGAAATGGCAGACTCTTCTAACGTATCGTCAACCGGCTTGAACAACGAAACTCAAACGCGGTCCACTACTAGGGGTACCACACCCTTACCTATTCCTACAACTCCAAACTCTCTCGAACCCCTTTACTACATGACCGGCGAAGCCCGGGTAGTACGAAGACGTCGAGGGAATGTCGGATCATCCCGAGCAAACCCTTACTCAAACTCTAATGCCAACGCCTCAACTGATAACCGCCGTATGGCATACGCCCGTAGATGGGACTGGCTACCCACAACTTTAAACACTTGGAGGTCTGAGGAAGCAATACAGATTCCTGCTGACCCCATGGACATTTCCCCGTACACACAAGAACCAATACACCACACTGTACCGGTGTTAGCAGCCCGACTTCATCGTCACGAAGAAAGGCTCGAAGTCCTAGAACGAGATCATTATATAGTAGAAAACTACCTATTGTACCGAAACGATGATCGCATAACACAACTCCTTCAAGAACAGGAAAGCATGAACCGTACTCTGGAAATGATTCATCAACAAGTTATAGATGACAGGAGTGCTACCGACCTCCTACAAGCAAGGTTGGAAGAAAGTGAACAACGTTCACGGGAAGCCGAGGAGTATGCTCGTGCACTCGAGCAGCGACTAACCTTAGCCGAAGAAGGGGCCAGGCAAACAAGCAGACTTGCGGATACTATAAACCGTCTTGTCACCCTAATGACGCGAGTAAACCTGCGCCAGGACTAGATCCATTCCTTCTATTGTAACCTATATGGGCAGGATGTGCTCAAACTTATTATCCATTATTATGTTTTGTAAACTTTCGAATCCCGACCGGATGTAACATTCCCGGTATCTTTTGTAATCCTTGTGATTGTTGTCTTTTGAAACTCGTACTCTGTATTCAACGTTCTGTTTAATGAAATATGGTTATCATTCTGAGTTGTTTTATGTTATCTCATTATATGTACACATCTGATATATCATAACCTCGCGCAAACCTTTTATATGTCTCATTTCATTGTTGTTCAGCAACATGCCTCCAAGAAGACATACTTACACCGACACCGAAATCGCTCAAGTCATTGCACAGAGCGTAGCTCAAGTCCTAGCTGCTCAACAAAATCCGGGCAGCGGAGGCGCACCTGCTAACACATCTACTCCAAAACCCTGCACCTATAAGGACTTCTTGAACTGTAAACCCTTGTACTTCAAGGGATCTGAAGGAGCTATCGGTCTAATACGTTGGATCAAAAAGACCGAATCTGTTTTCCGAATCTGCAATTGCGCTGAGGAAGACAAAGTCAAATTCTCTACCTGCACCTTATTTGAAGGCGCACTCACCTGGTGGAACTCCTACTCCCAGACTCAGGGACTTGATGTCGCCTATCAACTTCCCTGGGAAGACCTCAAAACAATGCTCAGGGAAGAGTACTGTCCCCGTGAGCAACTGCAACAACTAGAGGAAGAATTCTGGAAACTTACTGTTCAGGGAAACGACATCACCACCTACACCACTCGATTCCACCAGCTATCTGTCTTATGCCCATCCATGGTGGACCCCGAATACAAACGTATCGAGAGATACATTTGGGGGCTACCAGAATCAATCCAAGGTAACGTCATCTCATCACGGCCCGGGACCATCCAAAGTGCTGTCCGCATGGCACATGAACTCATGGCCCAGATTGTCCGCCGAGGGACAACCACTGAGAAAGCCATCGGGAACAACAAAAGGAAATGGTCCGGCAACAACCACAACCAACATCAACAGCAACCAAACAAAAAGGCCGAGACTGTTAAGGCCTACACCTCTGGTTCAGGGTCGGGGGACAAGAGAGGATACATTGGGAACAAACCTTACTGTTCCAAGTGTACGCGACACCATGATGGCCCTTGTACCTGCACCCAGTGCAAACGACAGGGACATCTAGCCAAAGATTGCAGAACCCCCAATCCAAACACCAACCCTAATGCACCAAAGGCTTGCTTTGAGTGCGGTAACACCGGGCATTTCCGAAATGGTTGCCCAAAACTGAGAAACAACAACAACCGCAGCAACAACAACAACAATAACAACAACAACCCTCGCGGTCGAGCTTTTGTACTCAATGCTGGAGAAGCTCGTCAAGACCCCAACGTTGTCACTGGTATGTTTCTCCTCAACGATTTAACCACTTCTGTATTATTCGATACCGGTGCTGATAAAAGTTTCATATCCGATAAATTCTGTCCACTACTAAACATCACACCCACTGCCTTAGATGCTAAGTTCACCATAGAATTAGCGAATGGCAAACTGATCGCAGCCAATAGTATAATACCTAATTGCACTTTAAACCTCGCCAACGAACTGTTCCCTATAGACCTCATCCCCGTGGAAATCGGAAGCTTTGATGTTATTGTAGGCATGGACTGGTTGTCCAAACATCGTGCCGAAATCGTTTGTTTCGAGAAAATCGTACGTATACCTCTCACTACCGGTGGAACCTTGATCATACAGGGGGAGACTAGTAGGCGGAACCTGAATATCATATCCTGTATGAAAACTCAAAAGTACCTGAGGAAAGGGTACTCGGCAATCCTCGCACATGTAACCGAAGAGAGGTCGGCTGAAAAGCGACTTGAGGATGTGCCCATCGTCCGAGACTATCCAGAAGTCTTTCCCGAAGACTTGCCAGGCCTACCCCCGCCTAGACAAGTCGAATTCCAAATTGACCTTGTGCCCGGAGCTGCACCCGTGGCACGAGCCCCATACAGATTAGCCCCATCCGAGTTGCAGGAGTTGTCCACCCAATTACAGGAACTCCTGGACAAGGGATTCATCCGACCGAGTTCTTCACCTTGGGGAGCTCCGGTCCTATTCGTTAAAAAGAAGGACGGATCCTTCAGAATGTGTATCGACTACCGCGAACTGAACAAACTTACCATCAAGAACCGATACCCACTTCCAAGAATTGACGACCTGTTTGACCAACTTCAAGGCTCGAGCTTCTACTCAAAAATCGACCTACGGTCGGGTTATCATCAACTTCGAGTTCGAGACTCCGACATCCCAAAAACAGCTTTCAGAACCCGCTATGGGCATTACGAATTTCAAGTGATGCCTTTTGGCTTAACCAACGCACCGGCTGTATTCATGGACCTTATGAATCGGGTGTGCAAACCCTATCTAGATAAGTTTGTCATCGTGTTCATTGATGACATCTTGATCTACTCTCGCAACGAAACCGAACATGGCCAACACCTGAAAACCATCTTGGAATTACTCAGACACGAGGAGTTATACGCTAAGTTCTCCAAGTGTGAGTTCTGGATGCGAACCGTACAATTCCTAGGGCATGTCGTTGACAGTCAAGGGATACGTGTTGATCCAGCCAAGATCGAGGCCATTAAGTGCTGGGAAGCACCAACCACACCAACTGAGGTACGACAATTCTTAGGTCTCGCCGGATACTATCGACGATTCATTGAGAATTTCTCCAAGATAGCATTACCTTTAACCTCACTGACTCAGAAAGACAAGAAATTCGATTGGACCGATAAGCAGGAGTCAGCCTTCCAACTTCTGAAACAGAAACTCTGCAGTGCACCAATCCTGTCCTTACCCGAAGGCACCGATGGTTTCATAGTTTACTGCGATGCCTCACGCCAGGGACTAGGTTGTGTGTTAATGCAACGTGAAAAAGTCATTGCCTACGCCTCTCGACAGCTCAAAACCCACGAAAAGAATTATACCACGCACGACCTCGAACTCGGAGCTGTCGTCTTTGCTCTCAAAATCTGGAGGCATTACCTTTATGGCACTAAGTGCACCATCTTCACCGATCACAAAAGTCTCCAACACATATTTGATCAAAAAGATCTCAACATGAGGCAACGTCGCTGGGTCGAGTTGCTTACCGATTATGACTGCGAAATAAAATACCATCCTGGCAAAGCAAACGTTGTTGCTGATGCCCTCAGCCGAAAAGAACGTTCAAAACCCCTTCGTGTTCGAGCCCTTGGTGTAACCATTCACAATGATCTCACCACTCAAATCCACACCGCTCAACTTGAAGCACTCAAAAATGAGGCCTTGCGAGGCATGGATAAACAATTCGAAATCAAACCCGACGGAACCCGATACTTCTCCAACCGAATTTGGTTACCAAACTATGGGAACCTGCGAAATTTGGTGATGGATGAAGCTCACAAATCTCGATACTCTATACATCCTGGTTCTGACAAGATGTATCACGACATTAAACAACGGTATTGGTGGCCCAACATGAAAGCTGACATAGCCATCTATGTTGGCAAATGTTTAACATGCGCCAAGGTTAAGGCCGAATACCAGAAACCCTCCGGGTTACTACAACAACCCGAGATACCTCAATGGAAATGGGAAAACATAACCATGGACTTCATTACGAAACTACCAAAAACACCGAGCGGTTGCGATACCATTTGGGTGATCGTCGATCGTCTCACGAAATCTGCCCATTTCCTAGCTACCAAAGAAAACGACAAGATGGAGCGTCTGGCTCGCATCTACCTCAAAGAGGTTGTGGCACGACATGGTATTCCCTTTTCAATCATCTCAGATAGAGATAGCCGCTTCACCTCTCGATTCTGGCAAACACTTCAACGAGCCCTCGGTACTTGCCTCGATTTGAGTACTGCTTATCATCCGCAAACCGATGGTCAGAGTGAACGGACCATTCAAACCTTAGAAGACATGCTACGAGCTTGCGTAGTTGACTTCGGAAACACTTGGGAAAACCACCTACCCTTGTGTGAATTTTCCTACAACAACAGTTACCACACCAGCATTAATGCTGCACCATTCGAGGCACTTTATGGGAGAAAGTGCCGATCACCCATTTGTTGGACCGAAATCGGCGAAAGCCAACTCACTGGTCCTGAAATCATTCATGAAACAACCGAGAAAATCATGACTATTCAAAACCGGCTGAAAGCCGCACGTGATCGTCAGAAAAGCTATGCTGACGTGAGACGCAAACCACTCGAGTTCCAGGTTGGGGATCGAGTACTGTTAAAAGTATCACCTTGGAAGGGTGTTATTCGTTTTGGCAAATGCGGCAAACTAAACCCTAGGTACATCGGACCTTTTGAGATTCTTGAAAGAATTGGTCTGGTGGCATATCGACTGCAGCTACCACCACAACTTAGTAGCGTGCACAACACGTTCCACATTTCTAATCTGAAGAAATGTCTGTCTGATGAGACACTCGTAATCCCGCTCGACGAAATCCACATTGATGACAAACTCCACTTCGTCGAGGAACCTATTGAAATCATGGACCGTGAGGTCAAACGTTTGAAACAGAGTCGTATTCCCATCGTTAAAGTCCGGTGGAATTCTAGGCGCGGTCCTGAATTCACTTGGGAACGGGAAGACCAAATGCGACTGAAACATCCACATCTATTCTTAGATACCTCACAGACCACAACAGCAAGCTAATTTCGGGACGAAATTCTCCTAACAGGGGGAGAATGTGACACCTGACGATTTAGGGTTACTGATTAACCCTCTACAAACCCTAATTACGTGTGTTTAGTTTTGTATTAGGCTAAATGCTTGTAATTACTTGAAACTATTTGTATATTTATGTGAATATACACTTCCGTAATTGATTTATATTACGCTACGTAATTCGTTGTAATTACGCTCACGCAATTTGGTAAAATTGTGCAAAACAACCGGACGGAGTCCGACAGTATATACGACGTTGGTGAAAACTTTTCTATAAATAACTTAAATCTATTTTTAGAAGTTATTTATCATATATTATTATTTTAATATAATAATACCCGGAAAACCTAGACGTTTTGGTTAAAACGTCTCAAACGCAACGAAAACGCGCAGAACGCGCCGACAATCGAACGAAATTCAAAATACATTTTTGAATCTAAAATATATTAATTAGTGAAAAGTTATCAATTAAAATATTGTGTCTTTAAACGATAACGAAAAACGTCCAAATAAAACGTCACGCGATTTAAAATCCGTGCAACGAACGCGCAAATCGAGATCGATAAATTAGCGAAACATTTTTATAAATGTTTTTCAAGTATTTAGACCAAACACTTCAAATAAAAATATTGAAACTTAAATCGTTACTTAAAAACGCATATTAAACGTTTAACACCAAACCGAACGAGTAAACGAACCTAAAACGCAACAAATTAAGCTAGGAATGGAAAATGACCAAAATACCCTTGGTGGGCCCCCCTTGGCCGGCCCCCTCTCCAGCTCAAGGCTGCCCATTCCACTTCCCCCACTCACTTTCCATGCAAAACCCACTCATTATGTTTTCATGACAAACCACTTATCATTCATGCATTCCTTCATTTCCCATTCAAACACTCCAAGCAATTTGCTTTCTTTTCTCTCTCACACTTCCCCTCTCTAAACTCCAGAGAATCTCAGCCCTTTCCACCACCAATATCCACCATAAACCACCATTAAACACCACCAAATTAAAGAAGAAATCACAAGGAAGAAGCTTGGATCATCACCATCATCATCCACTCTTGTTCTTCTACATCATTCTTTGTGAGAATCACTAATCCTTTCACTTATTTTACTTTAATACTACTGATTTCAATGTTATAAAGCTCATCTATCATGATTATGTCCAAATGTAAGCTCAAAATACGTTTTTATGATTTATACACATGAACACATAATCTGCCTCAGAAAAGTCAGTTTACTAAAACACTCATAACTTGAGTTCTACAAAGAATTAGAAGATGTATTTTTTTTTAAAAGTTGCGTATTGAAAAGATCTACAAAAAGTTCTTCTATGACTCCTTCCAGAAACCTACGGAGTTTCTTAGAAATATGAATCTATGCGACTGACCTGCATGAAATTGAAAACTGTGTAAGGATTCATCCATAAATTTTATACCTAACAAGATGGACACCATAATTAATGGAAAAATTAAGTTAACCTCTAGACATATGGTAGAACAGCTGGTAAAAATCTTGGACTCTAACTCGGAATATAGCTAGTTAAGAAAAATAGAGAAAGTAAACCGACAAACCGAGAAACATGAACATGGACTGTTTTTGGACTTTTATAAAAACCGAGACTCTTGGTGAACTCCGGCATGAACCGACAACATATTTGGACCTTATAAACTGATATTTGGGTTGGGTGAAAGTTTCGGGTCAAACCGAGTAAGTTTGACCAAGTCAACAAAAGTGGCTCGTTTTCGAAAAACTTACTATATTTAGAAAGTAATAACAAAAATGGGTTTGGTTGACTTAATTAGTAACTTGGACCAAAAACTAATTTTAGAAAGTTTCCCGAACGAAAACCGACACTTGAAAACACTTGGACTAAAATGTGATTTTTGGACAGACCTTAGTGTCGCATGACCATGCGACACTAACCTTAATGTCGCATGACCTGCGACACTAACCATAGTGTCGCACCCCTCAGTGTCGCTGATCTATCATCAGTGACTTCAAACCTTGCGACACTACCTGCGACACTACCCTTAGTGTCGCATAACCAGCAGCGACTTCAATCTTGCGACACTACCTGCGACACTTGCCTAAGTGTCGCATAACCAACAGTGGAAACTACAAAATACACTAACAGTGGTAACTATGCGACACTACCTGCGACACTTGCCTAAGTGTCGCATAACAAACAGTGGTAACACTTGCGACACTAACAGTGGAAACCTTGCGACACTCACTGCGACACTTACCCTAGTGTCGCATGGCATGCGACACTTACACTAGTGTCGCTAATGACAGAATATTTTAAACTTGTTTTTCACTAAGTATCGAACATAAGTAACAACTTATAACCGCACATGATACATACTGTAACAAGTATACGATGACACAAACTTGATAATAATGTCATAGAGAATTATTATTACAAACTTTCACCAACGGGTCGTACACGTTTTTGATAAACGAACTTGAACTACTATTTGGACATACTAGTTGATGAACTAGCTTTAGGTGGACATAAAACCCCCACCTACCCGATTGGCTTAAGTGGACATTAACCCCCACTTATACAATCGCTATAGATGGTCTTTTGAGACATCTACTTATACAACCTCATACGTCTAGGGCGTTAGGAGGTTGCACACGGGAACGAGAACACCCACTGCTTGCTACTTGATTATTGCTTGCTATCTGCTAAACCTTGGTGAGTTTCATAGCCCCTTTTTACTGTTTTTCACTGGGGTGAGAATACATACAACTGTTTTATAAACTGCTTTATGATCACAAGTACTGGAAACAACTTTCGATACGCATTGCATGAGACCTGAATAATCCACTAAAGTCCTCTACTTATCATAGTCATTAAAATTTGTGCGTGAGTATTATTGGGTGGTACCATCAGGGTTTGACAAACCTCGTCCGGGCTAGTCGCGCTAGCCAACCCACGGGCGCAGTATTACTTGTGAATTAGAAGTGTATCGGATTAGTACACTTACCGGAGGCAAACAACGTTAAGCTTGACTATGAGACTCATGGCAATGGTATACCTATATTGCAGGCAGCAATACGTTACTTATCGTTTGATAACGATACTTTTTACTTATCATTGATGAATGATACATACTTATGAAATCTTGTGGATCATTTTAGCAACTGATTACTTAACAAACCTATGAACTCACCAACTTTATGTTGACCTTTTAGTATGTATTTCTCAGGTAACCCGCCGCAGTAGGAAGCTTTTGGAAAGCTTAGCTCGAGTCGCATTGTTTTCAAAACATCAAGAGATTAGACTGCATGTAGCTGTATTTTGTAAATTCAGTAATGTATTAGAAATCTCTAATCGGTTTATGCGAACTCAAGAATTATTTTTGTAAACATTTGAATTATGGTAAATGTAACATTTTCAAACGTCTCATATAGAGGTCGTTTGCTTGATCTTTGTGTTGATGATATTGGATTTGGTCGGCGCCCCCGTGACACCTCCCACTTCCGCTGCCACGTGTTTTGGGGGTGCGACATTTATCTAGTAAGGTTTTAACGAGGCATAATCATTATAACAATGGACATCCAAGGGGGAGTAATGTACACTAATGTGAAATGGATGTCCATACCTTCAAAATATTATCTATCTAGATATGTTTATGGATTCATTCCACCCCGGAGAAAATGATAAACAATCATTATAATATCTAAGTCCACTTGGGGCTTTAATACACTTTTATACATTGCAATCAATCTCATATTATGTCATTTTTGTGCTACCCATGATATGGGATTATTTTACACAAAGAAAAAGCTAAATTTGGATACGCGGGTATTTGTCTGATCCACATAAGGTCAAAAACATGATATGTTTTCACCTGTGGAGACACCACAATTTCTTGGAGATCGTCAAATAATGTTAAATTTATTGAGTTTTATAAATCCAATCGAGAAGTGTCTACTCAAGATCGACGATTCAACACATCCAAGAAGAATGCGGTCTTAAGACAATCAAGGAAATCCAACATTTTATATGAAGACAATGTGAAGTGTATATCTCAAATCAATGAAGGGTATATCAAAGGAGATAAAACTAAACACATTTCATTGAAGTTTTTCTCAACTTATGATCTACAAAAGGATGGAAGCATTGATGTTAGTCAAGTCAGATCAAGCGAAAATTTGGCCGATTTATTTACAAAATCACTGCCGACAAAAGTTTTTGAGCAGCTAGTTCGGAAGATCGGTATTCGACGCTTGAAAGATATACATTAAATTCAGGGGGAGTATTATACGCACTGCACTCTTTTTCCCTTCATCAAGCTTTTATCCCATTGGGTTTTTCTTGATAAGGTTTTTAACGAGGCAGTCTATAGCGTATTGTAAACGGTGACTATCCAAAGGGGAGTGTTGTAAATCCATGGGCTTGTGGATAGCCCACCTCTTACCTACTAGGTTATTAGGGTTTACTTTAATCCTTATATAAACAAGTTATTTGTAATCATTCTAGATTAATCACTCAATAATATTTCTCTATTCCTCCCCACTTATTGTTCTTTCATTTTACAACAATGATAATATTATTATCGAACTTATTATTTGAGGGCCTCAGCCCGCATGTGTCTATTTTTAAGTTATTGATTTCATGTATTGGGTGGGGTTCAAATGAGAACAGAAATTTGTGTGAGAATGAGGGAACCAATGATATCAAGCCATGTGTACAAAGAGAATGTTCACATGTACAAAACCCATTTACCCCCAACATCAATTATCTCACAAACGACAAATCGAAAAATTATGAAAATTGCACCATTAAATTCAGCGTTTCATCCTCTTCGATTTGCCGACCCTCAAGGCATACTTTCGACGAGTTTTTTTTTTTTTCCATTTTTTTGGTGGGTTTCACATTTACTAACACATGTGTTAAAGTGTTGCGTTTAGGGTTTAGGGTTTGGGGTTTAGGGTTTGAGGTTTGGGGTTTCGCCCCCGAAATCCCAAACCTCAAACCCTAAACCCTAACCCCTAAACCCCAAACCCTAAACCCTAAACGCTTTACGAAACTCTAAACTCTAAATCATACTAAACCTTAAACCCTACTAAACCCTAAACCCTACTAAACCCCTAAACCCTACTAAACCCTAACCCTAAACCCTAATTTTAACCACAAATAAAATGTACAAACAATCACTAACACATGTGTTACTAATTTGTAAAACCCACCAAAAAATGAAGAAGAAAAAAGTTGTCAAAAGTATGCCTTGAGGGACGGCAAATCGAAGAGGAGAAAATGCTGAATTTTATGGTGCAATTTTCATGATTTTTCGACTTACCGTTTGTGAGATATTTAATTTTAAAAAATGTGGAGGGGAGAGAATAAAGTAACACATGACATAAATTTGTTGGTTCTCTCATTCTAACTCAAAATTGATGTACTCATTTGAACCTTACTCTTCATGTATTATTACAACTATATGTAAAGAAATGGTAGAGTTTGATCATGTTTATCTTTATTGGTGTGGCGGTTTTGTCCTAATTATGTAAAAAGGGCTCTATTAAATGTCAAGCTGACCCGATGTGAACATATCAAATAAAAAAGTTGCCAGCAGTTGACTGATTCACCGCCATTTTGACGCCATAATAAATCAAATAAATCTTGTGTCATCTCTTTTATACATTGAAGAACTTTTTGAGGATATTTACGATGATATTTTTCCTATATATAGAGTGACATATTGTACTTAGAAGTTTGTCGACTTCATATCAATCACTTGTTTGTCAGTGATTAAGTTTGTCTAAGTAAGATCTCTAGTCACCGAGTGTTATTTCAAATTGCGTGTTCAGTTGAAATACACTTTTGCGATTGTAATAATTAGCTAAAATATCGATTTGATCTTAAGCTTGGCTAGATCACTCCGCAATCAGTTAATTTCTTATCAATAAATTCAAATTCAGTCGCAACTATAGCATCCTTACAAGATTTCATACTTAAAATGTATACTCTTTTTATTGCTTTATACTTATAAACTGTTAATCATATACCAATGTGGTCATATATTTTCATTGGCTTAAAGTGTTAGAATAGAATATACGTGGTGAGTTTATCACTAATCTTTTATATATATATATATATATATATAGAGAGAGAGAGAGAGAGAGAGAGTTTGGATCAAATGAGAACACTTCAAAAATAAGAACGGTGAGAACACCTCATAAATGCACAACTAGTCAACAAAAATCATTAGATTCACAGTCATACATCTCAAATATGCAAAGAAAAATAAATGCACACTTTTAAAAATGCACACGATTGATGCACAATTATCTCTATAATTGTGCACCAATCGTTTTTTCGATTTTTGTGTATTTCCGAAAGTTCAAATCTATTCTAATCAATTTTTCTACACATATTTGAGATATATGAGTGTGAATCTAATGATTTTGGTGGTTAATTATGCATTTATGAAGTGTTCTTATCGTTCTTATTTTTTAAGTGTTCTCACTGGAACCTTACCCTATATATATATATATATATATATATATATATATATATATATATATATATACTAGGTGAAGGACCCACGATAACGCGGGCGATGACATTTTGATGCAGAGAATGCCTTTGGCCTCCAGCTCCTCTGGCTTAGCCGTCGATTCTTCGATCAACATGTGAAGTCGAATGTTTAAGCGATTCGAGATAATTGAAGAGTCAAAATGACAATTTATATTTGTCATATTCTATCATTTTATATTTAGTATTTACTTTATTTTAATTAGGATTTATCTTTTATGTATTGAAAAAGATTTATCTTCTCATTCAAGTTTAGGACTACTATATAAGGATTAGAGTATTAGGTTTTAGTTAGGTTATGATGAATTGAGAAAAGAAGAGTGTTACTCTTGAAGTCCCGATTTGGGCACCCTTTGAGGGTTTATTGAATTTCTGATCTTGTTTATTGTGTGATTTCTTCGATTCACAAACACCCCGTAAATTGTCATTTTGACCCTTCAATTATCTCGAATCGCTTGAACATTCGACTTCAAATGTTGATCGAAGAACCGATAACTTCACATGTTGATCGAAGAACCGACGGTTAAGCCAGAGGAGCTGGAGGCCAAAGACATTATTTGCATCACATTTCAATCTGTAAATGTTACAATTTAAATTTGAGCATGTTAGGATAGAAAGATATATCAATTGGTGACAATTAAAATTATATAATCTAATGACATAGAAATAAACAATATGTTGGAGTTCAATGTATATATACAACGAAAACACATGTTGCAAAAGCAATATAATAAAGACTTCATATTATTTCTAAGACACCTTATATACTACAATTCTTTTCTTTGTAGTAGTATTCTGCAGGTTGCCATCCTTGTCCCATATGAACACCTTCAATCCGCAGCATCAACCTATTACGTACGCGAATGCAGGTTTTGATAAAAGAAGTTCATTCCTAGACCGTGATTGACCTTGCCTCTTGTTGATTGTGATTGCAAAACACACAACTATTGAGAATTTTCTTTATGTGATTACAGAGAAATAAAAAATAAATAAATTGTAACTACACATTTGTACAACACAGTTGATGTCATTCAACATTTCCTGTCACAACTCATTCCCGGAACAATACTTACTATTACATTAAAAATAGAAGTGCTTAACTGTGTTGTTGGAAAAATTGCTGGATCAGGCTAATTCCGTGAATACCATTTAGATGATGTAAGTTTAAATCTAGGTAGCGAAATGGTAAAAGTAATACCTTCACAATCTCTGAGGGTTTCCATGGGCCTTGTCTGAGTGCAAGCAATAAAGAGCTAATTATCAAGCTTGAATAAAATCAAAATTAGTTACCAATAAAAGCTTGAAACTTTGCATAAGAACACTACCAGATTAGATACGAAGCTTAAAAGTCGCGTTCAATAATTCAGATACATATATCACATGAAAATTGTGGCTTTCTAAACGTATATACATAATGATATAAGAGCATGATTGATGCCAAATTTTCCATTATCAGTAGCAAGATAATATGCTCAAAAAACTTCCATAATCAAAATGCTACTATCTTATGTGTATGCATAAGTGTATCATTGGATACCAAGTTCTTCTATGATTAATAATTCATATTCAAAATGTTTCAATTTATATCCATGTCATATGACTCGAAGTAGCAATAGAATTCCATATTATTAAACAAAAATTACTACGTTAACTAAAAGCAAATACGAAAACAAATGAAAGACTTGATTTTTAATGAATTTGAAGGGTGCAGAAATTTAGGTTTTAACAAAGAAGCTAAAGAAAATAACACTAATGATCAACAAAAATTTAAAGAGCATAAACATAACGTTATTTACAGGTGTCGAAATGGGTGGGTCATGTGGCTTGTGCAAGTGGTCAAAGCATATTAGGTTGACCTCTAAACCTTAGACAGTGTCGAAATGGGTGATTTTCGTTATGCAAGTTTGACCCGTCAAAGATAGAACATGAGCAGAATCAGTCGGTCAGCCCATTAATATATATATTGGTCAAAAACTTACCTCGGTGCATGAAAAGATTGAATGCAAATTTCAGCCACATAACTACCTAAACCACCAAGCCAAACACTCACTTTGTATAATTATGAGAGGATTTAGCATCCAAGTATCCTATGAACCTGAAATTGTGATACAGACCTTTACAATCAGTACCTTTTGTATATTTCCAGCAAGTGTATAGAAAAACTAAGGGAATTAAAATCAACATATTTAAGCAAAGGCGTCAAATTCTTAAATGAACTAAATACTTTTTTATCCATTGTTAAATAACCATATCTAACTAATGCATTATTTTTTATTAGAAAAACAATATTGTTATAGTAGCATGTCATATTTCAATTAGGAGGGTAATGGGTTAATGCATTAAAGTATAATATGGATGACTTTCAAACCATTTAAGTAATTTGACACATTTCACTTTGCAATAATATCAGCTACACGATCGGATGATAAATTCCATTCTTTTAACAGACAAAAATGTAACTAATACTTGGGATACGTCAGATGTCCTTCTGGGAAGTAATGCAAATGTAGCTCAAACACATCATCAAAATCCTTTTCATAAAACACCACAACACTATAATGTCTATCAATTAAGAGATTCAAAAAAGAGAAAATATTTCTACCTTCAAATCATGTATTGTTACAACATGATAGTGATAAACAAAAAATCCCAACGAACTTCCAAATCTATACGTAGATCAGCTGCTTTTACTTAAACCTGTAAATTGAAAAAAAAAATCACAAAGAAAAGTGAAATATATGTAACGTTTGGAGACAGTATTCAGAATTTCTATGCTAATAGGTATTGAAAAGTTTACATGTTCAATTAGATTAGAGGTTACCCGTCACTTCCTCTGTTAGGTTTTAGCAAACATAACCAAAATAGTATAACACTCAATCAATTCAATGATAAGAATTGCTGGATTCAAGCCACTACAGATGACTTATTTCATTATTTGTCAATATTCACCAAACATGCAATAATTCATAAAGAAAAATGAAAAAAGCAAATTTATCCTTTAGCCAAGCAAGAACTTACAGAAAATAAAACATTAACGTAAGATAGAAACTAAAAATCTCAACTTTCAAAGAAGTAGATGTACAAAATAAAAATCAAACTTTTTCATTGGATTTTATAAAACCCAATTGAATCAACTCCGTAAGATACAAAATGTATTAAAAAATCAAGATTTTTTTATTTAATTTTACAAAGCTAATTGTATAAAATGAAAAAAGAAGCTTACTTGAGACAACTAAAGCACTAACAGGGGCATTAAACCCCATCCGAATCCACTAATATGACCTGATTGTGAAAAACATGATCCAAAATTCGATCAATCCCCAACAATTGCTTCATCTTCGTCATCATCATCAATCATCAATAAATCAAAAACAATGAGTTAAATATAAAATCCAGAAATCATAAGAGAATTTCAAAGGTGCCAGTTGCCAAAGGATCAAAAGATATTACATTTGATTGAACATAATATATGATTTTTTTGTGAAGAATAATTAAAGTGGATAAAACATACCTTTGTACTGAACGAACAATATGTCTACATCTAGATCGGAACACCATCTCTACATATTGAGCTAGAACTAATCTGAAACTATGGCTACCTCTCAATCCTTGGAGCAAAAAAAATAACCATAAATCCCTAATAACATACAAATGCTTAGAAAAATATATAGTCAGTTGATACATACATTCCTTTGCGATGACATACAGCCTCATTGGTCCATAAATCGCTACCTTATGGCAAAAAGTAATTGCCTGAATTTTAAAAACAACAAAACATTCAAAACAAAACATTAAATCGAACGAATCAAATCCTTGATTTAATTTAACATATATAACAAACGCAAACGGTAAATGTATTTAAAAGGGGTTTCTAGAAAACCATTATCAATAGTAAATCGTGACTAACCACGGATTATCGATTCGATGCCATATATAACTGACGATGGTTGAAACGTGAAGAAGCAGATTGTAAAAGATGGTGCGAGACGGTAGGAACACGCCGTCAAAGTCGTCGGAGGCTAGATACGGTTTTTTTTATTTGTACGATTAGAAATAGTTTTTTATTTTTGGTGGAAATCTCTTACTTATTTATTTATTTAAGTGTATTTTTTTACTTTGAAGATAAATACAAATTGATTTGTTGGGATATTTTGGGGCTTTTTTACCGGATTCCTTTTTTTTTCTTTTTGGTTTTTTTAAATAAATCGTTATAATTTCATTAATACAACCCATTATTAATAAATTTGTGGGAGGAAAGTGTAACTATGAAGATTAAATACACATTTATATTAATTAATAATTAAAATAATACTTATTTTGTAATTAATATATTGATTGGGGGAGAAAAGTGTAATTATGATAATTTAATATACACCGTTAGATCTTAAGAGAGGAACCCATCGAATGGTCCAAAATCCTCAATGGTATTCTGTTTTATACATTTAATAAAGATAATATATAAAAAAAACTTAAATACCATGAAGGATTTTAGACCCTTGATTAGACTCTCTAATTAGAAATTAATAGTCTAGATTAATTCTAAATAATTACAATCAATACCCCTAATAATAATAAATAAATACATATTCTTTTTTAACTTTAAAAACACAATTCTATCCATCCGGCTATATAATAAAACTAATTAAAATATTAAGATTCTATCCGGTTAGAAAATAAGATTAACTAAATCAAAATCAAAATATTAAAATATAAAAGATACAATCGGGGTGCATTATAATCGGGAGAAGGAGTAGAATATTAAAAGGATTAATTGTTAAAAAAATATTGACCTTATTTAATTCTTTAAATCCTATATATACTACGCATAAAAGTTCCCATTCGTCACAAATTTTTTTCATTGTCATTGCAAAAATTATGATATTCCATGAATTCCAAAAAATCATCTTTCATCAAACACCAATCAATTTGGTACTCAAAATCGCAAATGTCAAAAACAAATCGAAGGTACGTATAATATGTGCATTATTATTTAATGTTTTATCATTAATGTGTCGCACATCCAATTTCGGGTTGCAGAAGCGAATTGGATCGGGGTTCGACTAATCAATAATCACAAGCACAAAGATATAATGAACGACCATTATATGCGTCGTTTTACAATTTCATTGATTAAACAAAAGTTTACATTAAAATATAGTGTACATTAGCTCAGTTCTTGAATTGAGAGATTTACATTACATAATTAATCTATACAAAATATAATAATGCAATTAAATCTTTGATTGTTTAAATGCAGACTCGAGCTAATAATTCCTAAGTTGGGCAGCCAACCTACTGTCGTGTACCTGTGATACATGCTAAAATTAGTCAGCGAAACGCTTGTGAGCTCACAGGTTTGTATGTCAACACATATTTGTATGAACCGCAAGATTTAATTGAATTTAAAATGCAATCAAGCAAAATAAAAGTTATACAACCATGAGCACATAGTCTGAGCTTAACTTGAATGTCAGGTCCAATTAAGGAAACCCAACGGAGGTGCCTCCTACGAGTGCCTAATCTACACTCGTCTTCCCAAATGTTAATACGTACGTTTGACCAGTTAGTGCGTGCTAACCCGGACGAGGATTGTCAATCCTATATGATATCATATACTAACATTCACACTACAGATGTATTACCAAACTATGCTTGTGGAGGGCTTTAATTGATTAGTTGAAAACAACTCATGTAATATTTGATTTGTATTGTACTTGCGTTCATATTGTAAAACAAAACGAGCAATGTAATCACACCCCTGATGAAAACCGTAAAATAGGGGCTATGACTCACCTGAGCCTTGAGTGTTTATCGAAATAAACTTGAATTGATTAGCTGTGAATTGATATCCGAAGACTTGTAACCTGGGGGTGTCCAAGACACCCGGTGGTTATAAACATGAGTAGGTATCTCGAAAGACTACCTTTGTAGTTGTTCGTCCAACTAGAATGTCCAAATTACTACGATTTGGTTGATTAAATTGTCCAAATTACTACGATTTGGTTGTTTAACTTGTCCAAGTTACTACGACTTGGTTGATTGGATTAGGTTTTGAAAACGTGTACGGCCCGTTGGTAAATTGTTGTAATAATAAACCTCATTATTATTATTATGATTTGAAATGTTATGTTCAAAGACGTATCCCGATGTGTTTTAAAAGTCGTATCGTAAAAGCGTTTGAAGTTACCCAAGTTTGACACTTAGTAGAAATCCACATTTTCAAAGTTCTGATTTATGCGACACTGAGTGCGACATAAGGCTTTGTGTCGCTAGGTGCGACATAGTCTGTTGTGTCGCAGATCATGACTGCGACATAAGTCTTTGTGTCGCTAAGTGCGACATCCACAATTTAATGCGACATAAGGTGCTATGTCGCTATATGCGACATCCGAAGGTGTTGCGACATAGTCTCTTGTGTCGCTATATGCGACATAAGTAATGGTTTTGCGATATAAGGGCTTGTGTCGCAGGTGGCTTGGAGCCTCTACGACATAACGGGCTGTTGGCTGAAATTTTGGCCGAAAACGTGTTTTTCGGTTCCCGTTTGGTCTGAAACTTTTACCCAATCCATGTATGGACATTTTAAGCATGGAGAAACAACAAACAAGTGAAAACATATGGAATCGAAGGGTTTCGAGATTCATCGAAAACTTACAAACTTAACACCGGAGAAATCCGAAAAGATGGAAATGTAGATCGTGATGAGGTGAACGTTTTCTCCCAAGCGAGCTAGATGATTTAAGTGAGTTTGGTGGTGCTTTTTGGTGAATTTAGGTGATGGTGGTGTGGTGGAACTATTAGAGAGAAAAGAAAAGAGAGAGAGAGAGAGAGAGAAAAGAGAAAGAAAGGGATAAAGATGAAATGAGGAGGGAAGGAGGTGAGGGGGGTGATGTCCCCTCCCTTTGGGCCGGTTCTAGTGGGGCCCACCCCTTGTGGGTGTGTCCCAAATTTTGTTCCCCGCGTTTGCGCTTCGTGCGGTGTTCGTTTTTCGATTGTTTAAACGTTAAAAAGTTATTTTTAAATACGAATATTTATTCAATGTTTTTTTTGAAGTATTCATCAAATACTTTTACTTGAGTTATAAATATAACTTATTCTTGTTTCGATCGTTTGCGCGTTTATTATTTTAATCGCGTAATCCTTGTTTGTACGATACGAATTTGAGTTGAAATATTATCTAAATAATATTTTGGATAAAATAGAGTTATTAAATAATGTCTTATTATTTAATAAAATTGTTCATCAACGTCCGTATTAATTGAACCGAATTGCATTCGATTTGAAACTTGTACGATTTAATCAAAACGCATACTTGTATATATTCATCAATATATATTTCGATACATTAATTAGCCTAACACAGAACTAATTACATGTATTAATAATTGATTAGGCACTAATTACTAGTCCTAATTTAAGATGCTGATAAATACAACATGAATTTTACAACTGCTTAATGCATATTTTGTGTTGTATGAATAAAATTTTATATTGCATTTATCAACAAACTAAATATAAATAGAGATTGCGGATATCCTACTTTAAATTAAAAATAAATCATTTAATTTAAATTGGAATAGATTGTCAATATTTCTTTATTTTATTAATTACATTAATATTGGGGACTTTAGTGGAGTGTAAATCTTGTGCAATCTTTTAAATGTCATCTTTTGCAGACTTTCTTAACAAGAATAAGGCTCCGTGAGTCTTCCCTTTGTATTTTTATTTTATTTATGTTGTTAATTCTTAGTTGATGACATTAGAAACTGCATTGCAGATGAAACATGATGATATACTGATATCACAAGATGAGATATTTGGTCCTGTTTAAACCATCCTAAAGTTCAAACAAATCTCAAGTCATCATCATAGCATTTTATATCATATTTACAAACTTTAAAACATACTAATCTTATAAGGATTTAGTACGTGGAAATGTATCAAACTATGGTCAATCTTATAAGGATTTAGTACGTGGAAATGTATCAAACTATGGTCTGACATTCATATAATGTACAAAAGTACTTGGACTTCTATTGTATATAGAGAACTTGTGATTTCTTTACATTGGATGTATTTTAATCAAATTGACGGTTGTAATGGACGCTACGTGGAAGCTTATATAGTCGACACTTGAAAAAAGTACCATAAAATATATACAATGTACATATATTACAAGTTCATTACATATAATGGAAATCCCAAGGAATTCACTACATAAAATGAATGTCAGCTAATACTTTGATTCATTTTCACATACTAAACCCATCTTATAATATGGCTTACTTATATTTATGTTAAGGAGATTGATAATATGATAAAAAGGGTGAGCTTCTTGAGATTGTAACCAAAAGCGTTGCCAATGCAGAGGTTATTGAAGTCTGTATTCAGGTACATTCACTTTTGTAGCAAAATTGTGTCATTTTTTGTCCAAGTTGATCAAGGTGTTGTGATAATGTATCGTAAATGTGTTGCAAGCAGTCACTGCATATTGAAGAGGTGACATTCAAGGCATTTGATCTTGCATCCAAACTAGAGGGAAGTGGAATGGCAACAAAAGACCTTACTTCCACAAATTAGTACTCGGTTTTAAGAATCAACTTATGAACAATTAGTTCCATCAAGGAGTACGCAAGAATGTCTGTTATAAGAAAGGTCGCTTTGTTATGACATGTTTAATTCTTTGTAGGGACCGAGTGTCAATACCGGATACTAGATGAGTTGTAATAAATTCGGATATATCTTAGGTATCAATCATCCTTGTCATACTTATATACCCTTGTGTTCTCTTGATACTATGTTCTAGCACCTATTTGATCAGAAGTTTACTCGGTCCAATTTCTTTCAAAAGAAGTTTGATTCGGCTAGCTTGATGTTACAAGATGAATGAAAGTCGATGATGTGATAGGGGAAACATACAGAGCCAACATGCTAACATATGTAAAAGGACTAAAAAGTAACGAGGGAACTTAGATTGAAGATACCTATTTGGGATGATAAATAGAAATAAATAAACCTAATTTAACACTCATGAGACCTTGAACTTTATAGATGAAGTTCTGGCTCTGGACACTTAGATAGATACTCCCTCCATCTCAAAATAATTGTCATTCGAAAAAAAATACGCAGTTTAATAAAAATATAATCATTATGCTTTATATTTCTTACATTGTACAGAATGACAGTTTTACCCTTAACCAATTAATTACTACTTCTTTAAAAGTTTGTAATAATAATTTCAATTAAGCGTTATATGGTAATCATGATCAAACTTCCCTATCTATTTTTGGAAGTAGACAATTAATTTGGGACGTCCGTAAAAGGAAAGATGGATTATAATTTTGAGACGGAGTTCACAATCTCAACAGACTTGGGGCATATTATGAAACTATTCCCTTTTATTTGGAATTGCTATAGTGATTGATTATTTGTTATTTCTCTGCCATGATTCAGCAAATCGTCATCATCATTACTTAATAAGAAGAAGCATATTGCTTCTTTACTTGCCACATAAGCACTTCATATATTCTAATATTTGAACACGTCATCATCTTTAACAATACCATGTGTCCACTAAATTAAAATAAAATTGAAAAATCTTGATTAATTAATACATAATCATTTTCTTTTTATTACCATCTTTTTGTGTTGTGACACATCTCTACATATGTTTTTTTTAACACCTTAAAACATGAACTTATATAATACTAATTCCTACAACCTTAACATATCTCATTTGTTCTCAAGTTTTGATATCATTATGTACTAACTTGAAGTCTTGAACATTAGATGAAAGATATATTACTTTAGAATTTAGATTAGCTTTTAAAGCCTTCTAAAGACATATGCTCTCTAAAACTTGACTTGACATGTTAAAAACCCTTAAAAATGTGAACATAACCTGGACATATGTCCTTAGTTCTCAATATTTTGATACTATTATCTACTCTTATATGTACATATCAATGTAAATATATGTTAATTTAATTAGATTAACCTTCATGTGTGATTAAAATCAATAATGTCATGCTTAGACGCAAAATATCATTTACTAGTAGCAATTCTTAGGAGCTTACAACATCTTATACATCAACTTTATAATATTGAAATGAACTTGTATATGTGTTTTAAGAATGACACATATGACACTACAACAAAAATACCTAATACGACAAAACCCTTTTGCGACGACATAAGTCATCACTAAAGCCCCCTAAAAGTGGTAATGTTGATCCAAAGTCGTCGCTAAAGCCCATAAAGTCGTCTCAGTAGAGTGACACAGATGATGATATAGTGACGATGCTTTTGCGACGAGATGTCATCTCTTAAGCTCTACAGCGACGATTTAATGGGCTTTACTGACGACTTTTGTCCATCGCTAAATCCCATTATTCTTGTAGTGTGAATAATGAATATATGCATAATAATTAATGATGGACTAACTGTCACATCTTTAATTTGTTATATATGCTTAGACAAATGGTAAATGCTTTGAGTCAACTTATTTTAGTATTTATTACTTGATTTTATTGAGGAGAAAATATTATATTTCCTTTTGCAAAATTCGTAAAACTCAAATGATTGTTTATGGTCTCCTTTTCTTTATCTATATAAATATTTCATATTGTAACCTATAGTAATTTCAATGTACAAGTTGTTATAAAAGGGTAAGAAGAATACATTTCATGAAGAAAGTGATTAAGGAATACAATTTATGTTGTCATGTACTTAATCTACTTTATTGTGGAGTATATAGTGTGATGTGAAGTGGGTATTTTCTTAAGTCAATCTCAAATATTAATTTGTGCTCAAATTCAAGAAATTAATGTTTTACCTTCCCAATTTTCAATTTTCATTTCTATCTCTTCATTAATTCTTATTTGCGTTCATCTAACGACAACTTACACTGTTAATCTCGGCATGGGTGGGTTGTGCGTAGCACAACCATTTTAGGCTACCTTTTACTTTAAAGATAAAGCTCTTTGATTAACATGTCTACAACCCTACTTGCTTTTTTTCTCTCTCTCTCTCAATTAAACCTAATCAATGATTTATTACTGATTGTCAGTGTTTGATAATGGAGATTTTCTACAACTTTGAAAAAATTCTAAGAGCACAGGGAGTGGTTGATGGAGTTTCAGTGTTCTATTCAGTGTTCAGTTGAACACTGAACTTGAAGGTAATGGTTAATCTTGAGGTTCAGTGTTTAGTTCAGTGTTCAGTTGATTATTTTATTATTTCTTTAATAAAACAAATAAATTAAAATACAAATCAAACAAATTAATAAGTTTACAACAAATAACACAAATTAAAATCAAATAAATTACTAAATTAGATAATATATTGGGTTAACTTGGCCCATTTTTGAAAATTATATAAAAAGTCAAGCCCAATACTAACTCATTTATATAATTTGGCCCATTTTAAAACCTACCCTGTTAAGTTTTAACCTCCTCCTTCTGCTGCCAGACGAACTTCATCTTCATCACTTCTTCCTTTATTTTTCTTCCCATCATCCAGTTTATTCAACACAAAATACTCAAAATCGGATTACTAAAATCAAAAAAGAAAAGAAAAAAAAAGCAAAACGTTGTTGAGCTCAGCGTTTATTTCCACACGCTGTCCATGAACGTTGTCGCTGAACGGCGAGAGGGAGTGGAGAACGTCGGATTCCGGCGTTCATGGAGGAGAACGGCGTCGCTGTTCATCCCCACTCCGTATGCTCTAAAAGCCCAAATGATTACATACACAACTATTTATTTGACAGGAGCTTTATCTTTAAAACAAATTACTGTAGGGGTTAGCAGCTGGAAATGTATTTAACTTGTACTCGATGTCTATTGTGTATATCCAATTTAAGTTTGCTATTTTAATGCATTAAAACTTTCAAAAAGGGTGCTTTGATGTATTTTGCTGATATATTGCTTGTTTAAAGTAGAGTTTAATTTGATAAATCATCAACACGTCACCAAAATACACTAAAGACATTTTTTCAAAGTTTGATGCATACAAAATATCAAACCTAAGTTGGATACACACGATAGACATCGAATACGAGTTAGATGCATTGTCAGAAATTAACTGTATAACTATAAGGTTCTAAAAGCTCTTAATCAACCAGACCCTTAAGGTAATCACATCTGATTATAAGTAAGGTTTTATATCTATGTTTTCTAAATTACCTAATATACTATTACAGTGTGATTTTTAAACATCCAATAATGTATAGAATCTGATTATTGATCACAAGTTATTATACTTCCGAAAATTTGAAATTCGCATTAGATTGAATTTATAATAACATGTGATTTGTTAAGGTTGAGGATCATATGGGAGGCCCATATGAGGGCATGGAGAAGAAGATATAATGAGAATCATTACATCAGAGTTTTTAACTGGCGGTAGTATTTTAAAAAAGTATTTAACAAAGTCTTGTGTTCTCAAAAGTAATTAACATATACGGAGTAATATTATTAGCAGTAAAAAATTTGTTAACTACTGAAAGTGAGCATCCAGTCATCCGTCGTCAAGTGTTTAATCGTTCATCACCGGCTATGTCCGACTTCGCTCATCTGATTGTTATATAAGTTAATTTTTTAATCGATTAAATTTATCTAACTTTTTATACTAAGTGAAATCTCCTAGTCGGCTAGTCATGTTGTCGATAAAAAAACAATTGTGGATGATTTGACGGTAATGGCACGCGATAGACTTTACATTGAATATTTTACATTCAATCACATGGATGTATGTATATTAATCAAAATTTTAGATATTGTTTCGATTATAATCGACGAAGATAATCGCTGACCTAGCTGTACCGAGTACTTGATGAAACTGAAATCGAAAAAGCAATAATCTGATCGACATATTCGTTATGTAACTCGTATTGATATGTTCTAAAGTTTTCATCTTTTGTTATTTGTCAGCATAGGTAGGAAGGATAAAAATCAAATATTCATAGTTGTTTATTAGATTGTGTCACACCCCGCCTAAGGGGGAAAACGCGGGACGCAACAGCAACCGGTTTCATTACACAAAGTTCACTAGTCGTTACATAGTTCAGTTCATCATTACATATTACATTACCCTATAACTAGAGGTTACTTGCACTACAACGCTTACATAAACAAGAACATAATAACAGTATCCAAATACATCAAAATGAACTGAATAATAAACATAATTACTAACAACTAGCATAGCTTCGGCTCTTAGTCCATGTTTCCTTCTGAAAAGCATGAAAAATGAGGGTTAACTATGTACATAGTTGGGGAGATTATAGTATAAGTTCACATATTTCATCAAGTTGATCAATCAAAACAAAGTAAGTACCGGTTGAATAAAAGAATATGATTTGGTTGATTGTATACTTCCGCGTTAATGTAATTGAGTCCACTACTGAATCGATTCCGATAGCGTGCCCCAATAAGATGTCCTCACAGGGACACAAATACCAATGTTCGCTCAGAACAAGGTAAAAAGTAGCACATGTTGTGCAATAACTGATAACATGCACACACATAGCCATGTGTGTGAGAGTTAGTCTACCCTAAAGTTATTCATGATTATCATACGGCTGGTCTGGGTCACATGACGAGTTAATAAGTACGAGTTAATAAGTAGTGTAATAGGGTTTCCGGGGACTTATTATTCTAGGATGTCCTCTCGGGGACATAAGTCTCAATTTACATAAACAGTATACGCCAAAATCATATTAAATAACGAGTAAACAGTTTAGTATACATTCAACCAGATTTTATAAACATTTTAGGTCATGCTTTTCATCCCCAAAATATTTGAAAGCATTAAAAAGAGGGGCTGTGAAAATTCGCCCTTGTGAGTTAGCTACGGCAGTAGCAAGAGTAGAAAAAGTCCAAATGCTTGACCACCCTACTAGCGACCTAGACCACATAAAACACTAACTTAATGTCTAATGATATACGCTTAGGTGGTAACTCAAGAGTTTGTTATACGTAAAGTGTGTAAGTTTAATAATTGGTGTGTTAGGATTTCATAAAATGAGTTAATAATGTTTTTGATGTTAAATTAGACTGGTTTAATAAGCGTGATAAACCGAAGTTACAGAAATAATTCTGTTTGAACACTAGTTTTGTAGTTCATGTTTGAAGGTCATAAACTCCATGTTTTTTAGTGAAATCACTTAGGTTTGAAAGCTAACAACTAGAACCAACTTCTTGAAGAAAACTTAGGGTTTTTGATTAAGTATTTATCAAGTTATAGCTGTAATACCCATAATTTTTAATAGTCATTTTATAGAAATTAATAAATATGGTTAGTTAATGGATATGTAGACAATTTGGACAAAATTAAATTTAAATAAATAAAAGTATACTGAAACTCAAAGGATTAAAGTGTAAAAATGACTAAAATTAATATAATTAAAACATTTACGTTTTATCCTTCTTACGTTGTCCCAAACCGACTTCCGAATTTAATTCAATAGATTTAGATTGATATGAAGGTTATTATGATACTATAATTAATCAATAATATAATAATCGTATATAATCAACTAGATAAATACTAATTATTAAAGAGGCATAAGTATATGAATTATCAAATGTAGAGACGTATCATATTGATTAGTTGAACAACTATATAAGATCGCATCCAAGTTTTAAACCATAATAATAACTCATTCAAGACTTGCGGCTGTTTTTCATGGAGTTCGGAGGACCATTCATCTTTCGTTTCTGATTGCATATGATTTAGCATACCATTTAGCTAGACTTTTGATTGTAGTTGAGGTACGGATCTTATGACTTTTTGGTTGAGTTCGTTAATATACAAATTTATAAATTCTATTGTTAAATCTTACCTGATAAAAGGTTATTAATTGCTAGTATAAATTGTTTTGCTAAAAATATTGGATTTCATACGTTCATTGACCTCCTATTATTCGATTAACTTTCATTGTATTGTTATTGCATTAATTGTTGGATTCACTACTATTGCCTTTATTGTTAGTAATTTATTTGAATTGGCCCAATATTTGTTTAGCGTTGTTATTCTATTCTGGGTATGCGAGCTATTAACTTCCTATGGAAGTACCATAGGCATGTCATCGTGGCACCGATGGCGTGACACTTCTGTAACGGTGGATTGTTACGGCGTCTCCTCATTGTGGTGTGATAAGGGATTTTAGGGGGCGCATTGGTTAACCATAGCTACTGTATTGTATTGTATTGTTGTGGATTGAGGTGTAGTGCCCAACGCCTCATTCACCATTGTTTGGTACACTTGGATCTGCAGTCTATGCACTCATTGTATTGTATTGTATTGTGCTCGGATTGTCTTACCCCATTGGACTCTTGATCGTTTGAATCCCATTGATAAATATTTTCCTTTGTTTGGTTCACCACGAATAAATTGCTTTCGCCATTCAAAAATCTTTTTTATAAAATCTCCATATTCGTGTCCTTTTATTTGTATCCGCGCACTGGGCATTTGGCTCAGTCGCATTTCTTTCTATGCGGCAGGTGATCAAGGAGCATAAGGAACGGAGCTCGAGGGAAGTTGAAGTAGCCGGAAAGTTAGCTTGAGAGTTCTTTGGATTATTATTAGCTTATTTATTATTTAGACTTTCGTATTAAAATTTTGTAACACACTTTCCTTGTGGCTTATTTTGGAGGCGTATTATGACTTATTCATTGGATATTTGAAATAAATGGTTTTCCTCTTATTGAATATCGTTAATGTAACCTCCATTTTTACCTACGAAAATGGGGTACAACTATGGTATCAGAGATCTAGGTTCTATCATGTAGAAACCCAATAGCCCAATAGCTATTTACCTGTGAGCTTGGGCTTGCATTCTGTCATTTATACGATAACGTTCTTTTCAATTCTATTATCGTTACAATCGTTTGATCCCTTCCTTTTTGTTTCTTATAGATGCCTCCTTTTCTTAACCATTTGAGAAGCAACTCTCGTCGTAAGGTTCGAGGAACAACTCGTCCACGTGAGTTGAGATCGAGTGGGAATGATGTGGAACCTAATATCTTGGCAGCAATAAACCAATCATTGGCTACAATGATACCGGCAATAGTCACACAGACTGTTAATGCAATTCGCCAACAACCTACTCCAACCATTGAGACTACTCTTGAGACGCCGATTATTAATGCATCTGGAGGTCCTAATGGAACTACACAGCCCGGTGAGCTTCATGTATGGTTGGAGAGATTTCAAAAGCAGAAGCCCCAAACCTTTAGCTCAGCCCCAACTCCAGTTGATGCAGAAAATTGGATTGCTCACATGGAAAAGATTTTTGATTTTTTGGAATGTATTAACGACCATAAGGTAAAATTAGCGACATATAAGTTGGAGGGTGATGCTGGAAGATGGTGGAAAGCTATCAAGCAAGCAAAAGGCGATGATGATTATGTTGATGCACTCTCATGGAACGAGTTTTGACAAGAATTTTATCAACAATATTTTTCTAGAGCTGATAGAGAGGCGTATGTTCGAGAGTACGATAACATTCATCAAAATGAAGACGAGTCTACCAATAAATTTATGGCAAGATTTGTTCGACTAGCTAGTTTTCTAGGCGTTGCAGCAATAACACCAGCGGAGCAGGCTGAAAAGTTCAAATGGGCAGTGAAGTATCGAGTTCGTTCTCAAATTTTTAATTGACAATTTACTAATGTGGCAGAGGCTGTAAATGCTGCTAAGAACATTGAAATGGAAGAGTTGGACTACAAAGCTTCAAGGGCGGCAAGCAGCAAGAAGAGGTACGAAGATGATCGATATGGAGGCACAAAACAAAGTCAAGAAAGATATGATCAAAATCGTTATTCAAAACGTACCAATCAGGGAGGACCTGAGATCACCTTGTGCTATAGTTGTGGAAAACGTCATCCTTTGGACACTTGTTACAAAGAAACCGGAGCTTGCTAGAAATGTGGTGGCATGGGACATGTGGCTAGGGATTGTAAGAACCCGCGTAATACTACTAAGGAAGACAAAAATGTCGCACCTCCAAAACACGTGGCAACGGAAGTGGGAGGTGTCACGGGGGCGCCGACCAAATCAAATATCATCAATACAAAGATCAAAGCAAACGACCTCTATATGAGACGTTTGAAAATATTACATTACCATAATTCAAATGTTTACAAAATAATTCTGGAGTTCGCATAAACCGTTTAGAGATTTCTAATACATTACTGAATTTACAAAATACAGCTACATGCAATCTAATCTCTTGATGTTTTGAAAACAATGCGACTCGAGCTAAGCTTTCCAAAAGCTTCCTACTGCGGCGGGTTACCTGAGAAATACATACTAAAAGGTCAACATAAAGTTGGTGAGTTCATAGGTTTGTTAAGTAATTAGTTGCTAAAATGATCCACAAGATTTCACAAGTTTTGCATCATTCGTCAATGATAAGTAAAAGTATCGTTAGCCAACGACAAGTAAAAGTATTGCATACAGCAATATAAGTATACCATTTGCATGAGTCTCATAGTCAAGCTTAACATTGTTTGCCTCCGGTAAGTGTACTAATCCGATACACTTCTAAATCTCAAGTAATACTGCGCTCGTGGGTTGGCTAGCGCGACTAGCCCGGACGAGGTTTGTCAAACCCTGATAGATCTATCCAATAATACTCACGCACAAATTTTGATGACTATGATAAGTAGAGAACTTTAGTGGATTATTCAGGTCTCATGCAATCCGTACAAAAAAGTTGTTTCCAGTACTTGTGATCATAAAGCAGTTTATAAAACAGTTGTATGTATTCTCACCCCAGTGAAAAACAGTAAAAATGGGCTATGAAACTCACCAGAGATAAGCAGGTAGCAAGCAATATCAAATATTAGCAAGTAGTGGGTGTTCTCGTTCCCGTGTGCAACCTCCTAACGCCCTAAACGTATGAGGTTGTATAAGTAGATATCTCAAAAGACCATCTATAGTGATTGTATAAGTGGGGGTAATGTCCACTTAAGCCAATCGGGTAGGTGGGGGGTTTATGTCCACCTAAAGCTAGTTCATCAACTAGTATGTCCAAATAGTATATCAAATTCGTTTATCGAAAACGTGTACGACCCGTTGGTGAAAGTTTGTAATAATGATTCTTAGAAAGACATTATTAATTAGTTTGTGTCATTGTATACGTTGTTACATTATGTATCATGTGTGGTTATAAGTTGTTACTCATGTTCGATACTTAGTGAAAAACAAGTTCCATACATTCTGTCTTTAGCGGCACTAGTAGCGACACTAGTGTCAGTGTCGCAAGTCATGCGACATTAGGGTAAGTGTCGCAGTGTATGCGAGTGTCGCAGGTCATGCGGCACTAGGGTCAGTGTCGCAGGTTCAAGTCAATTTTCAAATAAGTTGCGACACTAGTTAGCGACACTTAGGTAGTGTCGTAGGTAGTTTCGCAGGTCATGCGACACTAGCGTCTGGCCAGATTTCCATTTTTAGTCCAAGTGTATCCAAGTGTCGGTTTTTCATTCAGGAAACTTTCCAAAATTAGTTTTTGGTCCAAGTTACTAACTAAGTCACCCAAACCCATTTTTGTTACCATTTTCCAAATATAGTAAGTTTTTCAAAATAGAGCCACTTTTGTTGACTTGGTCAAACTTACTCGGTTTGATCCGAAACTTTTACCCAACCCAATTATCAGTTTATAGAGTCTAAATAAATTTTCAGTTCGTGTCCAAATTCACCAAGAGTGTCGGTTCTTATAAAAGTCCCAAATATTCATGATTTCACATTTTCGACTTTTGTCGGTTTATTTCGCCATGTGTCTAACATATTTTCGGTCCAAACCAAGTCTCACCAATTTTACCAACTGATCTTCTATGTATCTAGTCTCTAACATATGTTTCCTAAGAGTTTTAAGTCTCATCTTCATATACAAACAATATAAATGGCCATGCATAGCCCAGATTCTGATTTCACCCATACCAGTCCCACAAATCGTTCAATAGAGAAAAACTTGTACGTTTATGGAAAAAGTGACAAAAGTTGTAGATCTTTTCAATACGCAAATTTTTTAAAAAAATGCATTTTCTAACTCTTCCTAGAACTCAAGATATGACGTTTTTAGTGTGCTGTGATTTTCTGGACAGATTATGTATCTTTGTGTATAAATTCATAAAAACGTATTTTAAGCTTATATTTGGACATAATCTTGTTAGATGAGCTTAATAACATCTAAATCAGTAGCATTAAAGTAAAATAAGTGAGGGAGTTAGTGATTCTCACAAAGAATGATGTAGAAGAACAAGAGAGGATGATGATGGTGTTGATCCTAGCTTCTTTCTTGTGATTTCTTCTTTTAACTTGGTGGTGTTTAATGGTGTTTTGGGTGGTGATATGGTGGTGAAAATGGCTGATTATTTTCAGTTGTTAGAGAGAAGGAGGAAGTAGAGAGAATCTAGAGAGAAAATGGTGGAGTGTTGAGTGTGAAAATGAAAGAATGCATGGAATGTGAGTGGAGGGGGGCTTGAGGTGGTGTAGTCAAAGAAGCAAGAGGGGGAAGTGGAATGGGAAGCTATGGGGGGGAGAGGGGGCCGGCCAAGGGGGGGCCACTCAAGGGTATTTTGGTCATTTTCTCATTTATCCGATTTGTGCTTCGCGCGGTGTTCGTTTTCGCGTTCGGTTTGGTGTTAAACGTTTAATATGCGTTTTTAAGTATCGATTTAATTTTAAATATTTTTACTTGAAGTATTCATTCTAAATACTTGAAAAACATTTATAAAAATGATTCGTTAATTTAGTGATCTCGATTTGCGCGTTCGTTGTACGGATTCTAAATCGCGTGACGTTTTATTTGGACGTTTTTCGTTATCATTTAAAGACACGATATATTAATTGATAGTATTACTCTAAATAATATATTTTAGATTCAAAAATGTATTTTGACTTTCGTTCGATTGTCGGGCGCATTTTCGTTACGTTTGAGACGTTTTAATCGAAACGTCTAGGTTTTTCGGGTATTATTATATTAAAATAATAATATATGATAAATAACTTCTAAAAATAAATTCAAGTTATTTATAAAGATGTTTTCACCAACGTCGTATTTATACCATGTCGGACTCTGTCCGGTTGTTTTGCACAATTTCACCAAACTGCGTAAGCGTAATTACAACTAATTACGTAGCGTAATATAAATCAATTACGGAGGTGTATATTCACATAAAATATACAAATAGTTACAAGTAATTACAAGTATTTAGCCTAAAACTAAACTAAACACACGTAATTAGGGTTTCTAGAGGGTTAATCAGTAACCCTAAATCGTCGGGTGTCACAAAAACTCAGTCGATAGCTCCTGGAAAGGTATTCACTTTGAGAGCTAGAGCATCATATTAAGGTACCATTAAAGAATTACATTTTGATAATATTTGATATCAACATACTTTATGGCCACTCTATACTTGACTATGAGACCTCTTTTGTGAATTATTTGACATTTTGCTATCTATCATCATGCTTTTGAGATATAGACTACATATATATTACACTATTGAGTTGTCTCAAATTTCGAGGACGAAATTTCTATAAGATGGGTAGAATTGTGATAGCCGAAAATTCATAATATAAAAAAACAAATATGATATGCATACTTTAGTGATAATATTTGTTGCTTAAACTTTATACATGAAAAATTTGTAAAACAATAGTGTAATGGGATTAGTTAAAATATTTGATTTCGAGGACGAAATCATTTTAAGTGGAGTAGAGTTGTAATATCTATAAATTTAGACAATTTAAATTGATAAACTTTAGTATTCATTTATTAGTAACACAAATAAGTAATTGGAAAAAATAAATAAATAACAATATTGTTCTATGATAGATACATTTACATAATAATACTAGCTGCTTGAATTGTATACAATGATAATTACGTATAGTGAAGCTAAAATGGTTATATTCTTTGATTTCGGAGATGAAATCATTTTAAGATGGGAATGTTGTAATACCCGTAATTTTTAATAGTCATTTTATAGAAATTAATAAATATGGTTAGTTAATGGTTTTGTAGACAATTTGGACAAAATTAAATTTAAATAAATAAAAGTATACTGAAACTAAAAGGATTAAAGTGTAAAAATGACTAAAATTAATATAATTAAAACACTTACATTTTATCCTTCTTACGTTGTCCCAAACTGACTTACGAATTTAATTTGATAGATTAGATTGATATGAAGGTTATTATAATACTATAATTAATTAATAACATAATAATCGTATATAATCAACTAGATAAATACTAATTATTAAAGAGGCATAGGTATATGAATTATCAAATGTAGAGACATATCATATTGATTAGATAAACAACTATATAAGATCGCATCCAAGTTTTAAACCATAATAATAACTCATTCAAGACTTGCGGCTGTTTTTCATGGAGTTCGGACCATTCATCTTTCGTTTCTGATTTCATATGATTTAGCATACCATTTAGCTAGACTTTTGATTGTAGTTGAGGTACGAATCTTATGACTTTTTAGTTGAGTTCGTTAATATACAAATTTATATATTATATTGTTAAATCTTACCTGATAAAAGGTTATTAATTGCTAGTATAAATTGTTTTGCTAAAAATATTGGATTTCATACGTTCATTGACCTCCTATTATTCGATTAACTTTCATTGTATTGTTATTGCATTAATTGTTGGATTCACTACTATTGCCTTTATTGTTAGTAATTTATTTGAATTGACCCAATATTTGTTTAGCGTTGTTATTCTATTCTGGGTATGCGAGCTATTAACTTCCTATGGAAGTACCATAGGCATGTTATCGTGGCACCGATGGCGTGACACTTCTGTAACGGTGGATTGTTACGGCGTCTCCTCATTGTGGTGTGATAAGGGATTTTAGGGGGCGCATTGGTTAACCATAGCTATTGTATTGTATCGTATTGTATTGTTGTGGATTGAGGTGTAGTGCCCAACTCGTCATTCACCATCGTTTGGTACACTTGGATCTGCAGTCCATGTACCCATTGTATTGTATTGTATTGTGCTCGGATTGTCTTATCCCATTGGACTCTTGATCGTTTGAATCCCATTGATAAATATTGTAACGTCCTCAAAATCGGTCTGGTAATTTCCTTACTTTTTAAATAATTATATAATAAGTTATAAGTAAATTAAATATTATTTGCTTATGTAAAACTTATTGTGAATAGTGTAATATTATTTGTTTTAAATAGTTATTGGTGACAGTGCAATAAAATAATTATTTTCGCATTTGGTTTTTATGTTCCAGACTGTAGATTTTGAACGGGTATTAAAAATACCCAAATGGGGGTCGGTTTTGTAGAGAGACCGACCTAAACTCCACTAAGTCTTCTCCAATTTCAGATTATTTCTCATTCACCTAATTGCTTTTCAAGAACCCTAACTTAACTCACATATATCAAATCATTACAAGTTTAATTTGAAAGGAAGATTTGTTCCTTAAGTTCTTATCATCATCATCTTGCTCTTTAATCTTGTAAGTGTTTTATATCTATGTTCATGATGATTAGGTTAAGTGTGAAATTATGAAATTTGTTGAATTTGTGAGTTGTTGATAATAATGTTGATGTCATAAAATGATTATAAACTGATTTAGTAGTTAACTTAGTGATTGTAAGTTCTTCAATGGTGATTTTGAAGTCAAGTGATTAACCTAAGTGAGTTAATTGGATTTTGATATGAAAATGATGTTAAATGAGGTTGTTTGATACTAATATAAGTAAGGTAATGTTTATAGAGGTTTAAAAACATGGTATTTTCGAATTGGTATTTTGAAAAGTGGTGTTTATTAAGTTTGGTTCGAGCTGAGATTTTGCAGAAATGAGTTGCAGGTTATTTTCCTCTTTCTCACGCGATCCCAGCTTTTGGTTTCTGGATCGCGTAAGCTAGTTAAAATCGTCCAAAATGTCAAAGTTTGCCTTGGATACGCGATCCCACAAAAGTTTCTGGATCGCGTATGTTAGTGCAAAATGGTTACAGAAGAAAATGCACTTGGATACGCGATCCTGTAAATGGATCCTGGATCGCGTAAGCAAGTGTAATTTGGTAACAGAAATATTTGAACTGAGCTACGCAATCCGGCTAGGATTTCTTGGATCGCGTATGCAAGAGTAAATTTGAATGTTTGGTTAAAATCTAATATTTTGATTTAGTTGATTTAGATTATGAATAAAAGTTATTTATTTGTTTAAATACTTTGTATTTAAGTTTGTTAAGTGAAAGAAGTAAATTATTAACTTGTTGATTTTGTATTCTCAGATAAACAGAAGACTCAGTGATATAGACATCCTGAGTGTGGAGGTGAAAGCGGTATCGGTGAGTGGATTTATAACTCACTCGTTGATTTAGTTGTAATTACTTTGATTACAACAAGTGATAGTTGTCATGTTGATAGAGTTTGTTAATTTGTGTCATTGACTGAATCTAATATGCTAGTTGCAATGTGATTACAAGTTGTTTTGAGGTCAACACGTTGGTTGAGTTAGTTGATTTTTGTGTGAATTACATATAGTCTTACTTCATTTGTTGTGTGTAAGACTTGTGTTTGAGTACAATAATCACTAACTATCGGTCTATTCCGTATTGGCCATATGGATTGTTGGACAAGTGTTCTTGAGAGCCGCCGTGGCAGTAGGGTTTCTCAAGGACCACCGATCCTCATAGTTGAATTGTTAATTGTTGATTTTGATGTATAACATTGTTTGGTGTAAACAAGGGATTATACTAAGTTTATTAGTGTGTTATGTATTCATTCACTTAGCTTCGTGCTAATCCCTCAATCTACTTCTTGCAGGTGTTATTTCGATATGTGAGTTGCAAGAAGGGGACGAAGAATGTTTGATATTTAGCAACTCTGATATAGTTTTTAGAAAACTATGTTTACTACAATATAATACCCCGTTTATAAGATGTAAATGATGGTTTTTGTAAATATTTGACATATGATGTATGTTAATATTATAAGTACATTAAATAATGTTTTGTTTTAAACGCTTCCGTAGTTGAAAATAAATAAATAATGTCTTGAGAAAGAGGGGTGTTATAAATATTTTCCTTTGTTTGGTTCACCACGAATAAATCGCTTTCGCCATTCAAAAATCTTTTTTATAAAATCTCCATATTCGTTTGCTTTTATTTGTATCCGCGCACTGGGTATTTGGCTCAGCCGCATTTCTTTCTATGCGGCAGGTGATCAATGAGCATAAGGAATGGAGATCAAGGGAAGTTGAAGTAGCCGGAAAGTTAGCTTGAGAGTTCTTTGGATTATTATTAGCATCTTTCTTATTTAGACTTTCGTATTAAAATTTTGTAACGCACTTTCCTTGTGGCTTATTTTGGAGGCGTTTTATGACTTATTCATTGGATATTTGAAATAAATGGTTTTCCTTATTGAATATCGTTAATGTAACCTCCATTTTTACCTACGAAAATGGGGTGTTACAATAGCTCTCCAAAGTAGGGTAACAGAATTGGCAGTTTGCATATTTGATCGAGGTTATGATTCTGAGTCATCAACTACTAATCTACCTTGAGACCACAAATCTATGATTTTGGTCATAAACATATGCATTTACCATCATTTTCTAACGATAAAACGGTATTTAAAGGTGCATGCATAATAGCTATGCATTTCGAGTAAAAGTCATAGATTTTAACACTATTGGAAGGGTTCAAAACTGAGTTTTTAAAGATTTATATACAAAAACTATTTTTGTTGAGCTGACATTGGTTTGATCATCGATTTTCACTCCATTTAAACATGTAAACATGTGTGAATGATAATCTACAAACATCAAACTCGTAATATAAAAGATCGTTGTTTCACCCGAAGGTTAAAACTCTAAAACAGTTAATATGTCGTAAAGATTAAAGATTCAAGTTATGTTATACCTTCAAATTTTCTGGAAAAGCTTCAAGATTTTAGATTTAGTTATGTTATAACTTATCGTCTTCTATTATACAGATAGGTAATTATTTTTTTAAAATATTAAATCTTTTTTCATCTATAATATAACCGTCTCAAAAACAATGACTAGAAAGTGCATATCAAATGAAAAAAAAACCTTGTAATGTGATTTATTAGGACGCAATCTAATGTATTATTTCATCCTATTAGATACTTATTGGGACGCTTGTATATGTCTCTACAATGTTTAGGACACTTGTATGTGTCTCTAGACTTAACACTGGGTCACTATGTATTATCATTTAGAACATAAAAAAGTGTCATAATAGTTTTGTTAGGACGTAATAGGTGTCGTATTAGACATTTTATGGGACATTGGTAAAACTGTCTCATAATGTATATTAGGACCCTTATTACTTATTACAACGTCATTATATGGGACACATTTAATGTTGGTCCTATTAGCTGAAGTGTCCTATAAAGTATGGTTTTAGGACACTAATCAATATCGTATATAACTAGTTTTGTTGTAGTGAAGAGTGTGTTTTAGAGAGAGGTTTGTTATCGAGTGAAAATATGAAGAGTAATGAAATCTGTTGTTTTAAAATTTAGAAAATGAGTGGGGTTTTTGTGTAAAAATGGTTGATGATGAGATTATTTGAAATATCTATTTCTGGTAAAAAATTCCTTATTACCGAAGTCAGATTCCTGAAAAGGAAGAGCGAGAATTGTCTGCTAGTGGGTGGGAATCTAATATTTTGACTTAAACAGTGGTCATAAGATCAGGCGTCAAGTCTGAGATTGCTTAAGTGTTTAGTACTTCTAGTGCAGATTTTAGTACTACTAGTGTATATATTACCACTGCCAGTGTATCTCATAGGTTAATACTGCTCAACACCCCAGTTAGTACTGCTAGAGTAAAAGTTACTATTGCTAATTTGTTTTTATTATAGTTCACGTATCCTTTTTAGAACGTCACAAATTAATTGTCCACTTACAAAAATAGAAAGGAAGTTTTGGTCGTGATTAGCATATTACCCTTACTTGAAATTAGTATTACAAACTTTAAATAAAGAAGTAATTAATTGCTTAAGGGTAAAACTGTCATTCTACAAAAAGTAAGAAAGAGAAAGCAGTTTATGATTATGGTTTTATTAAACTGCGTATTTTTTATTGGTGGACAATTATTTTAGGACGGATGGAGTAATATTAAGTTTAAGAAACTATTTTTAGGATACTATATTCTCTTAAATACTTTTTAAAAACACGATAGTCTCTTAATAAACCAGAGTTTTTTAACTTACGGTAGTATTGTAAAAAAGTATTTAACATATACGGAGTAATATTATTAGCAGTAAAAAATTCGTTAACTACTGAAAGTGAGCATCCCGTCATCCGCCATCAAGTGTTTAATCGTTCATCACCGGCTATCTCCGACTTCGCTCATCTTATTGTTATATAAGTTGGTTTTTTAATCGATCAAATTTAGCTAATTTTTTATACTAAATGACATTTTTATCCATAAATCTCCTAGTCGGCTAGTCATGTTGTCGATAAAAAACAATTGTGGATGATTTCAGGACAGTATGCATACTAAGGCAACATAACTTAGTACCATACCACGACAGTATCCAAACTAATACAACATATCACTTAGTACCATACCACGATGGTATGCATACTAAAATATAACCCCGTCCAATGTCAAGCATGTATTCATCAATATATCATGTGCAACACACATATTTATCAACGAATCTCTACAACGCTTATTCCACATAATTTTCACATATCCACAATTTCTATTAACAACTAATCAATTAGCACGTATTCAACATCACGTGCCATAACAACATCATAAATAATCAACAAATATGAAATTCAATAAACAACTTCCCTTGGTTATGTGAACTTCTTGCACGGATGCAATCCAGGATACACAACCATTACCCATATCACCCACATTTGCCTTGATTAGTCGAATGCATGAGATATACATATCTAAGCACCACTTCCTTTTTGCACCTAAACAAACACAATATATCACATAAACATTCACATACATAATACTACTCATGCATTCGATTAATTTATGTTGATCACACTTTTAAACTCCAAATTTATGCGTTTTACTTCAGCTCCAAGTAACTGTTTTGAACCCCACTTTTGAACCTTCTAAACCTTTTTAAAACCAACATATATTATACCATTAAGAAGGTATTACAGCATACATTAATGTATAACTTTTACCTTTTCATAAAACACAATGCATATTAAGTTATAGCTTCCTGGGAATATCAAAAAGTCATTTTGTGTTGCCGAATTCATAGCAAACAACACCAGGTAGCTGTTTTACGAGCCACTTTTGCACTACCTAGTCATATCCATTTTCAACAAACTTTATATCAATTTAAAGGTCTTCGAGCATACTTTCATTCCCTATTTCCATAATTTTTCAAAACAATATTCATAAAAAGTTACATCCCTTCAAAGTTGGCCAAAGACACTTTATATAAATTTTCACCCAGTTAACCCAATTCAATCATAACACTATCTATTGTTTAATCAGCCTTTCCACTACTTTAAACATCAATAGTAACAATCTTTCAAATCATTTAAACTAACCATAGGGTGAGCTATCTTCATTTTGAAAGAAATCATCAAAACCCACTATGATTACTATACTTGCAATTCAAATCATTCACCTTTGAATTGAATTAATATTAACAACAATGATTATTAAACTTAACTAACATCAATAAGTCATATTTCAGCCCTAATTTCATTTTAAAATCAACTAATCCACAAACCCCTTTCAAAAACGCATTTCTAGGTTGAAAGTGACGAAGAACAAGATCATACCTAGGTTAGGGATGATTAGTAATACTTGAATTCGACCATATAGATTACAAGGCTGCAAATTTCACACGAGAATTGAATCATTCACCTATTTCCTTGTTCTTCTTATAAGTGACAAAATATTTATACTGATACTGACTTGAATTATTACTTAGCTTATTTTTTGTTCCGGCAATAATTAGCTCATTCTAAAAAATAGTAACGATAAAGTATTTAACTTCAAAAATACCATTAATATGTACCAACTCTTTTAGTTTCAAACGTGTACATCATGTGTTTCAGTCTTGTCCAACACAATGTTAACACTAAATTTTTGGGTTAATTATTTCATTATGTATTTAACTTTACCTCTTTTACTATACTATTCAACTAACTTTCAAACGTTCTACTATATGTATCAAAATTTCAAAAATGTCTATTGTATGTATTGTGTGACCTGCTCAGCAGGTATCCAGTTTTTCTATGTGTGCAACCAAATTCCACGTGGGATGTCAAATCAGCACCATGTCAGCATGACCGGTGCCACATCAGCACCCAATACATACCATAGACATTTTTAAAAGTTCGATACATACAATAGAACGTTTGAAAGTTGATTGCATACTATAGTAAAAGAGGTAAAGTTAAATACATGATGAAACAATTAACCCTAAATTTTTTGGCCGGAAAAGAATGAATCGGCCCACAAATTAATTTTGCAGGTTATGATCAAATAAATCTTTATAAAATAAGGATTAAATCATTATTATTTTACAGGAGAGAAAAACTTCGGTATCGGTGTTGGAGATATATTTGGTCACCCAATCCAAAATACATATTAGAATCCGGGTTGACTTGTTGTAACATAATTATCTCCGAATTATCCGTACGTGTTATATCTCTGGAAGCATGCATGCATTCCCCCACCAAAGGCAGGATATATAACTATATAGATATAGATACAGCTGAAGCTGATTATATATTTATGGTATATGATTTTCAATTCGAGAGTTGAAAGTTAAAGATTTAATTATTATGAATCAGATGGAGGTTGGATCATCAAGATACAAACCGGTATGTTTGGGAGATGTATCTGTCGGCAAAACCAGCATCATCTACAATTTCTTGTTTAACATGTCAGGTTACTTAATTATTAATTACTCCTACTTTACTTTTATTCAGTTATTATTATTATTATTATTATTATTATTATTATTATTATTATTATTATTATTATTATTATTGTACAATGTACAATAGCTGCATGTGTATTGTATGTTAAATAACTTGGGGTAAATTTTGCTTATAAATTGCAGCCTACCATAGCGATCGATTTCTGGATGGAACCAATGTGCATTAATGATAAAGAAATTCGGTTTGATATTTGGTACGTACGTTGGTTTATATATATGTGTTAATTTCTATGAAATAAGTAACAATGTATAAATAGTATTATTGCAATGTATGTATTCAGGGATACTGCTGGGCAGGAGAGATTTAGGAGTCTAATTCCAAGCTATTTAAGAAATTCATCAGTTGCACTCATTGTCTATGATGTTACCAGTAAGTAGCTTGCATGAATGATGAACCTGTATATATATGGCTCGGTCGTATAATTCTATATATACTCGTAATAAGTTCGCATTCTCTGTAAAAGTAAGAGATCGAGGTTGTTTTTATATTGCGTCTTAGAATCAAAGATACTTATTTAATTTTGTTTAAACCTATTCTTTTCAGACCGGCAGTCATTCTTGAACACGGCACAATGGTTAGAACAAGTGCGCAAAGTACGAGGAACTGATGTCATTGTAGCCTTGGTTGGGAACAAATCTGATGTCGTTGAAAAAAGGTTATAACTTAATCAGCTCTTACTTACGCTTTTCGATCAGATTCGTGTTCTTAAATACAATTCTTCAGATATGGCAATAAATGGATATGGGCTGTGTTTTACCCAAATAGGTCAAATGAGTCATATAAATTTTCTTTTTCTGCTTGAAGATAATAGGTCAAACGTATATTGAAAGGTGTTGAAAGTGTATTTTTTAAGTATAGAACCTCCTAAACTTTTTTATTCAAATAATTAAATCGTTATTATAGTAATTTGAGTTTCCATATATAAACTTCAAAACTATTTCTTTTAAAGTTCAACAGGACAAAAAAAGTTTGCTGGCCAAAATATGACCCATTTTGACCCGTTTGCATTTGACTCGTTTGCAACTTTTACAAACCTTATTGTATGACCATCATTTGTTCTGATACAGTTTTCACACAGGAACGTTTCAATCGGAGAAGGGGCCACCAAAGCTCGTGAACTTGGAGTATGTAAGTCCGTATATATTAGGATTGATAACGAAGTTATCTTTAGGTATTAAGGTGAGAAATCCCTTAAAAGTTTACGGATTGTAAACGGTTTATTTCACAAGTATTAGTGAAATCAATTACTATTTAGCTTTGTATTGATTAAAACCAATGTTTATCTATCAATACCTAGCTCTTAGTATGCTTAGAATGTCTCTGGAAACACAGAAATTTCGTATGGGTATCATGGCAAAAGTTAATTATGTTTAAACCTAATTTTGTATATAAACTCGTCTCAGTTCGCAGGTTTTGAGCTCTGCGGACCGACTCGGTTCGCAGCCCAGCTTGGCCCAGCGAGTCCAGTCGACTCGCTTCGCAGCCCTGCCCTGCGAACTCACTCAGTTCGCATCGCAGGTCATTGGTCAAACATGGTCAACATTTTTCAGCATTTAACATTTAACTCTAAAATGTTTACCAACCAATATTTTTCATTACAATTCAAAACTAATTTACAAACTTGATTACAATAATCTCTAGTACTATTACAAGCTAGATCTGTTGTCACAATAACATGTCCCAACAGACTCCCCCTTGACAATAGCTCTAGCATCTATGTCTTCAAGTTGTCTTTAATCTTCACTTGTAAATTTTACTTCCAGCATACATTTTTAGTTTAATGCAAGTTGTAACCATCAACTGATAATCTCTTCCTAAATCTCCCCATCCTTCAATAGCAGTGATCATGTTCTTGTATAACATCAACAAATCACTCTTGGAAAGATTCACTAAGTGTCGATAATCATATACTCTTAAAAGTTCTCTCTCACCATCTTCCACTTCATCATCAGCTTCAAAAATCACAGCTTCACCAGTTCCAGCTTCTACATGTCATCTCTTCATATTTCCCAGGATATCCTGAGGCATAAGCTTTAACGGTATCTTCTGTACGCATTTAACTGCTTGATATATCTTGTTACGCAGTCGTCTTCCTGTTCTTTGACTCCTTTCTTTTAACTTGATAGTCTTTTCGACTCTTGGCTTAATACGTTCAAATTTCATTGACCAACCCTCGGTCTTGATTATCCTTTCGACATATCTTCCATAAGGATCATTACTGGGGGTTTTCATCTCCAATCAGCCAAGTCTCGAATTTCAAATCTTGGTAAAGAACTGAAAACTACAAGCTTTCTTTCAAAATATTGAACTCCATCATATCTTTTGATTGCAAAAAGCTTCAAATCTGCGTCATAATACCATCCAATTATACCTTTCTTAGGTACGCATTTTCAAGTAATATCAATTTCTGATATCGAAGTCTTTGCCTTTTTCTTCTTCTCCAAAGGCTTAAACATTGGATTATCTTTATGACAATCAGGAAGATCTTCTTCAGAATCAAAATCAGTTGAATCATTTAGATATTCATCCAAATCTATAACTCTTTCTCCTTCTTTATCCTGAATAATCACATTAGTCCTTGAAGGGTTTATGATATGTCCATCAATATCAGCATCAAGATCAACACCTTCAACTAACTCAACATTAGTAATAGAAGTTCAATCTTCAGGAGGTACAAATTCACCTTCCTCTAGATCATAATCAACTTCTACTTCGACTTCATCGATAATCTCAATATCAGAATCACTTTCAACATTCTTTTCTGTAATCATTTTAAATAACACAAATTAGATAATATAATATAAATCCTTTCATTGATTTCCCTAAATCAATCAAAGATTTTCTTTTATATATCTCAATCGTGTAATCACAACTAATTATTAATCTTATATAATTTTAACTTGTTATAAAACATCTCAAATCTAAATCTTATATAATTTTCACTTGTTATATATAAAATCACAAGTCTAAATCTTATATCAACTTAACTTATATACTTACAAAACATTAATCTTTCACAGATTATAAATAATGTTACAATCAATCTAAGATTACATAAGTATATCAGTTTCAAATACAAAACATAACTACTTCTCACCAGCTCCACTTCCACTTGCACCAGCACCAGCAGACTCAGACTCCTCCTGAATCATCGCTTGCTCACTAGTCTTTGAAGGACCAGTCGGCTCACTATCTTTCTATGCGTTGGGATCATCATCTTTTTCATCTCTTTACTTTTTCCTCAGCTCATCCTCCTTGCATGACTCATGATATGCCAGAATCTCCCCGTGAGACGGCTTGTCCTTGTATAGATTCAGAACTAATCTCTCAAGACGATCAAGCTTACTCTGGTTATCCTCAGCATCTCTAAGCAACATCTTGTGGGCTTTTAGCAGATCATTATAAGCTTTACCCTGAGTCGTAAAAGCTTTAGCAAGGGTCACATGCTGAGCTTCAAGAGTTTGAATGCGAGATTCCAAACTGGAAACCCGTTCAGAAGCTTTCACCGGTGGCTGTGCAGACGGAACCACTGTTGTGCAGATGCAGATTGTACTTTTTCTTGAACCAACTGTTCAAATGCATCACTCAGCAAGGCCGAAGCAACACGACTATCCTTAGTAGTCGGAAACCGGGAAGTAGGAGTAGTAGTAGCAGGCACCTAAAATTAACTTAAATCTATAAATATCACAGACTAATCTGTCCCAATCCCTGATTAAGTTAGCAATATTAACATAATATGTATCTCTAACCTTCTCTGAGGTTTCAGACACAGAAGAAGTCAATCGTTGCCTCTTAGGTTTAGCCTGAGCAGGCTGTCTTTCCCTAGCAACTGTTATAGAAAATATCTATCTCAGTCTCTAGAGTAGAATATACAGCATACTACAAGTATTCTAAATATAAAAAGTTACCTGGACGAGACAAATCCCCAATAGTTAATTGGGTAGTAGCAGAGCGTATACGCTTCCTGCGTGATGTCACGAGAGGTGTACTCTCATCATCCTCTGAATCCTCATCAATCAAATGATAATCAGGATCCTTCTCATCGGCTTTATTCTTGCCCTTGTCGAGTGGATCCATTAATACCCTTGATCCTTTCTTGATCATGCCCGGAGGAACACCCATAAGAAACCTAGGTCGAGGATCAGTATCATCATCAGTTTCCTCATCATCAGAATCAGATGCAGGGGCATCCTCTTTACCCAAACTACCAGATGTCCCGGCATCCGGTCCAGTGTGCCTCAAAATGCCCTCAGGTCTAGCAACCTCTGGGTCAGCATCATCCTGTGATGTAGAATATTTAAACTTTGATGATTAGATATTAATCTCGATCATCTAAGTTTCAATATAAGTATTTTTAAGTACTAAATTAAGTACCTGAGGTTGATAATCCTCAATCACTTGAAGTACTGGGTCGGTAACATCATCTTGATGTCCCAGTACATCCTGCACAACCTGAGCTGCAATCTCAGGGATAACTTGATGTCCTTGCTGAACAGCCAGTATCAAAACATCCTCAAGTAGTTCCCGAGGCTCAGGTGCAGGTTGAGGCTGTGGTGGTGCTTGAGCTTGAGGTTGAGCTCTTGCATCCATCCAACCGTTGTTGGTCGGAGCAACATAATTCTCATTCAGAATATGCCCAAACAGATCACAAGCTTCCGGCTTAATATGATCAGGACGCTTGGAAGAATTGAGAAAACAAGCGTTGTACGTTCTCAAGCCAATCTTGTCAACTCTCAACTCAGCCTCAAAAGCTGGTAGATCAGGAATACAATGACGTATAATCAGCATGCAGAATCGAGGATAAATCAAAAATTTCGATCTGATAGCTCCTGTAATCTGTCCAATAAATGAGCTGAATATAGACGAAGAAAAACGGTATGGTTTGTTATAAACCAGGGACAGTAAACCCGATAAAAGCTCAGGGCTCGGCTCATCGTAGCCTCCCTTCTTGCTATCAAAGATAGTAACAATGATATGGAACAGGAATCTCCACTGTCCTAGAACAAACGCCTTGATAAACTGGCGTCCTCTCTTCGGACCTGAATATCCCATTCTACCTACGGCGCCCTCGATAAAATCCGTAGAGTATACGGATGGACCAGCTTCCTGCTCGATAGTACCTAATCTCAAAATCTGTTGAATATCATCAGCAGAGAAGACAACCGGATGTTGGTTAACCCTCGTCCGAATCACCGGAGGGTTAGCCACAACATCATACTCGATATTGTCCCAAAACTGGTTCAATATGCTCTGAGAGATAGATGGTGACTCAGTAATGGCATATCGGATCCGCGATCTATCCAAATAAGTCAAAATCTCAGTAAAGCGCTCAGCACCGCGCTCATTTACATCCAAACTCACTAGAATATTGTGAGTAGACGCAAAAGTTCTAGCAGCCTTATCTGTAATCATAAATTACACAAATGACTATTAGTTTGACCTAACAAACATTAGTTAATCTAAAATTCAACGTATTATGATCAATTGATCATCAAACATTTAAGTTTACTATTAACTAACAACTTAATTTACACAACTTAATTGAGCGATTAAGCAAACTTAACTTTTCGGTTATATTTGTTAAATTATATAACGTTCGTTAGTTATAAGCGAAAATTTGAGTTATTATACCGCCGATTAACAATCGGGACACGCCGCTCGACTACCCTATGAGTCGGAAGACTTTCGATATGAGTTAACTCAAAATTCCAAGGTATTACACATATTTAACTTATTAACGTAGGTTCCAAGCCTAAACGTGTATTAAAAAGGTAACTTGTAAATTATTTGTAACCATAAGGTTCTCAAATCGAGAACAAGTTGAAAACAATGATTATGTAAACTAAATATTGAATAAATCAAACGTCCAGTTCACAAATCACGTTTGAAAATCAAAAGTTTAATTTTATTTTCAAAGTCAACAAAAGTCAATTGACTCAACTCGCTTCGCGAGAAGTAGCTGCGAGTCGAGTCTCAGCTTGCTTTAGTCAACAAAAATCAAACTTTTGAGTTCGCTTCGCAAAGCCAGTCTGCGATCCGAGATATCGTTCGCAGAATTGATCTGCGATCCGAGTTCAAATCTTGAGTTCGCTTCGCAGATCAAACTGCGATCCAAGTTCAAAGTTGAACTCGCTTCGCAGGATAGCATGCGATCTGAGTTCAAAGAGTGAACTCACTTCGCAGGAGCGTGCTGCGAAGTGAGATAAATCTTGCTTCGCAGAACTGACGGATATCAAATTTTACAAACAAAATCAGTTATCGATCGAGATTTGAAGCAATTAAACTAGTAAACCATGAACATAAAGCATCGATTAAGCATTAGAAACTAGTTTTAGATTTTCTAAATCACTAATTTGATTGTAAATCCGTGATAAACTAAACCGACACATTCGAAAGCAAAGAATCATCGATTAAAAACAAAATAGAAGGTGAAAATTGATGAAACTTACTTCAAATGATGGGTAATCGAAATGTGTATAAGAATTACGGAGCGAAAATTCCTTCCCTGCCCTTGAATCCCGAAAATCAAACCAAAACCGTGGTCGGTTCGCATCGTAGCTATTCGCCTCGCAGGGTGTTTGGGTTCGCTTCGCAGATGTGTGTGGGGGTTTGACCCGTTGACTTGTCCCTTTTATACCCTAAGCTCACCTCGCAAGTTTGACTGGTCAACTTCGCAATTTTGACCAAAAATGCAATTTTAGCTTTAAATATAAATTGGACTTTTATTTATTTTTACAAGTCAAAATTTTAAACTTTCCATAGCGTTTTTGTCACATTTATTCAACACGGAACAATAAAGTGCAGATTAACTTAATTCCAAAGGATTACACAATAAATAAATCAAAACAAAACTTTATAATTATAATAACATAAACTTTTACAAAATAAAAATGTAAACATAAAAAAATAAATTCTATGCTTAAACGATTAAGAGGTTATCTGCTTAGGGATCATATTGGAAAGAATAAGGTCAACTTAATTGATTTTTTAATAAATCTAAGACGATTGTTAATATTCATACCTCATGAAATTTATATAAGATAATAAAATCACAAGTTTAACCAGTAATAAACTTATATTTATAAAATTATATCTTAGTTACCTTTATCCACACGATATAACACATTATTGAAAAATAACTTATTGTTTCTTTAGAACTTATTATTCATGAAGGTGAATGTTCATTTGTCATAGACAGATCAAGACGATTACCGATATTATGATCCATATAAACAAATTATACACAAATTTCTGAGCAAACCTTTTATTGTTAATGTGAACAATATCTAGTGTGTTCCACTATACAACATACTGACGAACTTAAGTACAACTCATAACACTGTATCTTTTATTTGCAAGGTAGGAGTTACTAAATAATGTCTTTTAGAAGCATATAACATACACTTGACACTAGATACTTTGTATCTTTCATATGTAAGGTAGAGGTTACTAAATGATGCTCTTTAGAAACATATAACTCACCTTTTAATCCTTTGATACTTTGTATCTTTTTGTTTTTGTTTTAGATAACAGTGCATGAAAGTACTATCGTTCAATAATTAAGACTTGAGTCATACATGGTATAGCAGTTTCACAAAAGATAAGACACATGAAATTAGAATTTCTTAACCGCTCGGAAATCTTAGCATAATCTGCCTACCAATATATCGTATGATGAAGCTGACTAGACTAAAGTTATTCTTATCACTTGTTAAGTAAGAGACAAGTTATAATCAGTGGATATAGGTGTATAATAAGATAAATATAAGTCAAGTCCTAGTTAAAATAGTTATCTTAGGGTGACTTATAGGAATCTACTAACACATCGTACTTAGTACTTAAGATAATTATTCTTAAGCTTATTCTCCTAATGTACTATCATCTCCCAAGTTTTTGCAAATAAAAACTTAACCAATTTCTAAAAGAACTACTGTTGTTCTTTTATCGGAGGCGATTCCCCTAAAGTAACAAGCAAATGCATGCCATACGCCCACCCTTTTTTAATATAAAGACTTAAACTAACAGTTAACTATTACATATCCTTTGGAAGACTAGTTATTCAGGATTCCTCATTCCGTTCAGTTGAACCAATGTCTCAAAACGATTCCTGTCAAAAGCTTTTGTGTACAAGTCTGCCAAGTTATCCAATGATGGAACCTTGACTAACTTAATAAGCTTCTTTTCAGCACAGTCTCTTATGAAATGATGACGGATATCAATGTGCTTTGTCTTGTTGTGCTTTACAGGATTATTGGTTATTGATATTGTGGATTCATTGTCAATCATCATAGGAGTGTTGGTCAAGTTTAATCCATAATCTCTCATTTGCTGTTGAATCCACAACACTTGAGAGCAGCAGTTGCATGCAGCAACATACTCAGCTTCACACGTTGAAATGGCTACAGAGGTTTGTTTCTTGCACTGCCAAGACACTAATCTTCCTCCTAGAAACTGACATCCACCAGTTGTGGACTTTCTATTCTGATTGCATCCTCCATAATCAGAATCAGTGTAAGCAATTAAATCCAAGTCTCCTCCAGTCGGATACCAAAGTCCCAGCTTCGATTTCCCTCTTAGGTAACGAAAGATTCTTTTAACTGCTTGCATATGAGACTCTTTATGAGAAGCTTTATATATTGCACAGATATATACTGCAAACATTATATCAGGCCTGAATGCAGTGAGATACATTAGTGACCCAATCATGGCCCTATAAAGAGTAGGATCCACATCTTTGTCACTCGATGTATCTGGTCCAATTCCATGATTTTCTGGAATAGGAGTATGATATATGCGTGTTTCATTCATCTTAAATCGTTCTAACAGTTCATAGGTGTACTTTGTTTGATGAATGAACATACCATCTTCTTTTTGATCAACTTGTAATCCTAAGAAGAAATTCAACTCTCCCATAGCAGATATTTCAAACCTTTTTCGTATGACTTTCTCAAATTCTTGACACATCTTTTCGTCAGAAGACCCAAAAATGATGTCAGCAACATATACTTGAACAAGCAGAAAGTCATTCTTTTTCCATTCAACGAAAAGTGTACTATCAATTGAACCTCTTGTAAATCCATTCTCAAGTACGTACTTTGATAGTGTCTCATACCATGCCCTGGGTGCTTGATGTAATCCATATAGAGCCTTATTCAACCGATATACTCTATCTGGATCAACAAACCCTGGTGGTTGAGAGACATACACCAATTCTTGTACTTTGCCATACAAAAAGGCACTCTTAACATCCAACTGATACACTTTAATTTCTTTGTAAGTTGCAAATGATAAGAATACATTTACTGCTTCAATCCTAGCAACAGGGGCAAACACTTCATTATAATCTATTCCTTCTTCTTGATTGAATCCCTGAACCACTAAATGAGCTTTATTGCGAGTAACAATTCCCCGATCATCTCTTTTGCACTTAAAGACCCATTTAGTTCCAATAGGATACTCACCAGAAGGTAAGTCAACCAGCTCCCAAACATTCAGCTTTTTAAACTGAGTCAATTCTTCTTGCATAGCTTCTACCCACGAATTTTCTTTTAATGCCAGTTGAACATTATTAGGTTCAACTTGTGAGATAAAGCATGCATAAAGACATTTATTAGTGATCCCAATTTCTTTAATTGACACGTATAAGCTGGTGTATTCAGAAGTACTAGCTTTAGCTTGACTCCTGGTTAATATTGGAATTTCTTGATCACCAATGATATTTTCCACAGGATGATTCTTACTTGTTCTAGTCACAGTTACTGGTTCAACAAGTATCTCATCATCCAAATTGGTGCCAATCTCTTCCAATGGTGGCATATCCTCATCAGTACTGTACATTTCATCAGAAGTTATTCTTTCTCTCAATTCCCTTGTAGGGGTAAAGATATTATCTAATACCCTTTGAGTAACTTCCGATAACTTGTCTTGCTCTTGAGGTTTTTCCACTGATGGTTCTTTTGAAGCACTAGTAGATGGATTATTTGCAGACGTCCCAGATGAAGATGCATTCGATGTATGTGTAGGGCCAGTGTCCCCGTCACCGTACAATAAATATTCCGGGATTTCCGAATTAACCACATAGTCACTTATAGGGACTTTAAATGACTTAAACAGATCTGAATTATCGAATTGCCAATCTAATCCCTTGTGTTTTTCATGAGTATGACTGGTAACTTCAATGTTATAGACAGTTTCCACACGTCCATTGATTTTATTGAAAACCTTCTTGTTTGATGAATTAGGAATATAACCTAGGAAATATCCTTCGTCAGCCTTTTGCCCAAACTTAGGTTGATTGCTAGTCTTCAATAGGGTGCATGATACACCAAAGGGCTCAAATCCCTTCAAATTAGGTTTCTTTTTGTTCAGAAGTTCATAACAAGTCTTGTTATGCTTCTTAACAGTTAGTACCCTATTCAAAACATGACATGCTGTATTCACTGCTTCTGCCCAAAAGATAACCGGAAGCCCTGAATCAGCAAACATGGTTCTTGCAGCCTCAATAAGAGTTCTATTCTTCGTTTCAGCAACACCATTTTGCTGTGGTTCATATGGTGCACTGAATTGATGTTGAATTCCTTTACTTAAGCAATAAACATTCAACGTAGAATTTTTAAACTCTGTACCATTGTCACTACGAATTCTCTTAACTCTCGTGTTATAGACATTCTCTACTAAATCTAAGAACTCCATGAGCATTCATGGAGTTTCATCCTTAGATTTCAAAAAGAATACCCATGAGAATCTAGAGAAATCATCTGTAACAACCAGACAATATCATTTGCCACCTATGCTTCTCTTGCTTATTGGGCCAAAGAGATCCATATGTAGCAATTCAAATGGCGAGGATATTGAGTTTTATGTTTTAGACTTGTGTGGTTTCTTATGTTGTTTTCCTTTCAAATAAGAAACACACCTGTCTTCAAAATCAAAACGTTTCTGTGGCACACCCAGAACTAAACCATTTTTGGTTATGTGATTCATTTTTTGAAAGTTCAAATGTGCCATTCTCCTATGCCATAGAATAGAATTAGCTTCTGAAGCCTTGGATAATAAACATGTAGACTCCATTGAAGTATTTGGAGAACCCATGTTAATAGCATAGATCTCCTTCTTCCTTGGTGCCCTCATTAATATCCAATCTTCGGGAATAACAAATCCTGGCTTCAAGACTAAGGCTTCCTTTTCATTAAAATGAACTGGATGACCTTTATCGCAGACTTGGGAAACACTCATCAAGTTGTGAGTTAGTTCTTCAACATAATTCACATCTTCAAGAGTCAAAGTTCTATTTAAAACTTTTCCTTTTCCCGTAATCACTCCTCCTTTATCACCAGCGAAGTTCACTCGCTGTTTCAAACCACCTTTGAAGTCCTTCAGTAGACTTCTTTCTCCTGTCATGTGTCTTGAGCATCCACTGTCTACATACCACCAGCCGTCTTTGTTCACAGTCTGCTCCTGCACATGACACGTTGTACACAGTTAGTTTTCAAGAGGGACCCAAGCCATTACGGTCTTGGGTTGTCCCTTATCATCCACAATCTGAACTTCCTTAAAATAACCATAACTATTCCCATCGGGAGTCTTGGTGACTTTTACAAGAGGTTGAGGTTGTTGATGATTTATAGTCTTATGCCTGTGAGGAGAGTGAGTAGAAAACCTCCTAGGCATTTGACTATGTTGTTGTGCACAAGAAGTAGAACCACTTTCATACTGACTATGGTTTCTACTTGGGGTTCTAAACCTCGAAGGTGTCTTATCTCTAGATTTAATGACAGCATTATCATCTTGAGAATAAGGTCTCTTAGGTTTAGGTGGTGAGACACTACTAGTATTGTCTCTTTTCAACATGTTCACAGGTGTAGTCACAGGTTTGCTTCCCAAACCAGGTTTAGCACTAGACCTGTCTACAGGTTTTGGTTTCTCGTTATTCACTAGCTTATGTATAGCTTCCAACTTCTTATTAGGACAACAAGAAGCCACATGCCCCTTTTGATGGCATTTAAAGAAAGACATCTGCCTTCGTGACTTAACTCTTTTGCCTTAATTTCAATCTGAGTCTTAGATACTAAAGGTGTATCATTTTGTTCTTTAATAACCTTATCATCTACTTTGGAATCGTTCAGCATCCCACCCGATACAAATTGTACATTGGTGGATCCTGATATCTTACCAATTTTAGATGATTGTTCTTTAAGAACATCCTTCTGTATCTTAGAAACTTCAGATTCTTTGGGTATTTTAACATCAGAATTAGCAGTAGCATCAATCATCTCTAGGTCAACATTAGTAGTAGTGTAATTAGCATTAAAAGGCGGAGGAACATCACTATAGCCTAAGCCAGTCTTGTCCTTTACACTACGTTGATCGTCAATTATAGAGTCCATAGTTAAAGAAGATGTTCTATAACTTTCAAACTTACGATTAAGCTCAAATAACTTAACCTTAGATTCGGCTAATTCTTTATCCTTGTCTGCTATACCTTGATTTAAGTTCTTTAGGTTTAAATAAAGACCATCTATCATCACAGATTGTTCATTTATAGTATTCCTAAGTACAGTCTTATCTGACATATAGGACTTAATCTGTTTCTTAAGGTCTAGCTTGTCCTCACTTAACCTACGTACATCAATTTTGGTCAGTTCTAGTTCAGATGTTAAAGCCTTATGTGATTCAGCAAATACATTAACATGGGCTTGTAAACTAGTCACTAATTGACATACATCTATAAGTGTAGGAACATCAAGACATACCCGTTTCTTCTCAGTTTGGAGTTCAGCCATTTGTGCAACAAAGTCTTCTGGACATAGATCTTCAGTTGATTCCAAGTCCAACACATCATCTTCAGCTGTCAGCATCTTCAAATCAGGAATCTTCATTAGATAATCCTCAGCAGTAGGCATGTAAGATGGTGTCTCATCAGTCTTAACTGGATCTTCAATTTTAGCCATAAGAGCTTCTTCAATCAAAGCTCTCTAGTCATAAGAACCATCCAGTTGTTGAACAACCAAGGCTTTAGAAGACAAAGTAGCACTTGATTTTTTAGGATTTGCTGTTTTCTCAGTTTTGGGTCTTTGACATTCCCTAGCAAAATGTCCATAACCTTGACAGTTAAAACATTTCACTTTGGACTTATCAAACCCAACTTTATTTCCCACCAGCTTTCTTCCAGTACGCTTTAAAATTTTTTTAACTCTCCTTGACACCATTGCAAGTTGCCACTAGAGATCCATTTCTTCTAAGTCGTCTGGGTCTACTTGATCATAATCCTCATCAAAAGTAGTTGGATCATTGATCTTACCCTGGATGTAGTTTTCGTATGAAGCAACGAATGAAGCAAGAACTGAAAGTTGTTGTTCAGCGGATTTCACACTCATGGGCATTTTATGATGCTCTTGAGTTGACTTCCCAGTTGTCTTACTTTTTGCTTCACCTCCAGATGAACTTATAAAGACATAAGTCTTCAGATATCATTTCACCAGTTTCTCCAGTATCACCAACTAGTAAAGCAGTGGTTGAACTGGACGAACTATTAGAGATAGTAGATTTTCCAGGATAAAGCCCAGGATCCTGTACCTGATCAGAATTAGTATCTCTTGATTTCTTTGTGAAATCATATCCGCGGAGCTTATCAATTGCCTGCTCAAATGACATAGTTGCATAATGCTCATCGTTATCCTTGAGCATAACTCCATACATTTCCCATTTCGAAGGAAGACCCTCAATAAACTTGTCAGTCTTCTCCGTATTAGAATAGGTAATACCGTGGTCATCTAGCTTACTTAACAGATGGTAATATCTGGTGGTATATGCATCAAGATCTTCACCTTTCATAGCTTTGAAGATTATGAATTGTTTCTTTAACAGATTACACCTACCTGCCTTAACTTGAGGACTTCCATCACACCTTTTCTCTAGAGCTTACCATAGCTCTTTAGCAGTATGAAAAGACTTCAACTGATGATTGATCTCTTTTGGAAGACTCATTTTAATTGATGAGTGAGCTTTATTTTCAATTTGATAGTCTTTCTTTTCTTCATCACTCATCTGAGTATAGGTTAGGGCCACAGTTTTACTACCAACTTTAGCAGTAGGTGCAACATATCCATTTTTGATGCACATCCTTATTGACAAATCATGGAACCGACAGTGTGATTCAAATCTGTCTTTCCATCCATAGTAGTCTTCAAGTCGGAGCAATTTAGGTGGAACATTAAACTTTCCAACCTCATGTTCCATCTCAATCATCTTACTTATGTCAGACATTTTTGCAAATCCCAGAGATTAAAAATAAACAGAAAGTTCAGTTCGCAGGAAATCAACTCGCAGAACAAACTCAGTTCACAGACCTGAACTCAGTTCACAGATTGAACTCAGTTCGTAGAGTAGAACTCAATTAGCAGATTAAACTCAGTTCGCAGATTGAACTCAGTTCGCAGAGGAGAACTCAGTTCGCAGATCAAACTCAGTTCGCATGACAGACTCAGTTCGCGTAATCTCATTTTGCCAACTTAGTTCAGTTCGCAAACTCAGTTCGCTATGCAACTCAGTTCGTAGAATCGGCTGAAAACCCTAAAAACGAAAATTTTAGGCTTTTGAACGTCCAAAAACTAAGATTTCGAACGTAAACGAACCTAAAAGCTTCCAGAGACTGATTTTAATCGTTTTTTTTACGCAAAGAATCACGTACAAATAACTCTAAATCAACCGTTATTACCCGAATAACCTCGAACCTACGTGTATCTAGCCGTAGGCTTTGATACCAATTGTAAGTCCGTATGTATTAGGATCGATAACGAGGTTATCTTTAGGTATTAAGGTGCGGAATCCCTTAATACTAAGTTTACGGATTGTAAACGGTTTATTTCACAAGTATTAGTGAAATCAATTACTATTTAGCTTTGTATTGATTAAAACCACTGTTTATCTATCAATACCTAGCTCTTAGTATGCTTAGAATGTCTCTGGAAACACATAAATTTCGTATGGGAATTATGGCAAAAGTTAATTAGGTTTAAACCTAATTTTGTATATAAACTCGTCTCGGTTCGCAGGTTTTGGGCTCTGCGGACCGACTCGGTTCGCAGTCCAGCTTGGCCCAGCGAGTCCAGTCAACTCGCTTCGCAGCCCTGCCCTACGAACTCACTCAGTTCGCATCGCAGGTCATTGGTCAAACATGGTCAACATTTTTCAGCATTTAATATTTGACTCTAAAATGTTTACCAACCAATATTTTTCATTACAATTCAAAACCAATTTACAAACTTGACTACAATAATCTCTAGTACTATTACAAGCTAGATCTGTTGTCACAATAACATGTCCCAACAGAGTAATCTTCATTGAGACGAGTGCAAATTCTGGATTCAACATTGAGGTGCATCTAATTTTGGGTTAAGTATCTGGAAATGCATCCAACTTGTCCCGAATGTCTATTATATGTATCATACTTACGGGAGGTGTATTTAATGCAACCTACTTTCAAAAACGGTTTATTGTATGTATTTTGATGATGTGTCGGCCATTTACGATGCCACGTGGCATCCTTAGAAGATGACACGTCATCAAAATATATACAATAAAGCGTTTTTGAAAGTAGGTTGCATTAAATACACCTCCCGTAAGTATGATACATACAATAGATATTCAGGACAAGTTTGATGCATTTCCAGATACTTAACCCTATCATTTTCTAATAAATTACACGATCCATCCAACAATAAATGCAACATTACATTACATAGTTATAAAATACTTCAAATTTTGCACTTGACTGAAAATTTGTGGAATCACGTACCGTCTCTTACTACCATTATATTTTTGTATGTAATTTAGTAGAAAGTTTTCTACAAAATGTGTAGCAATTTTGGGGATAATCCAAAATAGTAAGCTCTTTTTTAACAGACGTGGGTAGTAGATTTTACTTCTACACAAAAACAGCTGGTAAAAAATAAAATAATAGATAAATTGAAAAAATATGTTACTGCAAAACCATAAGAGTAATCTACAAAGTCAACTGGTTCAGCCCATATTGCCACCATTACCTCTTACAAACATAGAAGAGCTAATTCCACAATTCGTGTCATCTTCTTTTTTTCTTGATAATAATACATCAAATAAATTTGTAATTGTAGCCTTTATTTCGGAAGATTGCTGTTCAATTGCTGGGAATGGATACTCCACCATCCACAAAGCGGGAAGACACGGTTGTTGTGAAATTGAAATCTCCCAGCAATACGTCCCGATCGCATCAACAAGCCAGAGGCTGTTCATGTTAGATTTTTAGCTTCAGTTTTATCTACATAAATATAAAGGTTTTTTGTCGAAAAATGAATCAATAGTTCAGTTTTTTGTAATTTCGGGTATCAACTAATTTTTTTCTTTAAAAATGAACTACTAATTTAAAATCGATCGTTTTCGTGTATATGCTAACATTTGAAACGGTCGCCAAGGATTATACAACCAGAGATTTTTTCTTAAAGATGTATTTTAAATCGATCATAAGCATTTGAATTGCTATATAATCCCCGGCGACCGTTTCAAATGTTAACATATACACGAAAATGATCGATTTTAAATTAGTGGTTCATTTTTCGGAAAAAAAATTAGTTGATACCCGAAAATGTAAAAAATTGAACTATTGATTTATTTTTCGGCAAAAAACGTTAAATATAATTACCATTGTAACTATAGTGTTCAACATTTTTTCCTTCTAATCTCCATTTTCGTTTGGTATATACTCGTAATGATATATAGCTTTAGAAAAAGACGTACATCATAGAGTGTTTGACATAACCTTGATATTCAAGTATTTTTGTTCATAAGATAATAAAAATATTCATAGCAGATAAATGACAATATATATATGATTATTATAACCCGTATTACCTTACAAAAATTGTGTTCCTCTAAAGCTTATGTAAGGGTATGCTCGCTTGAAATAAAAATAAACAGTAAAAACATCAATATATCATATGTGGAAGGCAAAACAAGAAAACACTCGATTTCCCAAGATACAACGTTTCGAGCAGAAGAAAATCCTACAGGGGCGACCTGAGAACACGTGATAAAATCACAAAGAACGACGTTTGAAGGAATGTGCATTTTACATGTGTTCTCATGTCACACCTGCTGGATACCTCTGCCATTTGTTATCTGTTATGGTGCTTTTGCAACATATCTGGAAATAGTATATAGTATATTAGTGTATATAGTCATATATGATTATAGATTATAGATAAATGGTCAATTATTATGTACTACTAAATGTATGGTACTTGTTTGTTAACTATCAGTACAATATTGATTGTACACTTGTACTACCTTGGATTTATTTGTACTTCAGTGTCCTACTTCATCTTTGTATGCCTTATCATTAGCAAACGAATGTGTTTTGCTTACTTAATATTAGGGTTAAGTGATTGTAAATCTATATAATTATTTGATAATCTTTACTGTATGTAATAAATTTAATTGTTATTGTATGTACAAAACTATTTATTTTTGTATATTGTGTACATTTTGGTGACTTGTCAACTTATAAAAATGTCATGTGTCACCTTATATTTGATAACACGTCACCAAAATGTACACAACATATAAGTGTATAAATAGTTTCATACATACAATGGTAATCTATTTTTTTGAGTACATACAATGATGGTCAATGTCTAGTTATATTTATTTACAAATACTTAACTCTTAATTTAAAGTGTTTTTTCTAGGATTGAACTGAAATTATATAAGATGTAACATTATTATTATAAGTACTTCTATATATTCTATTGGGTTAATAGGTCCACCCATTTACGTAAATGGATCGGGTCGATGGATTGATTATGTGTATTGGGTTTCTGAATTGTTATAGCCATATATTAAATTATACGGTGTTATATATATATATATATATATATATATATATATGGTAGTGATAAGGGAGCGGATATATACAACAAATAAAAGTGATTCACACAACAAAACTATGCTATAAGTACTTGTACTGTACGCAATAATTGTTATACTATTTGTGTATTAATCACTTTTATTTGTTGTATTTATCAACTCCCTAGTGATAACGGGAAGTGACAAAACTGGGGAAGGGGAAAGTAAATCTGAGCCATCCATTTGATCAAACAAAAATAACAAGCAGAGGGGTAGTTTCATCCATTCATGAATATTAATTAATTAAAAAGAAAGGAAACAGAACGTGACAAGTATTCAGCAAAGCAAAAGAGGAATTAGGTTTTCCATTTTCATAATTGAACATCTGATTCATCATATTCATGAAATAAACAACACCTAATTCATTGCGAGTTGAATTTACGAGCGATTCATTCAACAAAAATGAGATTCATCAATGGGAGAAGATTCAAAAGACAAAAGACAAAGTAAAAAAATCCGACGAACGAGATAAACAAATATCAAAATCAAAAGAAGACATAGGTAAGAAACAAACATTATGATATATTCATTACAACTTATCTTTATTTATCAGCTTAATTTTATGAATATTATTGTATATTTCATGAATTTTATTAGTTGTAGTTGATGACTATTAGTGATAATAATTGTTTGGTTTATTAAACAATTGAATAATATTCTTTGTGATGTTTGTTAATTGATTTACAGTGAATTAGTATTAAAAACAATTAAGCTTAAAAGTGAATTGTGTTAATATATTACAGATTTCAAAGCTATTGGATAATATTCATTGCGATGATTGTTAATTGATTAAAAACCACACGTGGTCGTGGGTTCGAGTCCCACGGATGGCGCCAATTATTTAAGCGTAAAAACACTTGATTACAATGATGATGATGATGTATGAGGAACTAAGCCTATCACACTCCGATTAACGTGCAAACCCAGAGTCGAGACTTGGTCAATCGAGGGTGGTGAGGGCTTGATTCTGTGTGAGCAATCGATTTGAGATTACTCTGAGACTTTATGAGGTGTCGTTCTGAAATGGAAGCAAAACACTAGTATTTATGGCCAAACCCTAATCCGACGTGGAGGGTTTCGTCGTGAGGGAGCAAGACAATTACTGTACTCGAGCTGACGTGGACCAATCAAGTGAGCCGACCAGGTGAGTGGGTAAGCCATATTAATACACCTGGATATAACGGCCGACGATTGTACCTTTTGTCAGAGAATGTCGGTTCATTGAGGTACGAATCGCTCTATTATTTTACCGCGGCATTCGTGGGTAAAGAATATGACGATCATATCTGGGGCCGGGGCACAACGTATCCGGACCCATTATTCTAGAGGGCTATTCATGGGTTACAAAGGTTGTCCACGACTGTCATCCGGGCTCGGGCCCATTGTTCTGGGCCCGGGGCGGAACGTGTCCGGCCCCATTATTCTTCTTGGGGGCTGACCCTCGTGTCATGGGCTACAAAAGTTGTCCACGGATGTCATCCGGGCCTGGGCCCACTGCTCTGGGCCGGTCCATGTAGAGTGATGTACATACATCATTAATTATATTTATATGTTACCGATTTTAATAAGATATTGAATAACCTTCACTGATGTCTGCTAACTAACAAAGTGAATATATGAGAATTTGCATGGTTATAGAAGTAATTTGAGCTTAAACTAATGAACTTGTGGTTTTAAATGATGAATGTTAAGTCTAGGATCTAAATAACGTACAATCTATTCTTGAAAATTGTTTTATAAATGTGTAAACATACTATTGAGGATGAGGTTACGAGTTCAGCATGACGAATGTTAGTTCTAGACACTGAATGTTATATATGTTATATCTGCATAACTTAAAATAGACTACCCAAAGTTGATTTATGAAGCTCATTATAAGTGTGCTAATGTGACGATTATCATGCTGATATTGAAGATCAAGTGTTACAGGATGCGATTTTGTGTTTAAGATTCACCTAACAACCTTTAATTATTGGTAGATAGAGTACGCGTTTAAGCTGACTTTATGTTGATTTGCCAAGTACATGTGAAGACGTTTTAGAATACTGGAAATTTGACATGAAGGTTTTCTCGGTGAAATTGTTTTGGGCATGGGCACTTCTTTGTAATATTGTTCATGTTATAGTACTGGGTATGGTGTTTCTTATGCTTATCCACGGTGGTCGAGTGGCAGCATCAATGCCTCAAAACTCACTGCTTCAATCTTTATGATATGATGTAACAACTTCTTTTAGAAGCATCTGCTATTATGGTTCTCTTTTCACTGCTACTATTCAAACACCTTGGTGGGGGTACATCACATTGCTTTTAATTTAAAAGCATATAATTCATGAATCTATCTCGTATTTAGCGGTTATAGTATAACTTATAACTTGTTTTGTATTCTAGATTCGGGGTTTCATGTCAAAATTGGGAATAATGAGTCTCTATTATGATGTATTGATTTTCTGTTGCATCTAGTGGATACCCCTTGTTCGTTTTGCTGATATATCTTGTTTCACTTTGGTGGACTTATCATCGGAACTTGTGTTTTATTTTTACAATAGTTAAACCAACAGACGGAGAGGTAATGATGGGGTCAAATGCTATAGTGATGGGCATGGTTTTGGTACGTATATATGAACTTTTTGATGTTTTTGAGTATCTATACCTTTTTGTGATTTTAGACATGTGCTTATGTGCTGACATCTAATGATATTGGTAGGTTGGATTGACGATGGTGGTAGTAGAAAGTGCAGATACATTATTGATATACATTTGCTATGCAGAAGATCCATTGTTAATACACAGGGGACCATAACTGTTCACCCAGCTGCCTAAGATATTACACCAACGTCTCTAACACAGAATTGCACCAGTACATGAAGGATTGAATGTATATCATAAATAACCTTCTTAGAGTGTTTCGAAAATGTAATGGCTATATATTTTAATCAATGCTATGCATCGAATTATAGCTTAATTATGTATCAATTGGATTCGACATAGGTTAAGATTGGATTCTATATAGCTTAATTATGTTTCAATTAATTTATCAAGAATATGTTATATGCATCGAGTTTTGATTGTAGAAATTAAAGAAATGCATCTACGTTTATTATTATTTTGAAATATCTTATATAAATCATATCATATTACTTCATATCTTTATCAAGACATGTGTTATTATGATATATAGTACTATGTACAAAAGAAAATATTAAACTTATGTTAAGATGCATCGCAATGCATACTATTAGTACTCATCAGTATGCATGTTAACATACATCGATATACATCACTAAGATGTAAATCAATGTTATCATGCATCAGAGTGCATACTATTAGTACTCATCAGCTCGAATGTTAACATACATTGACATACATCACCACAATGTAAATTATGTTAACATGCATCACAGTGCATATTGTGAGTACTCATCAGCATGCATACATCGATTATGAACGATTATGAACACATGTCTCGTTCGTTCATTTACGTTCGTGAACGTTTGATAACATGTTCGTTTGTTTGTGTTTGTTAAATACAGAGTATTAGTTTATTTTTATTTATGCAATTTGTATAGGTCATTCTTATATTGTATAAATCCATATATAATAATATAAATAAATAAGCCATAAGAGATTTTCATATTTTATATAAATTGTTTATGTCATAATTAAACATCACAATTTGTTTTCTAATGTAATTAATATATATATATATATATATATATATATATATATATATGAATGTATGTGTTCATTTGTGTTTGTTATTATATTAACAAACGCATGCATTAATTTATATATTCGTTTGTTTATTTTGTGAACAAACATTTTTTTCTTAGTGAACGAAATGAATAAAAAACTCGTTCATATTTCATTCGTGCTCGTTCGTTTGTTCACTAAAACCTTCGATGTTCATTCTTGTACGTTCGATTATAGATCTGGTATAAACTGAGATTTTAAAGTTTTTGAAATAACTTTTTATTTAATTAGATTTATGGACAAAGGCAAGTAAAATTTAAAATAAAGGAGTGAGTGAAAATGATGGCCATGAGAGTTGCACACGGGCTATACTATTATAGTTAATACATTTTATTTAAAAGGAAGAAACCTTATGCATTATCTTCGCTACATAAAATATTTTTATGAAGTATACTTGTAAATAAATAACTCTAAAAGGTAACTGCCTACCTGCCCAACCTTAGCTCACCAACGTCCTACCATATATGACATGATATGCACAGAAAATTTACTACTTAGTGAGTCATATAGAACTGTATTGCCTTGGTATGGGATCACAAAACAGGATTGTGTTTTGCTAAGTTCCTAAAAGTTGGTATCAGATATAGGCTTGTTTCAGCTTGACAACGCCAACTTGATAAGGTTTTACAATGAATGCTCAAACTCTAGAGCTGGAACTCGTTTATATAATAAGTAAATTTTAATATAAACATGTTACATATTAACTTTAAAAATAAAACACAATGTTAGATATATAAAAAATTAAAGTAAATCATGACAACTAATCAAAAATATTATAGAAACACTAGTGATTGTAGCCTATTATAAGAATATGAAAATATTCTAAACTAAATACTCCATTTACAAATCCAAAATGATATTTAGATCTATATACAAATATTAATTAATTAATCAAGGTTCAAAAATCTCGATAGCGGTTCAAGTTAAGCTATTAATGGTTCAACTCAATGCATATTTTGAGTTCAAATATTAAGCTTAAACTCAAGTTATTCGACTAAAACTCAACTCATTTGCGTGGGAATGAGTTCATGTACAAATCTCTACACAATAATATGTTTGCAAAAGTTAGTATGGACATTTTTTTGTCGGCTTGTCTAGGGTATTAGGCGGCTCCCAACGTCACTCGTCTCACGTCGGTTCCAACCGAAGAAACCAATGCCAATGGTATGGTCTGTCGGTTTGGTTCCGTCGGTTGAATTCGTCGGGTATCCGATGGCCCATCAATTTTTTATTTTTTTGCTTTTTATTTTGTGTATGCGTATAAAGTAAAGGTAAATTGGTAAATGTTGGACCCAAAAGTTAAAGTGACGGTGTCACTGATGGCAGAGGTCTGTCAGTTTCAATCAGTTTTGACAAAAGCTGATGTGGCACTAATATGACGCATCAGTTTCAGTCGGTTTCTGTAGTCTACTATCGATAATGATCGTAGAAAACATAATCGACAGTCACATTCTTTAGCTACTTGTTAACAAATATACCCGTAAATTAGTGTTTGCCATTCATAAAAGAAAAATAAATTGGGTCGTATACTCGTATGGCTTAAAAGAAATTTGGTATTCGAGTATATCGAAAGGTCATTTAATAAAATTATATAATTGCCAAAAATACAGCTTTTGTATAAGTAGTAACAGAATCTTTTAATCACAATTTATTAAAATTAAATAATAAGACAAAAAAAGGTTGAGAGAGTAAAAGCAACGGCCCTGATTAATCGAATCGTAAGTATATTCAGTAGCAGTAGCGCAGCCAAAAGCCTCCATTTTCACCCCACGCTTGTGCTCTGCATGCCCAGATTCATCGATTCATTCTAAAACCCTCGTTTCGATATACTCGATTCGATTAATTTGATAATCAGATAAGAAGAAATGTGTGGAATACTTGCTGTATTTGGCTGTGTTGATTGTTCTCAGGCTAAGCGAGCCAGAATCATCGAGCTTTCTAGACGGTAATCATATATTATTCGTTTTTGTTGATTTTGTTAATTGCTTTTGTATGTTTATGTTTAGTTTTGGCATCCCTTTGGGTTATAAACATCATGTATGCGGTTGATTTGATTAAATACGTTTTTTTTAACAATAAATAGATGAAGGCTGTGGAAAGATTGAAGAATGTGGTATTATTTATCTTAAAAAATTAAACTTTTTACTTTTTTAGGGATGCAAGACTAATTTTTACAAATAATAAATGACAAAGGTTAAGATTTATGAAGCTGTGTCTTGATAGTCCTGCTGAGATGTGATTATGTACTTGATGAGTAATTCTAGCAGATTGTTAGCTCGCATCTGCGAAAGTATTCTATAAAAGGTTATATCTTTATAGTTTATATCGATATTTTTATTTATGTGATTTTGGCTTAAGCCTCTGCTTGCTTAGTCTGGCTGAATACATATTCGAAATTTGATTGTAGTTGTTGGTTTGTTTCAATCAGTAAGCTCTTAAAATACGAATGCGTGAGTACTTGATGCTCTTTGTTGTTTGGTAACTGTTGCAGGTTGCGGCACAGAGGTCCTGATTGGAGTGGGTTGCACAGTGAGGATGACTGTTATCTTGCTCATCAACGATTAGCTATCATTGATCCTGCTTCTGGAGATCAACCACTCTATAATGAAGACAAGACGATTATTGTCACGGTATCTTTCTGTTTCCAGTTCAATATTTCATGCTATACTGGCATATGGCTACCTTTTATAATTTGTTTATGTATAGTATACTGAGACTACTACTGAAATGTTTATATTATTAGGTGAACGGAGAGATATACAACCATAGAGCGTTGAGGGAGCAACTCAAGTCTCATAAGTTCAATACTGGAAGCGACTGTGAAGTGATTGCTCATCTTGTAAGTACCTTTTGTAATTCGTCATATATCGTGCGACAAAATTCGAAAATAATATAAAAAGTTCCGTGTATTTGAACTATTTATTGTTGCTTATATTGTTAACCTTGCTTCTTGGTTCACTAACTAGTATGAAGAATATGGAGAAGACTTTGTCCACATGTTAGATGGAATGTTCTCTTTTGTGCTTCTGGACACTCGTGATAAAAGTTACATAGCAGCTAGGGATGCTATTGGGATCACCCCACTTTACTTGGGCTGGGGCCTTGATGGTACGCAAGCCTTCTGCTAATTATTGTTACATAGTATTCTCTTGGTTTAAAAAAGGCAATAGGCACTCCAAGGCTAATAGGTCATGTAAATGAAACTCCTATAATGCTTAAAATACTATAAATTGCCTCTTCATAACATTTTGTACTTTATAGATGCTTACACATCACAATTTACAAATACTTCACTTCCATATTAAAAGTAGGCAAACAATTAAAGCATAATTCGGTGTTCACAACAATTTCAAAAGCAAGTAAGCAAATAGTACTAGTAGCAACCCATGTACAATAACGAGAACAACAAATTGTAAAGACAACAAGTAGTCTCTAATGGAGTAGTAAATTTAATAATATCTAATGATACATTCAAATTTCCCAACAATATCATTGCTTCAGTTTGGTGTATTACACTTTGGTGACATGAACTGTTAGTTGTTTTAGAGCCGTTTAGTTTTGTTAGGAACTTAGACTTTGGAGAGGGTTAGTATAGATGGTCTGATATTGAATGATGGGCTGAATAATGAATAACGTACTTAAAGAAAATAGGCCATTATAGCTTAGTATAAAGAAACATCCAATTACTTGTAGAAAACCTGCTAATTACACAGGGCGCCTAAGGCACTGCCTCACAATTCCTGGTGCCCAGGCACCGCCTTAAGATCTCACCTTGAGTCACTCCAAGGCGTTATGCCTAGTGCCTAGAGGCACCTAGGTGTGATATTTCAAACCAGGGTTATTATAGAAACTAGTATGTGTATAAATATGATTGCATCAAATAAAGTTTCTATATGCTTTGCCTGGCTAGTAGATGCATTATGTCGGAAACCATTCTACCTACCATATAGGGTTATTTCAAGTTGTCCGTTTCTTTTGTATCCTTCAAGAATATCTGTGTAAACCTTACACTTACCTAGTGTTCATATGAATCTGAATTGACTCCAGAGATGCTAGCGATGCTGTTTTATATTTTGTTGGCAAACAGACTGTAGAGTAATACTCTGTACTATTTAAGAGTATCAGATAAACTTTGAACTTTGTGTGCAGGTTCTGTGTGGTTTGCATCAGAAATGAAGGCCTTGAGTGATGACTGTGAACAGTTTATGTCATTTCTTCCTGGACATATATATTCCAGCAAAACTGGTATGCAGTATCTCGCCCTGTGATCAAGCTATCTGTTACATTTTTGGCTTAAAGAAATTATTTTTCATTATATGAGATGGTTTGTTGTGTATCAATGTATTTTTGTTGACATGTATTACCTCTTCCAGAACTTGCTTCAATTGGTGGCCTATTGGCAATAACATCTTTTTTTTTTTTTTGCTTAAAGAAACTAGAAATATAGAGTACTTCATGTTCATATGAAACTAAATTGCCTCTAGAGGTGCTTGCTAATATGTTCTCACTTCTTAGTTGTTCAATGTCGATATAGATCAGTATATCATCTCAATATAGTGTTCCAATAAGTGGATGCAACATCATCAGTTTTAATGCATAAAGTGTAGGCCATCTTATCTAAAATAAAATAAAGATGAAGGAAGAAGGAAATAGATTTGTTCTTCTTCAGAAGATAGCTTAATTAAATTTCAATTGGTTTTTCCTGTCAGAAGGTAACACGGAATATTGTTAAATCAACCAAATTTTCAAATTTTATAAAATGTCCAATGGAAATTTTAGATATCTCCCTGGTTTACATCATTTTTATTTAGTTGTAAGCAAATCCTGCTTCTAATTTACAATGTAGATATTCAATTAATATATTCTGACATCACAGGTGGTCTAAGAAGGTGGTATAACCCCTCATGGTACTCAGAACGCATTCCGTCAACTCCATATGATCCGTTAGTTCTTCGTCATGCCTTCGAGAAGGTTTTTATGCTTATATATTTCTTGTGGAACTTGTCTTATTATCAATGCTATTATTTCTAGTCACAGATTTATAACTTATTCTGAATTCATTTCATGAAAGCTTACTTATATGTTTACATTCATATGAAGTCTTTAAATAACACTTATAAGCTAAGCAAAAATGCAAGATTAATTTTTGAATGTCACTTACTTACAGGCTGTGACTAAAAGGCTTATGACAGATGTCCCGTTTGGAGTACTTCTTTCTGGAGGCCTTGATTCATCTCTTGTTGCTGCTGTTGCTTCACGGCATATGACTGATTTAGAAGCTTATTGTCAGTGGGGATCACAGTTGCATACTTTCTGCATTGGATTGAAGGTCAATATTATCTTCAATATACTTTTCTTTTAATATGCAGATATTCTTCTACAGTTTTCTTTGACCTCATTATTTCTGGTATGTTTGGTATGTAGCTTATGAGAGCTTAAGCTTATTTTTTTCATAAGCTCAAGCTATAAGCTTTGTTTGGTAGAAAAAAATTTAGTTGCTTATTCAAAAAATAAGCTCTGAAAATTTAAGCTAGATGAACTAGCTTTTGGTAGCTTATGTAAGCTTATGAAAATTGAAGTTACCAAAATACTCTTTAGTTTATAAGTAATTGAGTTTGGTCTCATCCTTTTATGTAAATGTACATTTATAAGCTCCACCTCCAACTACTCTACCAAACACATATAAGATAATATAAGCTACAGCTTCCAGTTCCAACAATAAGCTCCAGCTACAAGCTCCAACTATAACCTTCAAGCTCCAGCTTCATCTAAAATTTCCTTGCAAGTATTATGGAAAGCCTGTTTGTGACTTTTTTACTTTGATTTTGTATAATCAGGGTTCTCCTGATTTGATTGCTGCTAAAGAGGTAGCTGATTATCTTAACACTCGCCACCATGAGTTCTACTTTACTGTTCAGGTAAATCTTGATTCAATTTAAAGAAAAAGTAAAACATGTGCGTTGGTTACTGTACCTTCAGATACTCATCCTGTTAGCGGTATCAGGAAGGAATTGATGCGCTTGAAGAGGTTATATATCATATTGAAACTTATGATGTGACGACTATTAGAGCTAGCACGCCAATGTTTCTCATGTCACGAAAAATCAAGTCTTTGGGAGTAAAGATGGTTCTTTCTGGGGAAGGCTCAGATGAAATTTTTGGTGGGTATTTGTATTTCCACAAGGCGCCCAACAAGGAGGAGTTCCACGAGGAAACATGTCGAAAGGTCTTACAACTGAGTCTTATTTCTATAGAATGTTCACAGTACAGTGTCTAATATACTCCAAATTGTTTATTTTGTGTTTTCTTCATGTAGATCAAGGCTCTTCATTTGTTTGATTGCTTGAGGGCAAATAAATCTACTTCAGCATGGGGCCTCGAGGCTCGTGTACCTTTTCTAGATAAGGAATTCATTGATGTTGCAATGAGCATTGACCCAAAGGAGAAGATGGTAAATGTTGCTCTTGCTTGATAAATTTGTTCAACCCGTCAATTGTTGCTTGTTTCTGCGATTTTCAATTTATTGTTGCTGGGACTCTGAGAATTTCTCTTAGGTGGATCAGTGTTATTAGTGGTGGGAAAATGGACGAGTCAAGGGGGTTGGGTAATGATTCTGAACAGGTAATATTTTGTTCATTTGGTTTGGTTTGACTCTCAAACACTTGATCCTAAAAATTCATCAACTTTTCTAAAAGATGATTATGAAAATTATGTTGTGCAATTGACAAGATAATGTTTTAGCTAAAGTTGTCTAGGAGGTTTTATGTATTAAAGTAAAAGTAAACTTTAACCGACTTTTGAGCCAATTTCTTTTAAGCTATCTTTTATACTACTTGTTTTGGCTCCTTGAGATAAAACAGTACCCAAAATCCAAATTGACCAATTTATAAGTAGATATATGGAAATTGCCACCTTTTGGTTTTTTTAGTAATAAATGCTAAGGCTTTGGCATGCGAGGGTGCGAGCCTGCGAGGCATATTGAATTAACCACAAGTAATTCAAGAGTTAATGTTATACAGTTTTATAAAAGAATTCTTCTATTTTAGTTCAGAAGTTAGGTTTTATTCTAATTATTATAGATTCAACGTGATATCGGGAGGATCGAGAAGTGGATCTTGCGTAATGCATTTGATGATGAAGAGAAACCTTATCTACCAAAGGTATATTGCTTCTTGTATAACTTCCACCTTTTCCTATATTGCTGTCATGTACTGTGAATGTTTATTCTGAAATACAAGAGTGCTCTATCTCTTCTTCCAGCACATATTGTACAGGCAAAAGGAACAATTTAGCGATGGAGTTGGATACAGTTGGATTGATGGTTTGAAGGATCATGCAAACAAACAGGTCTGTAACGCTCAAAACTGATTGTTGCTTCAATAATTTCTGATTAGTTCGAACATTGTACAACACTAAGCCAATTATATTTGCAGGTTACCGATTCGATGTTAACAAATGCTAACTTTGTTTATCCTGAAAACACACCTGCAACAAAAGAAGCATACTACTATAGGACTATCTTTGAAAAGTTCTTTCCCAAGGTCGGTTAACTTAATTTTTTTTTCTGCTATTATTTTTTGTGTTCTGTGACTTCTCTATATTCATATTAAGTGGGCATTGTAGTTTGATCAGTGAGCCATAGAGGTGGCAAGATGGGCAGGTCAGGTTGGAGTGGAAAAAGTTATTTATATAGTACTGGCTGAAACGAGCCTGGTTCGGTTACGTTGGCCCTCAAACACTTTTGTGTCTGCTTTTAAAATAAAAATTATAAATAGCTTCTGTGTTAGTAATGGTAATTTAAATCGTCATATAAACTTTCTAGGAGGTATGCATGTAAATACAAACTTCGGATGACTTTGAAGTTCAACCCTGTTTCCTTTTAATGTTACTACAAATCGTATGCAATTATTAGTCAAAAGAGTAAGTTTTGTAATGTTTCAAACGGGTAAAATTTTAGATTTAGCTAAATCAAAAATGAGTCGCTTGGGTTAACCAGGGTCAAAAGTAGCCCCTAGTTTAATCAAATGCTTAAAACTCCTATATCAGTAAACCATCTTAATAAATATATTAGATTATTTTCGTAACAATACCTAGTGTAAATAATCTTATTAGATGGATTAGTTTTCAATAAAACTCAAAAAGAAAAGTTGACGGGCCAGCATCTGCACAACTGACCCGCTTAGATCCGCATTAAAAGGTTACCCATTTTGACTTGTTACTTAACTTACCCATTTCGCTACCTCTACCCCTGTTTGTATGTGTTGCACCATGGATAGATTGTGACTTAACTGTATATTCATCAGGAAATTACTCTCCCTGTAACTTTTATGTTTGCCTTTCCACACAGAATGCTGCAAGATTAACAGTTCCAGGTGGTCCAAGTGTGGCATGCAGCACTGCCAAAGCAGTTGAGTGGGATGCATCTTGGTCTAAGAATCTTGACCCATCTGGTAGAGCTGCTCTTGGGGTTCATGATGCTGCTTATGTCGAGACCAAGTGAACGGTCCTGCCTCAAAAATAAGTACAAGCAGAGAAGGTGGATCGTTGTCATTGCATTGTAGATTGATTTCCAGTGATTGTGTTACCATCAGTCATATAGATATCCATCTCCTCTGTATTTTCTTGTTCAAATTTGAAAACAAAAAGTTATTGCTACCTTTAGGGTCGAATAGCGACCGTTTCACCATCTTTAGGTTTGTTTGTTTTAATCATGGCTCCATGCCATAAATTTACGTAGCACGGATTATGGTTAGTTTGTTTTCTTTATTTACGTTATGCAGATTGTTATCTTGTATAATATTAATAATGATTAGAGGAACTTCAAAGAGAAATAGGTGATGGAAGAGACTTTGTGTTTGAATGTTTGGTTAACAATTACGATAATGATAATCAGAAACAGATAGTGGAAGACATGCTTGCCATATATGTTACGTAATAAATTATCAAGCATATACAAGCAAGCCCCAAGTTGACGATGCTATTTTACATATGAATGCCTACAACAAATGCACTAACTGGGATGGGATCTTTCAACAGAGTTTGTATTTTTATACAGAATCCATTCTATCTCAATGACCTCAAAACAAGCACATACTAGAATAGCATCGTCAATAAAGCTTTCGAAGAGTCTCGACAGCATCAGGTTACCGCAACTTTATCATAATCTAGACAATAAAGCTTTTCAAAAACACAGCTCCATTGTTGCTTAAGCAATATCCTCCATAACTTTCATTTGTGAATAAAGCTGAACGTTAAGAGTGTGAATCTCGTCAATGGCTAAATGAGATACATCCCCTCCTACAAAATAATGTACTGTGTTGTCGATTTCCATCCAGCTAAATGCTGTTTGCTTCTTGACTTCATTTTCCTTCATCAAACTTCTCACTTGAGTCACTTTTCTCCACAAACCAGATGCAGCATATATATTAGACAACATAATGTAAGCCCCGGAGTTTTTAGGATCCAACTTCATGATTTTCTGTGCAGCTAATTCTGCTAACTCTATATTCAAACTAAAACGACAGCCTGAAAGAAGGGCACCCCAAACACCCAGATCAGCTTCGAATGGCATCTCTTGGATCATCTTATAAGCATTCTTAACTTTACCAGAGCGGCCCAAGATATCAACCAAACAAGCATAGTGCTCAGACCTGGGAGCCACCTTGTAAATACTTTTCATCAAGTCAAACCAATACAAGCTCTCTTTCACCATCCCTGCATGACCAATAGCAGCCAATCAATTCCGAGGATAAAGGTAGAGGTGGCAAAAAAATCAGGTCAGCCATGTTGGATAAGGGGTTAAAATAGGAGAGCCGGGCCAGGTCCACAAACAGTTACGCGTATTTGTCTTCCCTTTCTTGGGTTTCAAACTTTTTTCTGTTTCAGTGTGTAGCTTGACCCGTTCACCCCGTTTTCAGTAGCTAATGTTTTTAAGTTTACCCATTTGACTCATCAAAGGCGAGGTACAACCCATGTCCCGTTTATCCATGAATGGGTATAAACTGCCACCTCACATTAATGGTCAGAAACTTTTTCTGTACTCCTCCCAAAAAAATATGTAAAAGTAAGATAGCATAGAAAGATACAATTCTGTACCTGCATGACCACAGGCAGAGAATAAACTAAGAAATGTTATCCCATCTGGTTCAATTCCATGCAGTTCCATCCTCTTAAAAAAGCAAAGGGCTTTGTCATAGAGTCCATGCTGTGCAAGAGCAGCAATGATTGTGTTCCAAGAGACAATATTTGGACTGCATATATGTTCAAAGGCTGACTCGAAGTCCAAAAGACATCCACATTTGCTGTACATAGTAATCAGAGCATTGCCTACAGATACATGTGTGTTGAACATGTATTTGAATACAAGTGCATGAGCTTGCTTGCCTTCAGTTAGTGATGCGAGACTGGAGCATGCAGCAAGGATGGAAACGAGGGTGTATTGATCTGGTTTTATTCGATTATTTATCATATCTACGAGTAGTCTTAGTGCTTCTTCACCTCTTCCATTTTGAGCATAACCTATCAACGTGAACAAGTCACACTTAGTATAGATTATGTATGCATAATCAATAACAAATAGAAGCATATGCAATTATCATAAACATTAACAAAATGTCACTTTAGCGAAATGGAATAGATGTGTCTGGAATAGTCCATTGTTCTACAAGTGTAATGTGTATACCTGTTATCATAGCATTATAAGAAACATCATCTCTGCATTGGATTTCTTCAAATAACACCCTGGCATCTTCCATCTTTCCTTCCTTGCAGTAGCCCGTGATCATAGCAGTCATCGAAACTACATTCTTAACTGGCATCCGACTAAAGAGTTCTCTAGCTTCATCAAACTGATCACTTTCCACATACGCACTAATCATCACAGTCCAAGAAACTTCATTTCGAGCTGGCATCGAGTCAAATAATTCCCTAGCTTTCTTAATCTCCCCTTTCTGTGCATACCCATCAATCATAGTCGTAAAAGATATCACATTTTTCCTTGGCATTTCATCAAACAACTTAACAGCTTCTTCAATCCTTCTACACCTAATCAACCCTGAAATCATCGCATTCCAAGATGCTACATTTCTCTGCGGCATTTCGTTAAAGTACACTAACACATCATCTGTTTTACCATTTTCGATACAACCAGCTATCATCGAATTCCAAGAGACTACATTTCTCGAAGGCATTACATCAAACAGTCTCTTGGATTCTTCAAAAAACCCATTTTTCCAGTAACCTGTGATAACCGTGTTCCATGAAACAACATCTCTTGTAGGCATTTCATCGAACAGTTTACGTGCAAGATCAATTTTCCCGGCACGGAAGAGGCTACCGATTCGGACATTTGAAGTGTAGACATCTCGAAATGAATGGAAATTTGTAGACAAATAGCGAGTGATGAGAGGGTGTTTGGATGAAGAGAGGGTTTTAAGTATTGCGCGGGAAAGGCAGAAGACAAGCATACGGGTATCGTGTTGACTCTAGTAGTCAGAGATGGAACTTACTCACTTTGTCAATATTTGTGGAAATTAAGGCTAAATTTTGAGGTAACATTTGCAACAATTTTTATTTTCATCAAAATCCACAATTGAAAAACAAGTAATTATATGATTCTTGCGATTATCAATTTTTTTTTTTAATCTTGTTTAGACCTTTTACTTGAATGAATTTTGGAGATTTTAAAATTAGTGTGAATGTGTGATTACACTTTTCAAAATGAAATTAACCGGACATTGTCCAAGTGATACCGTCACCGCAAACGTCCAAATCCCACATATCTATAGGTTAGAGGTTCGAATCTGTACCTCAACAAATGTGGATGATTTGTTGACAGGTGATTTGTCCGACGTTGATGCTCCTTGCAGGTGAAGCGGACGCGTACCATTGAAATATAGTAGAAGGGTTAGGAGTACCTTCAAATTATCATTTTCAGTTTTAAAATTACGGACACGAGTGAAAAATATTTACTCATTAATACATCATCATCATCTGTTTTGTTTGTTGTGCTCTTTAGGTTCGTAATGCATCAACAAGAGTAATCTTGTTATGACGCTGTCATCGACAAGTTAAGTCAAAATGGCAAAACGAGCGAATGCAGAAAGTTGTGTACGAGTGATATAATGTCATCCCAACTTCATACGCTGTATCCTTGCTAGCATTTGCTAGTACTCTGAATCTACGCCTCTACCTCATGGAGTAGTGGTTATTAAGAAGAATATTACTGTTCATTCTGTCTGGGAACTTTGGCTTATTGAGACTAGTATATAGTCTTTCGTTACATAACTAACAGCATCGTTAACTTAGGAACGCCGAGCCTTCTTTCATTTAGCTCTTGCATTCTTCTGGGAGATCTATCTGCTGTGAATCTGCAGTCACTGGTGCTTTCAATCAATCAATCTCTGCATTATAAGATTCATGGTATATGGGTGCATTTCTAAATTTATAATCCAAATCATAATTGAACATTTCAATAGTGGCCCATCCAGCACATAATGCTGATACAATAAACATTAAACATAAGCATATAAAAACAAAATTCATCCAACAAATGTTAACAGAAAATACAATCTCTTCTCCTAGGGTCCATCTTACCATCTATATTGCCACCTGTTTATAATATAATGCGCCTTTAGCAGCCCTTTATCCAATAAGAAAATAAGAATCACCCTACCTACCTACTTCCCTTTTACAAAACTATAAAAAAATACAAACTCATTAGCAGTACTTTTGTGTATACTTAACAAGTATAACATCAACAAACCTTTACACCAGACACTTTGCACGAAAATAAGCCTAAAATCTATTTAGGGTGTATGCAATCTGCAACCAGCCATTGAGACAACCCCATGACTGGAATCTTCACACTTTGAAACACGGCATACCCCGTTTAAGATGAATGTACATATCTGCTTCTAACTATGGCTATAAATAATCAAACCGAAAACAATGTGAAACCTTTAGATGGTCTGCAAGTCTGATGACAGCTGATTGTACGACTTCAGAGTGTGGTGAAACGGAATCGGGAAGTTCAGGTAGGCACACAGGGAGGTAGGGGTCGCTGTCTTCTCGACGACTAAAATACTTGAGCACAGACCGGCAGAATATAAATCTGGAGCGCGAGTCAAATAATAATAATTTACATCAACATAATAATAGTACACTACAGAAAGGAAATTTGGAATCTCTATGACAAGCAGAACCCTATCTACTAATATAGGGTAAATAGCTAGATATAATGATACGGATACAAATACAACTTCAAAATCATAACACAAAGTGTATCCGCGATCATTTCAAAAGGGCCATTCTGGCCCGTTAACTTATGAAAGGGTCAATTTGGATTGTGTGAGTCAAATCATATATATTGGCTAAAAGGGAAACAGGTCAAATGTGTTAAACTCTCCCATCTCCTTTCTTCTTGGAAAAAGCTCTCAAAGACTCACAGCCTAATTTCATCGTATACAATGTCCTAAATCACTTTCCTTTTTCAAAGATTGACATCATTATTCTGAATATATATCACAAATTCACAATTGAAACATTGTTTATTTATTAAAATAAAAATACAATTTGACAAAAACGTATTTGGAAACCAACCAAGCCCTTATTGTAAATATTATGTTTTTTGTAATCACAATTAAGGCATTTCTTATTAAAAAATGGACAAGAAGTGTTTGTGGGTCAAGCAAACCCATTAACCGGCTATCCCCAACCCATCTGACCATCCTATCTTGCCTTCTATACTAATTATGTTCTATATCATCATGTGGAAAGAAGATTACCTTAAAATAATCCGTCGCAATAAAGGTTCAGAGAGAACTTGGGCCCACACTAGATCTATGCTTGTTGAAGTGCAAAGTATTACTTCCCACTCCGCAAAGGCAGCTGAAACTATACTCTCAGCATCTTCCATTAGATCCTGGAAGCAGACAAACAGATATTGGAAAAAATGATGTGATTATGATTTTGTTACGATATATTTAATATCTAGTCTACATACCACTTCTTCATCAGAATATGTGAGGCCAAACATTTGCCAGCATGCACGTAATGGTGCAGTCAAAAACAAGGTAAATTGACTTCCATTTTGTGTTATATCAACACCAGATTGACTCTTGAATGTTGGTCTTAAAGGTGAAAGCAGCAGGGCAGCTGGTTCCCCCCTTTCTGAACCATGTAAAACCTGGAAAGTATAAAAGAGAACACATAAGAAGCTAAAAACAAATAAGAAACATGTCAATTAAGCAGTTGGTCAGCATTTGAGTAACATAAAAACAAAGATACTAGACTGATTTCTAATTACAAATTAATTATTTTCTCCAGGAGGTTCCATAGCATTGTTCAAAAGTGCTGATAACACCTGGGCAACTTTATTGAACAAAAAATACGAGTAGCTAATAAAAAACAGCGGTGGGTGATCGACATTTAAAAGGCGTGTCCTCTCTCCCAAAACCCTACAAACCAGTAATAAACTAATACTCTCCCCACAAAACTTTTTTGCCTTTCTAATAATTTCTAAGTTTACATTGTTAACCATTTAAGTTTCTAACATTTACAACATCAGTCCCTCCAGATAGCCTTGCTGCACCAAATACTTCCCCTTTGTTTAATGCTCCTTGCTGCACCAAATACTTCCCCTTTGTTTAATGCTCCTTGCTGCACCAAATACTTCCCCTTTGTTTAATGCTCTATTTAATGGAAAGTCCTTATTAATTATTGAATGGACCAAGGCACACTAAGGGAGGCTAATTATCTTATGAGCTGAGGCTCCCCATGAGTTTAAGAAGGGCTTTTTACCGACTCTCTCTGGACTAACTGAACCTATACACTCAACATATACAAGGGAACCAATGAAAGAAAAGCAGCTACCCAAAAATAGATCTACTACTAAATGAAGATTAATCCTTATTTTGGGTACCACAGAGAAATATATAACATTTTTCTTTTTGGAATTAGGACCTTCATATCTAATGAGATGGCCAGCTACGACCCATGGCTGAGTCAAGGCATAAGATCAGACTTCGCCAAATTCTGTATTCCACGGACACTGACATATCAAAAACAGACAAACTGATGCTAAGATGCCCAATTGTGGAAATAAGCATGTAATATTTCTATTATGTAACAAGTATCATCATGATTGAAATCCCGACAGAAACAGGACGAAAAAGGGAAGTCGACCCTATATGTAAGTTGTATTGTGCAAAACTGTATATCAAATGGTGTGGGAAACTCCAACATATTGTTTAGCTTATTAACTGCAAAAGCATCTATCGAACTATGAGTTTCTAGAAAAATGATACTTGCACAAATAATAAAGGGGATATGGTAGATTTGGCTTTTCAAACATCCAGCAAACTACCATGGCTGCAAATTTATAATAATACCTAAGGAATATATACTTATTTATATCACTTCTGTTAATATACATTTGATTTGATATGCTAAATCTAGACGATGGAAACTTCCTTCTCACTATTGCAACTACAAATTTATCATACGAAAAAATATAGTGAAAAAGATGAAGTTATCTATATACTTCCTCCACTCTAGAAAAAAAAATAGTTTGACTCCGTCCGCTCACAAGAAAGAAGACTACAAGTTCAGTATGGTCATTGAACCAACGATATAACCCGTAGAATTCCTAATAACTGTGTTCCAGTATTCTTGAACTCATATTATAGCATATGTTTTTTAGCTTTGGCATAAAAAGCGGGACAGGGAAATCATAGTAGCTGAAAAATACTAGATATTTCTTATCCCTTTTTCTCACTCTCACACACAGACTCACAGAGGTTTACTTTTTCATTTCATGCTTCTATTTTGCCCTAGGCAAGTCAAAGTGATTACTAACGAATCCCTCTTTGTAAAAAGGTCCCTTACTAATTTTCAGCCAGAGGAGTTGTACTTATTTTCTGGATGATCACAAAGAGGCAGGCATAACTGTCTGTAAGTTTATACCACCTAATAGACATAACCTCAGTGCTCAGACAGCATTATACAGTATACACTGTTTTCAACAAAAGCACAAGTTTCAACAAACCTGCCTTGAATGAATGGCTGTTGTCACTATCAATAATAAAAAATGCGGGTCTTCTAGTAAACGGGATCAAATCACCAGGGAAAAGGTTGTTAGATCCTGTAAATAACATAAAACAGTAAATTTATGGTTCACAATTCACATTTTATAGGAGCTTCATGCAAATTTAGCTCATTGTGTCATAATAATGAAGTTCCCTACCTCCACTCCTGGTTGGTCCTAACCAAACAGAACTTTCAGCAGAATGACTAGAGCCTCCCTTGCCATTAACAAGATTTTCAGGCATTACACTACTACGTTCGTAAACAGTATTTAGCTTCAAGGATGTTCTTACACTTCCGGATATTTGCTTCTGCGGAGCAGTAGTATGACCAGAATCCCCTGCATATTGCACAAGTCAGTATGTAGCTTGATGAGGCTACAGTAACCAAATTTCACTATAGATAGATGAGCTCAAGATGTTACCTGACGCTGCTATATATATCAGCATAACACTCTCGGGAGGGAGCTCATCACAAATTGCAGCCAATACCTACAAGTACCAACAAAACTCAAGATTAAAGCACTATCTTATTAATACCATGGAGATCCAAGAGATTGAACACTGACAAATTTCTTACGAACATCCACCAAAATATCAAAAGAAAATCAATAGACTTTTGTACTCACAGCTAGTAACTGTGTTGCAGATGGGCGATAGAGGACGGCCTTTTTAGGATTTGGAGGCAAGGATGGGTCGGTCATATCTGCCACTAAATTTATATCGATTAATCCTGAAGTAGCAGACTGATCAGTTGAAGTACCATTGTCATGAGATTCAACAGGTTGCTTCTGGTAAAAGGATCCACTTGGTTCCCATTCCAAGCACTGGAGCATTCTAAAGGTGTCTATCGTAAGTTCTGCGAATTTCACCTGAAATTGATGTATCCATGGGTCAAAGAGATTTATTGGAGGGTCGATGTCTGGGCCCAGTCAGTCAGTTTAACATACATGTTACTGATCAGGCAGCAATGTAATTATGAATGCCACTTACCTCATTCCGGTGATAGCTCATCAGCAATGCATCTCGCAACTTTAGAACCTTCTTCGCGTGGTAACGTGCGACATATGGAAGTGAATTCTGATAAGAATCAAACATAGCACAGTATCGCAAAGGCCTAGTGTTTGTAAAGGCTGCATCAACTTTCATAAACCGCAACATTTCTTGCATCACCACCTTCCATTCCTTGAAGGTGGTATCCTACAATAAAGTAGTTTGTAAATTTTAGAGGAACTTTAAGTTCATTAAATTCTAAGCTCCTAAGAGATACTACACACGGAGTATTAAGAAATAAAAAGACAAGCAACACTATCTTCTCTGGAGATTTATAACCCCAAGATTATGAGTACAAGTCACATATATTACACGTTAACGACAGAATCTGGAATCAGTTGCATCATTTACTAATCCAATTTTTTTTATAAGCGATGGAATGCTGCATCAATTGTAAATTCAACTTGATATGAAATGTTAATAAGTCCAGAACTCAGCACACAGGTAGAATTCCTAATTTGTTCACAACGAAGTTACAATACTATACGATCCTTGGCCAGCGACCTTCTTTAACATGAAGGAGTCAGGCAGTTGTATACCATATTAATTTTGTAATTTTTGTCAATCATTAAGAATTGAGGGTAACCTGCACAACTTATATGTTGTTTTAATACAAATGATAATATTTAGAAAGCTAAATCCACACCATGATGCAAGTTTAACAACAATTACCCATAGTAGTAGTCCCCAAAGCATCCCAAACAAAAAGTATTAATTCAGGTCTAAGAAAACATTCAGCTATGCATGTGATTTTACATGAATTAACAAAAGATACTATCATAAAAGTTCATTCATGGAAAAAAATTCTTAGGCATTCTTTCTTTTTGGGTGGTGCTTTTTCCCCATTCAAAGCACATACAAGTACATAAGTACATTCATCAAAATCCCTACTTTCTTCTTCCTGGTTTAATTTTTAAGGTTTTGCCCCTAAGAGTGAAGCGAATATGAACCAACTGACCTCTGTAGTTCTCTGTCAAGTAATGAACCAGTATACGATGAATCCTACTTACCGAAGAAACGAACAACATCCAGAGAATTAAGTGTTTCACCTTTCTTAGTCTATACTACTCTGAAATGTTATATTCTCCCCAGAGCAAAGTACAACTGATTGACCTTCTGATACTAATACTAAGTACAATTAATTGACCTTTTAATACTTGCGAAATTCAAATATTCGAATAAGCTGACTTTGAATAGTTACAGATAAAAAGAGCATGAATATAAGTTCTTCAGATTATCTTTCAACAATGAATAGAAAATTCAGTACAGATACTTGAAGCTAACTCAACTTTATATACATAAAAAGTCACCTTCATCCACATAAAGTGGCCAGCCACCATCACCTTACCTAGAGTTAAAACTATACTAAAAAGATTAGTCCCTATAACTAGTCCACCTAAGTCCTTAGCAAGTTAATTAATACTTCCATAATCGAAACACCCATTTAAAAAGAATAGCTTCAAATTAGGGTGACATAAAACGTTAAACTATCAGATTAGGTAGGGGTCTATGCATATCAATTCAAACGTATATTTAATCAGACATACCGGAAACTTGGTTTTGCTATCATCAAGCAGAGCTTTAAAGCTGTCCAAAAGAACCCTAACCATCTCCCATCGATTCAGAATCAACGCAACAAGCAAAAACCTCGCATAAAATCTCAATTCCTTATACCTAAGTCCTCGATCTTTCAGCTCTTTAAAACTCGATCCTTCAAAATAACCTCGATTCAGTATCGCCTCATAAAAAATATACGATTCAAGCAAAAACCGAGCTTCACTCGTCCTCGTATACTGACCGAAGTAAAGCTGACCAATTCGTGAGGCGATCTCACCGATTTCCCATCGTTGAAGACCGGATTCAACGAGCTTCGATCGGTTTTTCTGCTGGTATTCCCATAGTTTCATATACGATTTGCACACTTCGGAGAAATAGTGGTTCGGAGTGCGTCCGTACGACGGTGCATCGCGAACTTTCGCGAATTTTCGTTCGGCGGTTTCAACTAGGGTTCTGAAAGTTGACGGAACGTCGTCGTTTGCTGCCGCCATTACCGGAGACCTTTTTCGTTCATTTGACACCGCGAAACATATCGTAGCTGGTAAACTGTATCTGTATGTGTATCTGTATCTATCTGTATCTAACTGTGTGTGTGAAAGAAGTGTGTGTTTTTGTGGTTGGTTGGGGTTGGACTTTTTCCGTGTATGGTAGTCAGAAAAGGAGCTGGCGAATGTGTTATTTTAATCATTGCTTAATTTAATTAATTATCTGTGATAATAAATTTGGTAAATAAGTTAAATACTTTACAGTATTAATTAATACTCCGTAAGTAAATAATGTGACATGTGTAGTCAAATGGGAAGTATTGACCAAGATTATATAAATTTAAATTTAATGATTCAAATATAAAGATTCTATAAATCAAGAAAAATGGATTTTATAACCTAGTGATGGGACATGAACGAGCATGTTCGTTTATTCTATTAGGAATGACTCCAAGATTAAATACAAATTAAACTAATGAAAGATAATAAACAGGTTGAACTACTTTTTCATATATCACTCTCTTATATAATTAGAGTCAAACAAATACAAAGACAATTGACTCATAACTCTACCCTAAAAGTTCTTTTATTTTTAAAGATAACTTTTTATAAAAAGCTAACCAAAAAAAATTAGAGTCAATACCTAGAAGGTTTATAGGTAGAAATTAATCAACCCCGCAAGCATTTGCACGGGCCTTGATATTACATGAAGGAAAACCAGACAAAGACAACTTTAAGATCCAAAGCAACGATATGGATTGAGACCATCTCCAATGTATGTCTTTTTGCACTATATTTAGTGTTTTAGTGTACAATTTGAACTCCAATCAACTCATCAAATATAGTGTGATTTTTAGTGTACACTAAATTTTTGAAGATTTTGCACCAAATATAGTGTACACTAAACTTTACACTAAATAATTTAATGTTTACTTTTAGTCCTTTTAATATGATTGAGATGTTGCTATGGACAATAGCCGCAAGGGAATTATATATGATTCATGTAACATAGTGATGTGGTGGATTGTTAACTTATAGTGTAAATATTTGTTTGTGAAAGTAAACTACTATATGTCGATATGAAGTGTACATATGTGAAACTTTCATCGATCCAAATACAAATAGATAATAAAACTTTCATTGATGAAAAAGAGTTACATTACTAGAAAAAGTAATACATAAAACTAACAGCAACTAAATTAATAGATTGGAAGGTTGTCATCATCATCATTTCCTTCAAAGTCCAAAGAAGGTTTGTAGCCGTCGCATGAACCATTCGTATCTTCTGTCGTTTCTTGTTGAACTCGTTTTGCCCAAATCTTTTGTTGTTCATTTCGGTAGTACTCACGGTAAGCTAAATTACTGATGGAATTTAAATCTATGCCAAAAATTTTGTTTTCTTCTCGTAATTGCCTTTGATCAAATTTTCTTGCCTGAAGTTCTAAACTTTTTTCGAAAAGAGAATTGTTTGAATCAAGCATCCCCCGAATCTTTTCATTTGCAGTTGTAAAAGTATTTTTGATTTTCTCCACTTGTGCCTTTTTCTTTTTCTCCTTTTTAATCCCAGCTGGACGTTGAGTTTCCTCATGACTTGCCGAGTAATCACCCGCAACCTCAAAATCATTGTCTAAGTTAATAGGGACAGTGGATGACGCTTTTGGTGTAGCACCTCCTGCTCATTATTGTAATGTATTAGTTTTTTGTGTTTAATATTATTAATCAAGTTTGAATTTTAATAAATAGATTAACAAATTGTAGACACGTAGTTAAAAAAACATATGTAATATAAGGGGGTAATATGTAGATGTAAGTAATTATTTGGTACAGAAATTTAGTGCATACGTTGGAGATGAAACATATTTGGTGCAGGTATATTCTTTAAAGATTCTGTTTTTGCACCAAATTTGGTGCAGTGTTTAGTGCATACGTTGGAGATGCCCTGAATAATGATAATGAATACCATACACTAAAGTTTTAAACAAGCGTTAATAGACCTACCTCTCTTATTTTGCATCTTTAGTCGGTTTTTGTCTTGTTCAAAATTATCTTATTGATTTCAATCCCTTAAAAACATTATGTGAACCAAATGTACCATAGCATTATGAAAAAATTTAGTCTCATTTGACATGGTAGATCTCTTCTACATCACATCAAAATTTGTCAATTTATCACCAATATAATTTTTTATTTTTTATTTATTGTGATTAAACCATTGAAGAATGGGTAAGTACATTTCGCAATGGCATTAGTGTTAGATAAATATTGTAAAAGCAGATCAAATCAGAGTTCACATCGTCAGGCCGGTCCGTGGTTTTCAAAGGCCCTGTGCCAAGCTAAAAATATGGACCCTATATGCATAACACATTGTATTTTGCCGATGTTTTGACGATGTGTCATTCAATGGTACGAAATCGTTCAAAAATCATTGTATATCCAACTTGTTTAATCGTAAGATTTTTAGGCGCTCGAAAAATGTAGGTCCTGTGCGATGGCTCACCTTGCACACCTTCAAATCCAGCCCAAAATGAATCGTGAGATTCGTTTTGTAGAAATTGAATTCAAGAGTATTGTTATATTTATTGGGAGCATTAAATGGAAATTATTAAATCGTTAATATTATTGTTTGAGAGTTAAAATTGTTGTTAGGTTGACTTAAAAAATATTTGATGTTCTTTTAAATTTTAAATCAAAAGTACTTGGAAACATCAAATTCATTGTAAAGTTAATTTCATTAAATTAAATTAATGATTAGTAATGCTTTGTATGAATGATATCATAATCAAATATATTTTACCTTGGTATATTTTATAAATGATCATCGGAGAGCATTAACAAATATTCAAATTGTGATTACAACAAACAAAGTTATAAAGTGCTTAGACTTTAACTAGTTGGTAGATATTTAATAATATATATTTGGGAAAATATATATATATTAGTAAATATAGTTGATATTAACTAACTTTCTAACAACATATATATTTTTAATAAGATATGTTTGGAAAAATATATATGTTGTTAGAAAGTTAAAAAAATTAATATATAGTAATTTTATTAATATAAATAATTAATGTAATTATTTGATTAATAAACATTTATGTTAGAAGGATTTATTTATAGATAAATTTATAAATAATATAACTAGTTTAATTATCATTAAACTACCATGTTCTTATTGTAAATTAATAAGTTTGCGATTAGTTTAATAAATTACTAAACTAGAGGGATTAAAAGAGTAAATTGTTTAACTTGTTCGACAAGTTAAATTACAACTATAAATAAGGTCGTAGGGGTTTCATTTGTTTGTTGATAATACCCTAACAATCTTAACCCCTATCCTCTCTCTCTCTCTCTCTATATATATATATATATATATATATATATATCTTGCGCCGACCGGCCCCACCCCAAGCCAAGCCGAAAGTCGGCCAACCCTCCAAGGGTTTTAGTTCCTGACTAGTTCACATTATTGTGCTATGGTTTAGTAAACACTAGGATACTACCGTCCATTATGCCGTGAATCATAGTAAGATACCTAGAGTATCCACGTAGTAGTCGACTTGAGGATCAAGACAAGTCTCCTCGTACTTTGGCAACGAGTTGAAGATTGAAGTTCATACCGAACACTCAATGTAAGAACTTTAATTATATGTATTTAATTATGTGACATGTTTTATTATAAAATTGTAGATCTTGACTAAATGGTTTTATTTAATTAGATTAAATTATTTCATAACGCTTCCGCATATTAATAGTATTAAATTGTCAATAATAATAAAAATTTATAACATATAATAATTCTTATAAAAAACCCTTCATCTTAATGGTAATGGTTGTAAGGGAAAGTGAATGAGAGTATATGGTATAACAAAAGTAAACGTAATTAAAAGTATGTAAAAACTGTCATCAATATTGCCTCACGAGAGACGATGAGGAAAATGGCCCGGAAAATTGTTGAAAGGTGGGGAAGATAATCGGAAAAGATTGTCTCGCGAGAAAACATGATTGTGAAACTCGTTGAAGAATATCAATGGAACTATATCATATATTGCTTGTTAGTCATGAGTCTCCCACCGTTAAAAGGCATTAACTTCAAAAAATAATTAACAACTCCACATGTTAATATGAAGATGGTAAAGATACAAATTAAATGAATATATAATTACTTTAGATAATAGTATATGTTTACTTTGATACATAAAATTAACCTTGTCGTTGAACATAGTGATAAATTGAAATAAATTGAAGAAAATACTCGTAACGGTTCCCCTTCCCAGCCCAATAGTAATACTTTTACATGTAACCGTATTACAATAATGTAAAGTATAAATCAACTATTTAATACTAAATATATATTGATGAATAGTTGAATTGTGTATACTCATTTGCACCATTGACTTTAAGCATTGCTTTTCTTTTTCATTGTAGTTCAAAAGCTCAAAAGTTATTGTGCCCCTAATTCTTCATCTATCTAAAATGACTAACATCCCGCTTTCATTTATTTTCCTTTTAAATTGATTTTTTAATTCTATTTATGTGTAAACATGAATATAAAATATTAACTCATATTTTCACTAAATATATAAATATGTTAGCAGTTAAATTTTATAAATAAAGATAAAAATAGTATTTTAATCATTTCAATTGAAAAACACATAAAAACTTTCAAGTTATTGACTAACAATAAAAAAAATAAAGTATAAGTACTCATGGTGTGAATATGTGTAAAGCACGGGACCATTTATGCAATTAACTCAAAGGATAAACTTGAGATTGATTTCATTGAAATTTTAATTTAGAAGATATAGTTGTGTAAGGTTTGAGAGTGGCATATGAAAGATCGATTGTAACGTCCACTTTTCATAAGTACTAAAATATATCATTTATATATATATATATATATATATATATATATTAGTTTAGAAGATATAGTTGTGTAAGGTTTGAGAGTGGCATATGAAAGATCGATTGTAACGTCCACTTTTCATAAGTACTAAAATGTATCATTTATATATACATATATATATATATTTATGTGTTATATTATTTGCTTGTGTGTGTGTGTATGATATTAACTGATTTTATGTGTATTTGAATAAAGTGTTTTAAAAATAAGTATGAATTGAATTAGTTAAGTCTGGACAAGAAAACTGTAAAATTGCTTCGTCATTACACCTAAATCGCGACGCGATTTAGGATAAAGATCGCGACGCGATTTGCCATAAATCGCGACGTGATGTGATGATTTTCAGAATACGGGTTAAAAGCTCTTTAAGCTTCTATTTCTGTTTTAACACCTAAAAATATAAAATAGAGACAGAACCATGATGTGATGCAATTTTGGGGATTTTGGAGTCATTCTTCACATCATCATCCATCCGGACCTTCCTAGAAAGCAATCCATTGAGTTTCTAATCACTCCCTAAGTGATTATAAGGTATAACTACATCTCGTTTTTGCTTAATTTTAGTGGTAGGGTTTGGTGTATAAACCCTAAGTTATGATAATTGATTATTAAGTAAATTATTAGTATATAAACGGATTATATGTGAATTAACCATAATATGAAATTATTATGATGAATTCAGATTAGGGCTTAAGTAACCAAACCCTAAGTTTTGTAGTAATTGATATATGATAGAAGTAATTGATGAACATGTAAACTATACATATAATACTTCTAATATGTTGTTGATAAAGATGGTAATGTTGTTGATTAATAAAACTAATGTCTATGTGTATATGAGGTAGTGATAAATTGATATTTGATATGGATAAACCTAATACTAATGAGATTAAAGTAAAAGAGATTGGATGAATTGATAAATATAGTATTATGTGTAATTTGTGTTATGTGCATATGTGATTAGGTAATACAGAAGGTTGTAGAAGTATAAGTGAATCGGTTGTGTCTTTGCAAGGTAAGTCTTGGATACATGAACATGGGGTCCAGGAATGATTTCGGTCATTATCTGAATGGTTATGGTTTGCAAGCAATGATTGCGGTCATTGGCTTGTGGTGATTGCTAATGGTATACAATTAGCATGGTAGTTAAGGATCATTGGCTAATAATAATAATAATAATAATAATAATAATAATAATAATAATAATAATAATAATAATAATAATAATAATAATAATAATAATAATAATAATAATAATAATAATAATAATAATAATAATAATAATAATAATGACATGTGATTGGACTCCGTTACTTACTAAGCATTATGCTTACGGTTGTATTTTAAATTGTTGTAGGTGAACCAAGCGGGTCAAGGGTAGATTTGGGCAAGAAGGCTATTGGAAGTTAGAGTTGAAAGTTGCTATTTTTGGTAACTAGCTCGTTTCTTTAAATCATGCTCTTGAAGTCAAACCCCAAATCTTTTGTGAAAATCATGATATATGTCGTTTTGATACATAACACTTGTTTTGGATCTTAACTTGATATGATTGTGTAAGGATATGTAATGTGTTTGGTATACTAGTACCATGTTGATGTTTTGGGTCGAAATGCACAAATGGAAGTTAATGGTATAATGATTTGGTTATGTTGGAATTAACTTGTAGATAAAGTACAAGTCTTAATCAGATTGTTTAAGCTTTGAAATGGTCCAAATGGTTACATTAAGGGAAGTGGATTTGATTCTCTTGTTAAGATGTAATCGGAATAAATGATATGATGAAAGGTTGAATTGATGTAAAGTAATGTTTTCTGGATTAGGCGTCATGGTTAATGTGTGTCGAGTTAAGTTTTGTACAGGTTTGAAGTCTGGTTTACAGTCTGATTGTGCAGGTCTGTAAATGGGTCGATCACGTCGCGACTGACGTAGAATTGCCACGCGATTTATAACAAAACGCGACACGATTTTAACATAGAAACAAAAATCTTTACTTAAACTAACATATATATATATATATATATATATATATATATATATATATATATATATATATATATATAAACAAGTGTTGGGGTGTTTTATCGATGGACCAAGACGAAAAGACATGTGAAGAATAAGAATAGATTATGAAATATGCACTTATCTAACAATTTTAAGGGAGGCCCGAAAAAGTTTTATTATCATCCCATCTCTACTGGTAGATCGTGTGGAAGGAGCTTAATCCAACGCTTTACACCTTTTTATAAATTTTCTTTTACTATTGTGATTTTTGATTTAATAATAGGTGAAAGATGAGAGGTAAAAGCTTCAAATGAAAGGAAGGATGGGAAAATTGAATTCACTGCATTTTAGGAATATATTTACAGGTGTAAAATGCACTGTTGTTAAAATACTGTAAAAATTTTTATATGTAAAATGAGTGTTGTTAATATGTTATATTCCGTTGGTAAAATGTAGTAAACCTGAGTGATAATTTTGTCTAAATGAATTTGACATTCCACTCTTTTCCCTCATTTAACACCTTCATTGTAGACGGTGACAAATGTACTTTGACTAAAGGGTATGCACTTGCATATCCTATGGAGATTAGCCCACATATTATTTTTTATGATATATTAACTCTATAAAAATATTTAATACACGGGGGCATAGCTTAGAGAAAATTAGTGCTTACCCTTCAGAAAACTTGTGCACAATCTCGATCCAGTTACCCATTGTCTTTCCTTTCAGTAGATAAAAAGAATCAAACCCCAAATTTTCTATGTATATTCATTATTATTTTCCTTTTGTGTTTTTTATTTTCATATTGAAATGTGTATAAATGATGTGTCAACTTGCGAATTTTTTAAATCGATATCATGAATATATATATTCCTTACAATAATTTTTTTATCTTAGGACTTGACCCACAACCTCAAAGTTGATGAATTTTCTTCACATCGCTTAACCAAAAGCCTTTTAGGTTCTTGTGAAATTTAATTATGTATTTGAAAGTATCAATATTATTTTCGTTCTTTTAAACCTTTCTATCACAGAGTATTTCTATTTTATGTGTTTTTCTTTTCTTTTTTACTAGATTAAGACCCGCGGATTCACGAATTTAGAAAAAATATATATTTTTTAACTGAAGTTGAAATGAACACAAATAGAAAAAAATATATATATTGTTTTGTACCTTATAATTCTATATCGGGATTGAAAAGTGCTATTTAGACTTGAATAGGCACTACAAAATATATATGCCAGAACGTCTAGAAGAACTAATTATGGTGACGAGCAACCCAAAGTGTGCTAAGCGCACGTAGCCGAGAGAAGTAGTTATGTATTGCAATAATGACATGTGTAGATTGTGTAGTCGTAAGTGTTGCATGGATTTGTTGCATTATTTTTTCCCGCAAGTCATCGGCCTGAGATATGACAACGTAGGTGAATTCAATTGTATGTAGCTACAATGACAAAATAAATGACTAAAATAATTATTAAATTTGATTGCCACATAAGTGTTTATTAACAAAATCTGTAGGCATTTAAAAATAATTTTAGGTGAGTTATATTAAGCGGTAAAAATGTTGGTGAATTTAATTAGACCAACGTACATTAGTTGTTGTGATGTGGTTTATCTGGCATAAAAAATGATCAAGTGAACCCAAATTTTGTATGGCCATAGTTTGAATGTGTGCAAACCAACGTTTTTTTTGACATTTCTATTGTTAGCATCAATGTTAATATGTTATAGTTGAATACTTAAATATTAAATAAATTAAATAAATTAAATATATAATTAGTTATTAGTTATTTAGTGTTTAATGTATTTAATAGTTTCCAAATAATGACTTATGATGTCATTAAGTTCTTCAATGGTGAGATTATCAATCTTTTAATTAATCCAAGGGCCATACTAATTTATATGGAGCGCTTAAGGAGACGAAAAGACGAAAAACTGGAGCACAACTTTTTGGATCGAAGGGGGAGGTCAAATCAATGTGAACGTGAAGATGAATGGATCAAAGTGGTAAATCGAAGGAACAAGACAAGGCCAATACAAAGGAAACATTTCTCAGACGATCCGGCGGTAACAACATATTTTGTATGCAATTTACCAGAGGATACTAAGGCTAACATGCTCTGGAGAGCATTTGAGGGCTTTGGAGATATATGTGATGCCTTTGTAGCAAAGAAGAGTTGCAACAGAAAGTATACATTTGGATTTGTCAAGTTTAAAGGTATTTCCAGTCCTTTTAAATTTGAGAAATCTCTAAGAGGTATTATGTGGAACGGGGTAGTCCTGGAGGTAAACTTAGCAAGATTTAATCGTAATCATGAACCAATAAAATATGAGGATGAAGGTTATAAGGAGAGCAAGAAACCTCAGGCGTCATTTGTTCAAGCTATTCATAAGAATGATATGATGAAACATAATACTGAAAGGCAAGATAGGAGCACTTTTAATCGATCTTACAAGGAGGCATGCATGAATTCATTGGGGAAACAGGAACCTAAAGTAATATCAATTGGGAAAGTTAACAACCTTTATGCAGAATATTGTATTGGGAAATCGGTTTTGTGTACTATCATGAATCTTAGCTCATTTTCTAAGCTAAAAGATCTACTTACTAAAAGGGGTTATGGTAACACGGCTATTTCTTATGCCGTGGGATTAAACGTGATAATCACGTTCAAGGATAACAAAACGGCTGATAAGTTCATTATGGAGTGGGATAAAATATGTAAGCTTGCTTTAACAAATGCAACTATCTGGAAGGGACAAGATGTTAACTCGGATAGAGTGGCAAGAGTTAAAATACATGGAGTACCATACAGAATCAGAGATAATGCGGTGTATGAAAGTATATGCACTCAAGCGGGGTATAAAGTTCTCGAGTCTAAGTTTGGTTGGGAGTCTTTCGACGTATCTTTTGGAGAATGCCTGGTATTAACCAGTTCTGGTAAGTTGATATCGGAGGAAATTCAGGCGAATCATCCGTATGGAAAAAGTAACATCTGGATAAATGAAGTGGATTTAAACTGGAAGCCAATCTGTGAGTCGGAGATGATTGCCACATCGGAAAGTTTACCGGTTAATCAGAAGTTACAGAGGGATCGAGGAGTTGAAGAGTCTGGAAACCAAAAGCTGCATGGGGACACAGCGACAAGGCATGAGAAGTCCAAAGGTTCCAATAATGATAACAGTAAAGAATCTCAACCAGAAAAGGTGGCGAATCCACAGGTGAATTTTCCTTTCTCTACCTCTTTTTCTAATGGGCTAAATAATGGGCCGATTAGGTTTACTGGGTTGGGTCTTAATATTGAAAATGTTGACTCAATGGGCTTTTCCGATAATAATCCTATTGAATTGGATGTGGAAAAGCGGAAAAGATTTCGTGTTAAAATTAAAAGAAGAAACGCTTAAAAGATAAACTGGAAATCCAATTCAATTCCAGATTTAAATGAAAACTTGGATGATCTATTTAATCTGGGTAGCTTAATTGAGAGAATTGGAATGAAAGTTATAACACCCCTCTTTCAGGACAACAATATTATTTTACTCAGAAGCGTATATTACAAAATACATTTCATTACTATATATTAAATAGGGAAATTAAATTTTTTGCCCTTTTTCGGACCCGTATAATTCGATTTGCCACATTTTAAAAAATGTTGACGATATACCCCATCCGGGCGCAAGTCGCAAATTGCGACTTGCGACCCGTGTTCTGCGATTTGCGACCTGGCTAAACTTGCCCGATAAACGAGTAAATGACACACGAACCCGACCACAAAAACCGGTCGCAAGACGCAATGTATGGGTCGCAAGTCGCAAGCCCGACCTTCATCCGAGTCGTTTATCATTTGACCCCTGTCCCGATCCGCACCATTCCATCCCGTCTCCACACCATTCCCTTTTGCGATTTGCGACCAAACACCCAACCCCTACCCGATCCCTTCCCGATCCACCACCATACGTCCGCCATCAACCACCACCATATCCGTCACCAACCACCACCTAACCCACCGCCACCATCACCCACCACCTAACCCACCGCCACCACTACCGTCTCCCCCACCAAACCCGTAACCCCTATTTCGGCGCCACCACCACCAAAACCGACGGTAAAAGATGAATCGAAGGTAAATTGAAAGTGCATTGGCTCCGAACATGACTTCTCAAAAGGTAACAACTCGTTTATACTCGATTTATGCGGTATATTAGTGAAATTTCATTGAGGCATTTTATCGAACACTTGGTGTGCATACGAATTTTACATATCTATGTGTTTAATTGCTTTTTTTATGTGATACTATAGTGCTTTGATGCGTTTGATAGGTTAAATTAATGGATTAGTGCGTTTATACTTGATATGTATGTTTTGTTGCGTTTATACTTGATATGTATGTTTTGTTTTATAAATTTCATTGAGGCATTTCATCGAACACTTGGCGTGCATGCGGTTTTGCGTCGTTTATTTGATATTTTAGTGTTACGGATGCGTTTGGTAGCTTATTTGTCGATAGATATAGATTCGTTAATAGTATATGTTTTATGTATACCTTATGTATGAATAGAATTAGATAGTTAGTTGATGTAGTTATAGGTAATACTTGATATATATATTATTATTAGTATATATATATATATACTAATTATCATATATATGTATATATTATTTATATATATATATATGATAATTATATATATTATCATATATATGTATATATATGTATATATTATTTATATATATGTACATATACATATATATATATATACACTAATTATCATATATATATAAATATATATACATATATATGATAATTAGTATATATATATATATACACACATATAATTAGTATATGTGTGTATATATTAGTATACATATATGTATATGATTAAGCGTTAGACATTTATGTACATGTATATGTGTTCCCTTTTATTTTTGACTAATAGTGATTGGTTGATTTTTTTTCAGCAGTTTACTCATGCGAAGTTGACATTGAAGAGCCAGCTCAGTGTTATTAGTGATTTTGCGCGTGTTCTGACAACCGAGCAAGAAAAGATATTTCGAGAACATTGTTTAGGTCATTGGTTGGATTTGAAGACAATTGATAATGACCCCGGCTATGTACATCATATGCTCCAATTGCGCTGCAATCGACCTAATATGGAGCATCCTCGGGAGGAGGTTGATGAGTTATGGTTTAAGATCACCCCGGAACATTATATACGATTTGGTAGGAGGGAGTTTTGTCTAGTGACTGGACTTCGGTTCGGTCACAACGTTGATATTGCGCATCACATTAGTTCGGATGTTCTTAAGAGGAGGCCTGCATTTAAAGAACGTGTATTTCCGGAGTTAGATAAGGTGAAAGTAAGAAATCTTCAGGAAAAGGTTTGGGATCGAAACACATTTGTAGGGTCAAGTAAACTTATCGATGAGGATTGCGTTCGATTGTGTATGCTACTTTTGATAAACATGGGTTTTATGGGAAAGCAGCCGACGTATGTTGTCGAGGATTATTATATGCATCTAGTTGAGGATTTTGGCGTGTTTGACAGGTAACCTTTAGTCAATTTTGTTATTTGATTAGAAAACTTTCCATGTGGCCAGTTATTCACATATAGTAATATATGTCGTAATTTTATTTTTGTTTACCAGGTACCCTTGGGGTAATATTGTGTGGGATAGAACTTATGCACAGCTCAATAAGGGGTTGGAGAACCGAGTCGCGAAGGAAGGGATGAAATACACATTGAGTGGTTTTGGGTGGGCGTTTAAGGTAGCTCCATTCTAGTTATTATTGTTTAACGTAGCTTTCTACCTCAATATACTATTATGCTAATTTGAAGTGTGCTTATATGTTATTAGAGTTGGATTTGGGATGCTTTTTCCCATCAATTAGAAGATGTTGTATTCAGGTTGCCAAAGCAAGTTCCTCGGGGTGTCCATTTGACGCGCAAAATGAGGATTAGCGAGTCTCAAAAATTTGACAAATACTTAGAAGTGCCGGTAATTGATTTACTTTTAAATATTTCGTTTGTTGTTATTTACTTGATGTTATTTTCCAACTTATTTTGATACATGGTTGATGTTGCTGAAAGTGTGTTTACTTGTAAGCTGAAACATTATCTGGTTTATTAATTTTGTAAAAAGGACATTTTCAACTTTTTTTTAATTTGGTTTTAAAATGTAGGATGGTACCACTCTTGACATGCTTCAGAAGATGACGTTGAGGCCGACTAAAACTGAGAAGGAGTGCGATTGGTGGAAGGATAGTTACACCTTCTTCAATGAGCAGAAAAATGTACGTGAGTTCGAGAGGCCGACTAAGAAGCCACGAAATAGTTATACCTATAAAGCTCATGCTCAGTCATCACCTACCCCCGTATCTCATGACCAGGCGCTAGATGATATTGCTCTTTCAGCGCCTCATGACGGTCACCCGACTACTCATACCTCGAGTACAGGTTGTTGTCGCACCTCTCAGTCAGCATCACGGATGGAGGAGCCCTCCTTACGAGGTCGTGTCGACGCGCTTGATCAGATCATTTCCACCTTACGTGAGCAGGTGGACACGTTACTTAAGCGGGTGGACGCGCAGGATGTCATTATTGCTCAGTTTCAGGGTCAGGTATGGTGTTGTTATTAACGTTTACCTTAGTAATATGTATATATATACATATATATATGTATATATATATATATATGTGTGTATATACATACATATATATGTATATATATCAGTTGTTTACTTATATTATTTGATTCCCAGGATGACGTGGGTTACGACGATGGTTATGTATCCGACACTTATATTGCCACTGCGGCCAAGATCTCGGCTCCACGTGATTTGCGGCGTAGTATGCGAGATCGACGACGTGCCCCGGCTAGACTATCCCCGTTTATTACCCCGACACAACTTAAGAATCAGTTGTTGAAGAAAAGTGTGAAGGTGCATGAGGAGGCGCGTGAGGAAGCATCGGTTAGTTTAGGAGCTGATGATGATCACCGGGAGGTTGATGATCCGGTTTTGCCTCCGGTGGTTGATGAGCCGGTTTTGACTCGGGTGGTTGATGAGCCGGTTTTGACTCGGGTGGATGATGAGCAAGTCCCGCCTAGTATGCCGATTACCAAGGTAAAACAAACTCAAATTTTTCCGTTTCCTTAAAGATGTATATATTAGTATAAATATATGTAGTGATTGATTGATGATGTTTTTTACTAATGTCAATTAACAAGGTTAAAAAAGTCAAGCGTCGGGCAAGAAGAAAGTCAGGTGAAGATGAGGATGAGATTGATGAGGACACTAGATTGGACATGATTGCGAGTTTTGTGCACCCGGAGACTGGGGAGCTCATTACTCCCCCCCCTGAGCCACCTAGGTTGGATCAGGGACCATCCACTGCCCGAGATTTATATCTATCTGGCGGCCATGTGCGTTGTATGTTCATCCGACCGGGCCTTAGTTATATGTGTGTTGGTCCAGCATTTTAGGGCCGATTGTATGGTGAAGTCGATGATGGATACTTAGAAAACACTATAAGACTCTAGATACCTTTATCTTTATCTTTATCCAACTACTACGTTATAAATTTGATTTAGAGTTAGTTTGTGAATGTTATACTAAGACATCCTTTTCTTATAGCATATCGATGGTTGGTCCTATTTATTGTTGTGGTGGCGATATCGAGCATTTACACGTCCCACTCAGCTTAGACGGCCATTGAAATGGACGATTATGCCCCTTGGTTTTGCGAATATGATAAAAGAATTCGTACACTACAAGGATGAAAAGATTAGACGTCAAAAGAAAAGGACGCGGGGTTTGAGTGAGGGTGTGGAGGACAAAGGAGAATCGGGAGTGGACTATAAGTATTTGATGGGGTTCGCAGATGGCACTCGTGCACCTTACCCTCCGTGGTGGACTTGTGATAAAGTAAGTAAACCATATCTTTAACTATCTTTAATTATTTTACTTAATATATGTGTTTGTATTATATACATATATAACGTAATATATTATTTGATAGTAGTATATGTATGTGGATGCAGGTATTTTTCCCCCTTCACATTCCAGGACGACAACATTGGATCCTAGTGGTGTTTGATCTTCTCCTTTTTGACTGCTACGGATATGATAGCCTTCCCGGTCTTTGCGCAGCTGAGGAGCGTAATAAATTAGTCGAGGAGATAGGTCGATACATACTACCTTATATGGATGCCATTAGTTTTTGGAGGCATTGGGTCCACAAGAAGCCCTTTGATCACTGTCAGTTGCATTTACACATGAAGAAGGATGCGCCCGTGCAGACTAGTGGGCTAGGCGATTGTGGAGTATGGGTGTGCAGGAATATGGAGACGATTGCCAATGACGAAGATTATGCGATCAGTGGGGATACCACTACCGTTGCTATGGATTATAGGACGCGGATGGTAGAGACTTTCTTTAGGGCACGTTTTGATTGGCAGCCACCCGATCCTTGATGATTATTGCTTTTTGGTGTATTACAATTTATTAGTTCATTTTGACGTACTAGGCTTGATTACCCCTTTTGGTGTATATGAACTGTTGACTTTATGTATTATGTATGGGGAAATTTAAAAAAATACCCTTTTTTCGACGAGTAAATGGATACTAAATAAGCAACATAACGATTAACAAATTACATAATTTGGCAACCATCCGATTGATTGAAACATACATACGAATTGCAAGATTTAACAAAATACATAATTTGACCACAATAAGAGGCATTGGCAAATCGCAAATCGCAAATTTGCGATTTGCGATCCAGCATCTTGCGTTTGCGAGCCGTTCACCCTAGTCACGGTCACTAGTCGCAAACATTGGTTCACGGGTCGCAAGATCTGGTCGCAAGGTCTGATAAGATTATGCAAGATTTTATCTAGATAAGTCGCGGATAAGATTTTCTGACCTTTTTGTGATTTCCAATATATTCAAGATAAGATTTTATCTAGATAAGTCGCTGATAAAATTATGCAAGATTTTCACTGGATTTTTTTGTACTTTTTGGATAATGATACGGATAGAGTTATATGTATATAATAAACACATTTCTTCAGTAGTTTCATAACACTCTCTCAACTCACAGTCTTTCATCTTTTTTAAAAATTTTCCACCCACAATTTTCATTAGTATTGCATTTTGTAATGAATAAGTTTAAACTTTTTATCTGTTATGGGGGTCGTTTTGAATATGTTAACAACATGCCAATGTATTTGCCAATAGAATGCAATAGAGTCCCGTTAAAACTTCCAGTGGCACCAGAAAGGCCTATGACGTGCAAAGTTTTGTTGAAAAACGTTTTAACAAAATTAGGTCTACCACTTGATTCACCGGTTTGTCTAAAATATAAGCTCGGTCAATATGTTGTTGATATAAATGATGATATTGATGATTTTGGGGATTTCCTGTGCCATGCAATTAACAATGCTCCGATAGAAATTTATATTGTTGATTTGGTAAGAAATGTTTCGGGTACGGGTAGCAATCAACGTAGTAGCAGTAGTTCTGCTTGTCAACCACAATTTCAACAACATACTAATGAAAATTACCAGCAACCTCAATATCAGTCGATGATGCAACAACCCTTTCAACCACCTCAATATCATTCATTTCAACAGCCCTTTCAACAATTTCCGTTTCCTTATCAACAACAATATCAATTTCATTATCATGCTCCTCCACAAAATACAGTCTTTCATCCATCACAACAACCCATGAACCCTTCATTTAGTGTAGTTTAAAACACCCAAGATGATTCTAAATTTGATTCGGATGTTCATTATGATCATTCTAATTCAAAATACTATGTGGAGGAGCCAAAGCCCGATCCACATCCTCATGATTATGATCATTATGGTGAGGAAAATGTCAATCCACCAAAGGCTCATGACCATCCGTTTGGTAATCACATTGTTACCGATGATGAGGATGAGGAGGAGGATGATCCTGATCCAAGAGATATATACGACAAACCAATAACAGTAAAAGCAGCCGAACATGATATATTCTGGAATATACCTACGCCGTTAGGAGAGGAAGAAGAAGAAGTTCCAGAACGACCAGCTACCATGTATGGGACATCTTGTAGGATTCGAGAGGGCCAAACCTTCCAAAGTAAAGAGGAGTTTCTCCTTCAATTGCATACCAAGTGTCTCGAAGAAGGTTTTCAGATTAAGCCAAAGAAGTCAGACAAAAAAAGGTACACAGCAAAATGTATTTTGCCTAATTGTGATTGGAAGATAAGTGCAGCGTGTATCCAATATTGTGACAACTTCCAAGTAAGGAAGTTACACGACGTACACACGTGTTCTCGTACTCAAATCTACTAACTGATTTATAACCAATGCTAAATCCCATACCTAGGAATGTTTGACATAACACAGTTCAAATTTGGGATTGAACACTTTACAATGCTCAATTCGCCCAAATCTATGCTCTGATACCAACTTATAACACCCCTCTTTCAGGACAACAATATTATTTTACTCGGAAGCGTATATTACAAAATACATTTCATTACTATATATTAAATATTATACATAAACAGTTTACATATTCAAAACACACCAAATTCTGACTGTTTAAAATTACATAAGACAGGGTATTATATATATATATATCACAAAAACAAGGTTTATACAAAACCATATCATAGTCACAAGTCGTCAAACTTTCCCTGCCGAAGCATCCACTTCCTGACCACCCACATAGTAAACAAAGTTTGCAGGAAGTTAAAGTAAGGGATTAGCACAAAGCTAAGTGAATGAATTTATCACACACAATTCAACTTAGCATAACAATCTGTTTACAGCAAATACCAGTAAACACATTCTTTTTCAATGAGGATCGGTGGCTCTTGGGATATCATAATACCCGGGGATTCCCAAAGAATACTTAACGTCAATCGGTATGGCCAATACAGAATAGACCGATAACTATTGGTTATTAAACTCATACACAAGTCTCAAACACAACAAATGAATCAAAACCTGTGTAATTCACATAATAACCAAAAAGTCCAACTAGACGTTGACCTCAATAATTTGATACACATAGATTCACATATCACGTAGATTCATAATCAATAACACAGATTAACAATCGTATAATCAATCTACGTATACTTGTTGCAACCAAACAGTTACAACTAAATTGAAGGGTGAGTTCTAAATCCACTCACCGATACCTTTGTCGTCTCCACACTCAGCTTCTAGTCACTGAGTCTTTGGGGTATCTGAAATACCACAAAACACACAAGTTAATAACTTGGTATCAACGAATAATACTTATGTAGAAGAACACATTATACAAGTAATTATTTCATTTTCTAAAAGTTCATCGTCTTTGAAATACATGGTATTACACATAGCATCCAAGTATCATCACCCAATTATCTAGACATGGCAAAAGAACATATGAGACACAAATTGATTTGGTTCTGACTTTGTTCATAGCCATTTGGCTGTAACTAGCCTTAGCCGATCGGCTAAAAGAAGCCTATCGGCTTTCCTAGTTAATTCCAAGATTTTTTTGTTCAAGGGCAAGTTCTGTCATAATTTTGAACTAACTTAGCTTATCGGCTAACCTTAGCCTATCGGCTAAACTTAGCCTATCGGCTAACCTTAGCCAATCGGCTAACCTTAGCCTATCGGCTAACCTTAGCCTATCGGCTAAACTTAGCCTATCGGCTATGCCATGAAACCCAGCAACCTGCAACTTAGTTTTTGCATAACTCAACCCGAATTTCATTCAAGTTTCACACAATTGCAGGTACCAAATCGACAAGGGAAGTAATTTAACACCAAATAAACTTCATATTACAACTAACTAACTTCACATATATCAATTAGCACCAATTTGAGTCAAACCAATTATAAATAATATAATTTCAACTTACAATTAAGAAATTCAAATGATGAAGATGATGAAATCAGTATGATGATGATGGAATCAAACCACAAGAACACTTTGTATCACTCCAAAATCGCAGCTTTTGATTATGTTTATAAACTTGATTTAGGGGTTATAAAATGGAGGAACTGACGTTGGGGGAAATAACATAAAGAGGAGTCGGCCTCTCTTAAAACCGACCTCAATAAATGGGTATTTTATACCCGTCTTAAATCTATTATCTAGAACCTAAATAACATTTGCGAGAAACTTATTTTATTGTACTATCGACTATAGTAATTTAAAACAAGCAACAATTTACTATCCACAATAGTCCCGAGACTTATTTATTTAAGTTTCTCAGTTGACAATTAATATCAAATATTTAATAAAATTTAAATAATAAATTTAAACAGAAAATTACCAGACCACTAGAGAGGATGTTACAAATCTCCCCTCCTTCAGGAGATTTCGTCCTCGAAATCTAAACTCGATCAAACAATCCAGGATATCTGGATTTCATAGATTCCTCGGTCTCCCAGGTCAAATTGGAACCTAAACTGTGTCTCCATTTAACTAACACCATTGGTATCTGTTTCTTTCTAAGTTTGGTGACTTTTCTATCGAGAATTTCAATCGGTTCTTCAATCAACTTCTGATTTTGATCCACCAGCAAATCTTGTAACGGAAGTATCTGGGATTGATCCTCGACATTACACTTTCTTAAATAACAAATATTAAACGTGTCATGAATACCAGCAAGCTCAGGAGGAAGATCCAATGAAACTGATTGGTCATTAACCACCTGACGAATTCTGAATGGACCAATATATCTAGGAGCCAATTTTCCTCGTTTTCCAAATCGAATAACACCTTTCCACGGGGAGACTTTCAAATACACCAACTCACCTTCGGTAAAGGTAACCGGTCGCCTACGTGGGTCTGCATACTGTTTCTGTCTATCACGTGCAGCTTTTAACTTTTCTCGGGTGATAACCACTTTATCAGCAGTGATCTGTACAATGTCTGGGCCTGCAAACTGCTTTTCTCCTGCTTCTAACCAACACGTGGGGGTACGACAACGACGAACATATAGCATTTCATAAGGATGCATACCAATACTGGAATGATAGGAATTATTATAAGCAAACTCCACCAAAGGGAGGTGAGAATCCCAAGAGCCTCCATACTCTAAGACACAAGCTCTGAGCATATCCTCTAACGTCTGAATAGTACGTTCTGACTGACCGTCCGTCTGAGGATGATAAGTCGTGCTAAGATTAATACGTGTACCCAACTCCTGCTGTAAAATCTGCCAGAAATGGGAAATAAATCGAGAATCTCTGTCTGACACAATCGACAATGGAATACCATGTCTCGAGACAATTTCATTAACATACAACTGTGCGAGTTTACTGAGAGAGGCAGTCTCACTAGTAGCCATAAAATGTGCACTCTTGGTCAATCTGTCAACAATGACCCAAATCATATCATTCCCTCGAGATACGTGGAAGTTTAGTTACAAAATCCATAGTTAAATGTTCCCACTTCCACTCTGGAATCTCTAACTGTTTCAATGACCCATATGGCTTTTGATGTTCAGCTTTAACTTGAGCACATATATGACAATTACTAACAAACTGTGCTATATCGGTTTTCATCGTGGGCCACCAATACAAAGATTTCAAATCATTATACATTCGAGTACTGCCGGGATGAACAGATAATCGTGATTTATGGGCTTCAGTCAATATCATATCCCGAATACCACCAATAAGAGGAATCCATACACGAGACTGAAAAGTCTTTAATCCTCTAGAATCGTCAATCAATAAGTCTTTTCTTTTCAACATAATTTCTGACTTTAGATTATATTCCAACAAAGCTTCTAACTGTGCAGCTTTAATTTGATCTATCAAATCAGAAGAAACATCGACTTTCAAATAATAAATTCGGTCAGAAGTACCTTTCCGGCTCAAAGCATCGGCAACCACATTCGCCTTTCCGGGATGGTAACGAATTTCACAATCATAATCTTTGATTAATTCTAACCATCGCCTTTGACGCATATTCAGCTCTTTCTGTGAAAACACATACTGCAGACTTTTATGATCAGTACAAACAATGCATTTAGTACCATATAAATAGTGTCTCCAGATTTTCAAAGCAAACACAACAGCTGCAAGTTCTAAATCATGTGTGGGATAGTTCTTTTCATGAGGTTTCAACTGACGAGAAGCATAAGCAATGACTCTATCCCGCTGGATCAGAACGCAACCCAACCCAGCATAAGATGCATCACAATAAACGACAAAATCATCAGACCTATTAGGTAATGCCAACACAGGAGCCTGACACAATAACTGTCTTAAAGTCTGAAAAGCTGTTTCCTGCTGATCAGTCCACACAAATTTCTCATTCTTACGGGTTAATTTAGTCAACGAACCGGCAATTTTAGAAAAGTCTTTAATAAATTTCTGGTAATAACCCACCAAACCCAGAAAACTTTTAATTTCAGAAGCATTCTTTGGAGTTTTCCAGTTCATTACTGCTTCAACTTTAACATGATCAACTTTAACCCCATCATTACAGATAATATGACCCAGAAACTGTACCTCCCGAATCTAGAACTCACATTTAGAAAATTTTGCATATAACTGTTCTCTTTTCAAGGTTTCAAGAACTAATTTCAAATGCATGGCATGTTCTGATTCGGACTTAGAATATACAAGAATATCATCGATGAAGACAATTACAAATTTATCAAGAAATGGTCGACATACCCGGTTCATCAAATCCATAAAAACTGCTGGAGCATTAGTCAAACCAAAAGGCATCACCAGGAATTCATAATGACCATACCTGGTACGAAAAGCAGTCTTTGGAATATCCTGTTCATGAACACGAACCTGATGGTAACCTGACCTCAGATCAATTTTAGAATATACAGAAGATCCCTGCAGCTGATCAAACAAATCGTCTATTCGAGGCAGATGATATTTATTCTTTACTGTTCTTTTGTTTAACTCCTGATAATCAATGCACATTCTGAATGACCCATATTTCTTTTTAACAAACAAAACTGGTGCACCCCACGGGGAAGAACTCGGTCTAATAAACCCCCTATCCAGTAATTCCTGTATCTGATTCATCATTTCATGCATCTCAGATGGAGCTAATCTATAAGGAGCTTTAGCTATAAACGAGGAACCAGGAATGAGATCAATCTGATATTCAACTTCCCTAACCGGTGGTAAACCAGGTAAATCATCGGGAAACACCTCTGGATATTCAGAGACAACCGGAACCTCAGAAATGGACTTCTTTTCTAATTTAACATCAATGACATAAGCTAGATAAGACTCACAGCCTTTAGAAAATGACTTCCTAGCTTTCATCATGGAAATCAGAGGAATACACCCACTATCCCGTTCTCCTCGAGCCACAACGTATGACTCTTCGGAGATTGGGATTCTAATCAGCTTATGGTGGCAATCTATACTTGCTTTAAACTTACTTAACCAATCCATGCCAATAATCACATCAAAACTTGGAATCGACATTAATAGAAACGAAATTGGAAAAGTCTGACCATCTATCACAATATTAGCTCCAGTCACCGAGGTGGTAACAGGAACTAATTTGCCACTAACAATCTCTACTTCTAAGGGCTTAGTTATCACAGTAGGGATCAATTTTAACTTATCACAGAAACACACAGGTATAAAAGAACAATTTGCTCCAGAATCAAATAATACACGAGCTGGTACAGAGTTTATAAGAAAAGTACCGGTAATCACATCATATGTGTGGACAACCTCATCAACTGTCATCTGAAAAGCCCTACTCGTCGCTGGCGGAGGATTCTTCCGCTTTTGACCGGAAGATGACGAACTCCCGACCGAGACCGAACCCTGCTTTCCTGCCTCAGGACACTGCCTAACACGATGCCCTTCTTTCTTACAGTTCCAACATACATAATTGGGAAACTTACAATTTTTAAACTCATGACCCAATTCACCACATTTAACACATTTGTTTGTCTGAATTGTACAGGGACCAGTATGTTTGGATCGACAAGAACTGCACCAGTTAGAACTTCCAGATGAACCACTTTTACTGTTGAATCTTTGACCCTGACGATTTCCTTGCCACCTGGACTTTCCTTTACCCGAAGAATCTGTTCTAGCTTTTGAAAACGAAGAAGAAGTATTTCTAGCTTGAGATTCTTGAAAACCTCTAATGTCACTATCAACCGAACGTGCAAGAGTAAACGCTTGTGATAGATTACTAGCTAACCTTACTGTAGTACGATAATTATGAGGTAAGGTTTCCACAAACTGCTCAATTCTGGTTTTCTCATCGGGAACCCACTGTTGTACAAACCGTAGTTTCTCCGAAAACTGTGTGATTAACTCATCAATAGTCATCTTATCGGTTAATTGAAGATTCACAAACTCTCTCCTAATACGTGCCATATCAAAGTCAGAACAATATTGATTACAAATAGCTTGATGGAAATTAGACCATCGAATAACTTCTTTCTGTTGTTGAGTTAAATGACAAGTAATCGAGTCCCACCAAACCATGGCTTCGTCTTTCAAACACTGAATAGCATAAAACGCTTTGGATTCTTCTTCACAACAAGTAACATCAAATTTCCGCTCCATATCTCTTAACCAATTTAAAGTTACAGATGGATTTGTACTACCTCTAAACTCTGGTGGTTTACTTGCCATAAACGTTTTGAATGAACACTGTTTATTTGACTGAAAAGGAGGAATATTACCAAACACAGGTATCTATTGCTGAGAACGTTGCTGAGATGATGCAGTTTCAGCATGTCTTTTAAATTCTCTGAGATTAATCACCTCATCTTCTAACTGAAAAAGATAATCATCTCTATTCGATTCTTCACGAGCAGGAATAGAAGTACCCTCATGATCATGTCTCTCATTATGAATATCTGAAGGAGGAAAATCAATCCGTGAGGCATTATTAGGGTTGGTGGTCGGTTGCTCGTTATCTGCCATATCTGTATTCAACACAACAACTTGAAACTTGTTAATCGTTAGTACTTATCTACTAACTGATTTATAACCAATGCTAAATCCCATACCTTGGAATGTTTGACATAACACAGTTCAAATTTGGGATTGAACACTTTACAATGCTCAATTCGCCCAAATCTATGCTCTGATACCAACTTATAACACCCCTCTTTCAGGACAACAATATTATTTTACTCGGAAGCGTATATTACAAAATACATTTCATTACTATATATTAAATATTATACATAAACAATTTACATATTCAAAACACACCAAATTCTGACTGTTTAAAATTACATAAGACAGGGTATTATATATATAGATATATATATATATCACAAAAACAAGGTTTATACAAAACCATATCAGGGTCACAAGTCGTCAAACTTTCCCTGCCGAAGCATCCACTTCCTGACCACCCACATAGTAACCAAAATCTACAGGAAGTTAAAGTAAGGGATTAGCACAAAGCTAAGTGAATGAATTTATCACACACAATTCAACTTAGCATAACAATCTGTTTACAGCAAATACTAGTAAACACATTCTTTTTCAATGAGGATCGGTGGCTCTTGGGATATCATAATACCCGGGGATTCCCAAAGAACACTTAACGTCAATCTGTATGGCCAATACAGAATAGACCGATAACTATTAGTTATTAAACTCATACACAAGCCTCAAACACAACAAATGAATCAAAACCCGTGTAATTCACATAATAACCAAAAAGTCCAACTAGACTTTGACCTCAATAATTTGATACACATAGATTCACATATCACATAGATTCATAATCAATAATACAGATTAACAATCGTATAATCAATCTACGTATACTTGTTACAACCAAACAGTTACAACTAAATCGAAGGGTGAGTTCTAAATCCACTCACCGATACCTCTGTCGTCTCCACACTCAGCTTCTAGTCACTGAGTCTTTGGGGTATCTGAAATACCACAAAACACACAAGTTAATAACTTGGTATCAACGAATAATACTTATGTAGACAAACACATTATACAAGTAATTATTTTAATTTCTAAGAGTTCATCGTCTTTGAAATACATGGTATTACACATAGCATCCAAGTATCATCACCCAATTATCTAGACATGGCAAAAGAACATATGAGACACAAACTGATTTGGTTCTGACTTTGTTCATAGCCATTTGGCTGTAACTAGCCTTAGCCGATCGGCTAAAAGAAGCCTATCGGCTTTCCTAGTTAATTCCAAGATTTTTTTGTTCAAGGGCAAGTTCTGTCATAATTTTGAACTAACTTAGCCTATCGGCTAAACTTAGCCTATCGGCTAACCTTAGCCTATCGGCTAACCTTAGCCTATCGGCTATGCCATGAAACCCAGCAACCTGCAACTTAGTTTCTGCATAACTCAACCCGAATTTCATTCAAGTTTCACACAATTGCAGGTACCAAATCGACAAGGGAAGTAATTTAACACCAAATAAACTTCATATTACAACTAACTAACTTCACATATATCAATTAGCACCAATTTGAGTCAAACCAATTATAAATAATATAATTTCAACTTACAATTAAGAAATCCAAATGATGAAGATGATGAAATCAGTATGATGATGATGGAATCAAACCACAAGAACACTTTGTATCACTCCAAAATCGCAGCTTTTGATTATGTTTATAAACTTGATTTAGGGGTTATAAAATGGAGGAACTGAGGTTGGGGGAAATAACATAAAGAGGAGGTCGGCCTCTCTTAAAACCGACCTCAATAAATGGGTATTTTATACCCGTCGTAAATCTATTGTCTAGAACCTAAATAACATTTGCGAGAAACTTATTTTATTGTACTGTCGACTATAGTAAACTAAAACAAGCAACAATTTACTATCCACAATAGTCCTGAGACTTATTTATTTAAGTTTCTTAATTGACAATTAATATCAAATATTTAATAAAATTTAAATAATAAATTTAAATAGAAAATTACCAGACCACTGGAGAGGATGTTACAAAAGTAAATACCAAAAAAAAGAAAGATGGGGGGGGGGGTAATCATTGGGTACCGATTCAAGTGGATGGACCAGGCGTTAAAAAGAAGAGAAGAGAAAATGAATCTAATACAGATTCAGTCGCAAGGTTTGGGAAATCATGCTCGATTAATAATGAGCAATCGGTTAGTTTTGGCATAGAGGAAACATTGGCCGAGAATATGCAACTGAGAACGGAAGCAGATGAAACAATACACCTAGCTGGATGCCTCGATATTGACCTAAATGATTTTTAAGGCCAGGTTTCGAATATTGTTAATGGTGATAAACAAGCAAAATCGAAGTAATGAATTATCTTTCGATTAATATTAAAGGGCAGCGGATAGCCGAAAGGAGAATTGGGTAAAGGAAATTAAAATAGCAAACGGAATCAATTTTATTTGCATTCAAGAAACTGCACTAGAAGATGGTTCAAAGATACGTTTTGATAAATTCTGGGGTAGAGGTAAGTTTGATAATGAATGGGTGAATGAGAGTGGAAGGTCAGGAGGTTTATTCTCGATGTGGGATGCTAATCTATTCGTCAAGCAACAGGTTATAAAGAACCGCAACTTTTTGTTGGTATATGGCATAATTGTGGGTGAGAACATTCCGTTGATAGTGGTAAATGTTTATGGCCCTCAATGCCGTAAAGAAAAGATTAATTTATGGAGAAACCTAACAGATTTGAAGAAGAAATTTGCTGGTAACTGGATTTTTGCAGGAGATTTCAACGAGGTTCGATGTGAGGATGATAGACACAACTCGGTGTTCAATCATAATGGGGCTAGAATCTTCAATGAGTTTATTTATGATACGGGGCTTATGGAATATGCAATGGGTGGACGTAAATTCACATTCCGAGCAGGTAACTCACAGAAACTAAGCAAGATTGATAGGATGTTGGTTTGTGACTCGTTTTGGAACAATTGGCCTGAAGCTACGTTTACTGCCTTGGACAAGGGGTTGTTGGATCATAACCCTATTTTGTTGATAACGGATTCGAAAAACTTTGGACCAAAACCTTTTAAATTCTTTAATTCTTGGTTAAATCATCCTGAGTTGTTGGACGTAGTTACAGGTGGTAGTAACAAGGTATTGCCTTATGACCTTCCATCTAAAACCTTAGCGTTCAAGCTTAAGAGCATGAAGACAGCAATTAAGGAATGGGTTAATGAGTTGAAAAAGAAACAAAATGCACAGCTTGTGGAGGCAAAGGATAAGGTAACAAAATATGAACAGTTAATGGAAGAGAGAGTTCTTACGGATCAGGAGCTTTTGAATGAAATTGAAAGTCATATTATGTTGAACAAAATAGTGGCAGATAAGGTGTTGGATCTCAAGCAACAATCAAGAGTTAAATGGGCAGTGGAGGGTGATGAAAATAGTGCTTTCTTCCATGGATTTATTAAAAGCAGAATATGTAAATCACGAATCAATGGTCTTTTAATTGGGGGTGAATGGTGCAATGTTCCAGGAAAAATTAAGCAGGAGGCGCATGACCATTTCGCAAAGCGCTTTCAGGAACCACTAAAGATCAGGCATCCCTTTAATTGTGATGGTATTAATCGTATATTGAATGAGGAACGAGACAGATTAGTTGAAAAATTCACGATTGAGGAGGTATTACAAGCGGTAAAAGAATGCGATGGTAATCGGGCTCCGGGACCGGACGGTTTTAATTTCAACTTTATCAAACGGTTTTGGCACATTTTGGAGAATGACTTCATGAATCTGATGCATCAATTTCATTCGGACGGCTACATTCATAAAGGTATTTCTTCTAGTTTTATAACTTTAATTCCTAAAGTTAATGATCCTAGCGGTTTGAATGAATTTCGGCCCATCAGTTTGCTTGGTTGCGTGTCAAAAGTGATTTCAAAAGTCTTAGCTAATCGATTACGTAAAGTTATTCCCCAAGTAATTTCAGATGTACAAACGGGTTTCATTGCGGGCCGTAATATATTAGATGGGCCGTTAATTCTCAATGAAATAATGGGTTGGGCTAATCGATTAAAAAAGAAAGAAATTTTCTTTAAAATTGATTTTGAAAAAGCGTTTGATTCTGTTAACTGGAGTTTTGTGGATAAAGTCATGGGTTTTATGAATTTTTCGGATAAATGGAGAGTATGGATTCGTGGTGTCTTGTCTTCGGCTAGAGCATCAGTATTAGTCAATGGCTCACCATCAAAAGAGTTCCAATATGAGCACGGTGTTCGTCAGGGTGATCCACTCTCACCACTTATTTTTATTATCGCGATGGAAGCCTTCACATAGTTTATGTCCAAAGGTTGTAACCTGGATTTTTTTAAAGGTTTAAAAATGTCGGGGAATGGTCCACTAATTTCACACCTGATGTATGCGGATGATGTGTTGGTAATTGGTGAATGATCGAAAGACAATGTTAATTTTTTAACAAGATCTCTGAGGGCTTTCAATCTAATTTCTGGATTAAAGATTATTTTTCACAAATCTTCGATAATTGGCATTGGATGTAACGAGATGGAGGTTACAGAAGTAGCATCGGAGCTTGGGTGTAAAGTTGGTAAATTGCCTTTCACTTATCTTGGGCTTATGATTGGTGCTAACATGAACAAAGCAAAGTACTGGAAACCGGTGATTGATCTTGTGGAAGCTAGGCTATCGCTTTGGAAGGCATCTACCCTTTCAATAGGAGGTAGGGTTACATTAATTAAATCAGTGTTTGAAAGCTTACCAGTGTATTATTTCTCCTTGTTCAAAGCACCGGAAAGTATAATTCAGAAACTTGATACATTAAGACGAAGGTTTTTGTGGGGAGGAAATAAAGACAAAAAAGGTATAAGTTGGGTATCTTGGGATGTAGTAACAAAACCGAAGGAATATGGTGGTTTGGGACTAACGGATCTCAGAGAATTTAACATGAGCTTATTGATTAAGTGGCATTGGAGATTTAGAACCGAGGAAGGAAAACTGTGGAGGAGATGTATCTATGCTTTACATGAATCACAACACATGCCTAAGGCAATCCCATGCAAGTTGGTTGCTACAGGAAGTTGGAAAGTGATTACTTTCATTGACAACTCATTTGGTAACAAAGGAATGGACGTACAATCATATTTTCAAGGGAAGATTGGGAAGGGAGATGATCTTCGTTTTTGGCTAGATAACTGGTCAGGGTTCGGTCAACTTTGCAAGCTATTCCCAGCTCTTTTCAAATTAGAATCTTCAAAGAATACCAATGTAATGAGTCATATTTCAAGTAATGGAGATTTTAATTGGAAATGGAAAGCAAATGGATGGTCTCAGGATGCTATAAATGAATTACTTAATCTGCATAATCTGGGTATCAAAGTCACGTTCAGTCAAAGCTCGGATGTATGGGAATGGAGTCCAAATAACTCTAAGACATTCTCGGTTAGTTCGGTTAGAAAATTACTGAATGCTAGATATAAAGATGATAGTAAAGTTATCTTCCCGTGGAATAAAGTGCTCTCGATCAAGATTAACATATTTGGGTGGCGATTGTTAATGCAAAGACTACCGTCTAAGGATTTGTTGCTGCGTCGAGGAATAATATCATCCAACTCTGAATGTGCCTTATGCGAAGAATGTGTAGAAACATTAGATCATTTGATGATGGGATGTAGTGTGTCTAGAAAACTTTGGGATGGAATTGAATTATGGTGTAAACTTTCACCGATGGTTGTATTCTCAATCAAAGACCTGATATTCTTCCACAAATATGTCAAAGGTTCAAATGTTCGAAAGAAGCTCATACAATCAATAATTCTGATAGCTTGCTCGATCATTTGGAAATGCCGGAACGAAGCAATCTTTAATGGTGCAAAGGTGGATGCAAATAGGATGTTGAAAGAAGTCAAGTCACTGGGGTATCTGTGGGTTAAAAATCGGGTCAACAAGTGGAGTCTAGAGGAACTAGAGTGGCTGAAATTCAATTTTGTCTAGACGAGATTGTAAATATATAACATAATTAGCCGTTTATGGTTCATTATGGTTAATTATGGTATGCTATGTATAGTTGTATAGTGGTGTAATTGATTGTTCTTTAGTCTGATTCCCAATGGGTTACTATCAAAAATGATATAGGGTGAAAACCGGTGGCTCGGCCCCTATTATCGGGGATTTTTTTCCTGAATTTCTTTCAGGTTTTTTCATCCCTTTTAGTATCCTCCTAGTCGGGTTTTGGTCTAAGAAGTATCACGTTGGAGTTTTTGTACATTTTGGGGTCTAATTAGCGCTTTGCTATTAGACTTGTTATTAATATAATTAGCCTTTAAAAAAAAATCCAAGGGCCATCTCTAATTCATAGTTTTTCTTTTAAGTTATAAGATAGATTTACTTTTCATCCTGAACTTTAAACAATAAAATCATTTTTCACATAACAATATATATACATATATATATATATATATATATATATATATATATATATATATATATAATTCAAGGAGCTCTAGATATTATTTCTTTCTACCTTTTTATAAGATTCAATAAGTTTTAAATGAATTTGTCATATTTTGGTCTTCAAGAATTATAACTAGGATTCTAAACTGAAGTTGATTTGTGACAATTCGGAAGTGATTTATTTCAATTTCAACCTTTACCCAAAACCCGATCGTTAAACACGTTTACCTTTGCTCTCTCTCAAAAAAAAAAATTATGCACAAGCTACTTAGTGCATACCCGATCTCAGGTTTCCAAATCTGCCATTGCTCGGAGAACCTTGCCCTATGTCATATAGAGATTGATCAAATTTACCAAAATCTTTAAGGTATGCTTAATACCACGAGGAAAAAAAGGGCTTACAATTGTCCGGAATCTTAGGGTGCGTTAGTTTAGTTGTAGAAAATTGGAACAATTTTCCACAACAAATTTCAAAGAAAATTGTAAAATTGAAAAACATGTTCAAAATGAGTTTTTCTAGAAATAGTTTTCAATAAAAAAATAGAAAAATCTCTTTTCTAACTTATAACTAAAAGGTGGAAAAGATGGATTCTCACTTCTGCATAGTTTTCCTTCATAGATCTTCCTTCATATCTATCTTATATACAAAATGACAATAACGCTGACATCACTTATGCTGATTTGTCACACTCTACATCCTTAGTTGCTGCTGACGTGTCTACATTAAAAATGCTTGCTTACGTCATTGACTCTCTCTAAAAATTAATGCAGCAAATAAATTAAAGTTTAAGAGTATTAATTTTGTGTCTTAATTTAATTACTTTAATTGAGTTTTAATATCGATTTCGGGTTTCAAAACAATACAACTGTATGTATCTTTCTCCACGCTTGGTTAATACCAATGATTTTAATTAGCACCGCTCATATTCTATTGGTGCATTGAAAATCTTTTTCACGATTATCAAAATTTCAAATGTTAATTCAATTTAATTAATTCATCATCTTCTTCTCCTACTTTCTTCCATCTTCATCATATGGAATTCTTTCAGGTAACTCATATACTTTGATCATAGTCTGTTTTATTATTAAAATCATTTTCTTTCTCTCTCATATTCTTGCTTTTAGGATTTAAGTCAGTCGATGCATATTTAGTGTTATACCTTTTAGTGATTTAATTCTTCTAGGTTTTATGGGTCTGGAGTATATTCCGTTATTTATGTTAATTTTTTTATTTTTGTTTCTAATTTGTTTCATTTATGATGTATTTATCATAGTTTTTTAAATTAACACTACATTTTCACTGTATTTATTAAAATGTATCATCGATGTATGTAGAAGATATATGAAATGAAAAAATAGAACATTCTTACACTCGGTGTTTATTTATGATTTCAATTTTTTTTTTTCCAAAATAAAATTATAACGATTATATAAATGGACAGGAAATAGAAACCGGAGAATAGTTTTGATCAACCATGGGCTTAATTAACTCTCTTTTGGTTTCACATGCCGACATTTTCATTTCTCTGTCTTTAATTTCATTTTTCTCCTTTAATTTAATTTCTCCTTTTTCCGTCTCATCTTTGGCCCAATCTAATCTAATACTGTGTTCAACAACAACTCAAAAAACTTTACAGACTCCTTAATCGATTCCACCGTTATGGACTCCGACCAAACCTTGGCTTCTAGCTGATTTTCGGCGAGCGAAGTCACACAGCCACTGTTGGGAAAAACGGTCTCAAAGATTCTCCAACAACATAACCAATGAAAACAGTAAAGAAATATGAACACAAGAATATACGTGAAAAACTCCAAAACCGAAGAAAAAACCACGGGCCTCCAAAGAGAAAAGATTCCACTATATGAAAAATTATTACAATCACATAGACTAATCTCTTAAGCCACCACCCAACCAACACTCACACCCTTCAAAGATTTGACTAACACCTTAGACACTCTAAACCAAGTAACTAAAACAAAGGGAGAAAGAAATAATCAAATACTTAAGATGTATGTTGATTTGGTGCATTTTGAAACTAAGGCTTAGACCTCCTTTTATAACCAAGGAGTCCCCCCTCCTTTGTTCCATCCACCAATGTGGGATAAATACCCTATTTTTATTTTAGCCAAAATCAACAGCCACCTGAGATGTGTCTTGTGAGTGTTTCCTACACAGATCCACCATCGGATGATATCAAATTTGGCCGTTAAATTTGCGGCAAACCTCTGCTGTCAGGCCGTCGCCACCAGTGCCGGAAAAATCTTATACAATCTGTACATTTGAAAACGCTCAGTGGTTTTTTTGTATTACTTAATGATCAAAGCAAATATTATTTTAGAAATCTATAAATATTGAGGAAAGATAATTGATTAAGAAGAAGAAATATGATAAGGCGATGGGAAAGAAGGAAGTGAAAATACATCTTTAGCCATTTGTTTCAATTTTACATTGAAGTCCCTACAAAATGAAAGTTACATTTTCAGTCCCTAATGAATAGTAACACCGTCCGTCACAAATGTATATAAGGTAAAATTCTAATCAACTTAACAACAGGTGCAACTTATGTTAAAGTAAGGCGTTTGATTTATACGTGCAAGAGACAAGTAAAAGTATGATAGAAAATGACTACATAGTATAAAAATGGAGATGGAAGTCCACTGGCAGCACTGACAACAGTAGGCATAATGCAACTGATCACTAGAATTATATTTCTTCATCTCTAGAACATATGGTTTCGACTTTGATAATTGTATAAGTATTGTAACTTTCAATGAATTTTTGAGAGAGACAACTTCAATGTTTTTACTTGAACAACAATTCTCTAATACTTTATCTCAACTTCATGAGGATAATTGATATGTATTGATATTATTATACGGAGTTTTATATGAGGTTGTCGTGTAGCCAAATGTTATGCAATTATCTCACATTATTTCTCATTTGAATTGTGATTTCACACTTTTACTTTCATTAATTTAAAATGTTCCGTCGTTAGTGTTTTTGATTTACAACTACATGACACTTATAGAAGTTGAACTTTTTTATTTCACACTTTTAATTTGTAAATTAACTATATGACATTCCATAAATTTCTTCCATAGCTCCTTAGGTTTTGTTGGCTTTCAAGCTCATGTACAAAGTTGTGATGCTATTAAATCAGTGAGCTGCAATTTTTTCATTAATGTGTATGGATGTTTGTATACATTGTAACTTATGTTATATTTCTGATAAATCAGATTTAGTATGTTATTTCACATAATTATAATTGTGGTATGGTTTTATAAATATAAATAATTCATATAGTTAACAGCTTTGATTATCCGTCTAACTTTTTTAAGTAAATAATCGGCTCACAAAATTCTTATAAAAGAAACATAGAAATAGGTGTACTAATCAAATTAACATATTATCTTCTCTTTCATGTCGGGAGTTTTTTTTCCCAAATTCAATATGGTTAAAAAAATATCAAATAATTTAATAATTTAGGCTTATTCATCAAACCCGTGTTATTACGGGTCAATTAACTAATTTTTAAAATTTTCCAATATACCTTCTTTCAACAGTAATTTTTCAAAATGAAAAATGTAAAAACATTTGAACAATTTTTTTAATTTTTCTTTACTTTTCTAAAGATACAAAAAACAATTTACATTTACTAGAAAATAAGAGATATAAAATTTTGGAAATTTTTCCAAAACTAAACACTAGTTTTTCTGTAGTTTTGTCACTTCATGTAATAAACCTAAACCCTATAATTTATCTTTTGGAATGATAATATTTTTGTGGTCGTTAATGCGAACCAAAATTTAAAAAAAATTAAGTGCCACAAACAATACGTGTGTACTTAAATATAAGAAACACTCGTCTAATCCATCTAACCGTTCATGCAGTCATGCCTCAATAATTGGAGTAAATCGACAAAAAAACCTTTTGGCACTTTATGTGTGTAAAAAGACACCCCACTCTATATCTACCTTATAAAAATTATCAATTAAAGTATTAAACAATCAATTTTTCTTTTGCAGTCATGCCTCAATGAAAATGAAAGATTGAATAACTCTATACACGTTATTAATGTCATATCTCGATACATTTCAAATCACCTAAGCCATTAAATAAACATTGATCTCTTTTTACGAGAAATTGTTGCAAACTTGCAACAAACTTACTGCAATACATATTACATATAGCCAACCGTTTAAAATAATACGGAGTATAATGATACACTTAAACAAATTATTTGTTATTATTAGGATTTCATTATTCCAATGCACGAGTAGAATCTCTCTCTTGTATATATGTATATAAAAAAACTCTATTTAAGTAGTTATTCCCTAAATAAGTCATTTTGAATTAATCTTGACACTCTATTAATTAATGACAATTATTTATAACCTTTGATATCTTCTTTTACTATTGTCCACCTAAATAACAAAGTCAATCCAACAAAAAAGATAATATTACCCTCCAAGTTTAAGACTAATTACTCTTAAATTAGCCTAATTATTTCTATTTAATTAAGAGAGATTTAAATACACATTATACTACATACTAAAGTACGTAATTATATAAATCCTCATGCTCATACTCATTTTTACTCCCACGTTTGATTTTAGTATATTATATAGTATTATGGTTAAAATTTAGGTGCCACAACTTGCAAACGATCTTAGCTACAAAAGCTACTAGAACCTACTAGCTAACAGCTTTTCTCCTTTTATCTTTCTATAAATACATTCCCTCCCAATCCCTCAACCAACCAACAATTCGAGTTCTTTAGGTTTTATAAGTTCAAACACAAAACCTCTTCATCTCAAACTTAATTACCTTTTAACCTAGCTACTGCATCCATTTACTTCCTTAACTAATACCTACTTCCTCATAGCCCCATATACGTACCACAAGTGCACTTGCGTTGAAGCAAAAGCAAGAGATCGATATAATGATGGTGAAGGGACTGACGGTGAGGGGTATGAATATGATGGTAAGGGGTTTGAATATGATGGTTATGATGGCATGGATGATGGTGAAGATGGGATGGATCGTGTTTCGAAAGTCTCCATTTTCATGGCCTTTGAAACTTCTTGAGCTATTGTGGGTGCGATTCGTCTTCGTATTTCTCAAGCATGAGATGGAGACTATGAATGCAAAATATGTTATTCCATTTGAATACTACAAAGTTCAACCCGTTGATAAGTTGTAAGCTATCTTCTAAAACCAATTACCTTTGAAATCATTACCTGTAATTTATAGTAATTATTATTATTAGCCAAATAAGCTCAAAGCACACTATATGCACACAATAATTAACCTATTGAACTTGTCATCAAGATCTAGAACATATTGTACTTATTGAACTTAGTGAAAAATGGTTCAAGTACTCGGTCTTTTCGAATTTACCTCGAGATAGCTGAATTCATATTTAACGTCGAGTATTTTGTTACAAAAATTATTAACCATCGATCGTTTATGAAAAGCGAACATATACTGTCTTTTAGTGAATGTTTTTTATTGAAATTAGTTATCTTTTATATATAAGTATGATATTTAGTATAGGGTAAATAACCTTTTAAGATTTAGAATTATTAACGAAAGGAATATCATGCATCACTCAAAAAGGACCTATATTTTTAATTATTGTCAAAAATCATGAATTAAAGAGAATATCACTCAATTATAAAAATTATACAAGATTAACTTTTGAAACGACTTAGTGGGTTTCCCTATGTGCCCATGCAAGATGTTCACAATTTTGCATTATCAATACACAAGTAACTTTCAATTTCACAATTCGTCATCTTTTAGATATGAATTTGTCACTTCAATTTTGAAACCCTAAGTGGTTGTGCTCACGCCCCACATGTTTTAAACACTAAATCGTGGTGTAAAGTGTTTATAAATGATGTGTATCATCTTTGACAGACATTAATGTTGTAAATAAAAAAAATATCAAACTATATTCCCCTTAATTTAAATTTTTTGAAAAAAAAGTTATTTATAACAAAAATTAAAGATAAAAAATTATTTTAGACCACGGAGAAAGTGATATTCCATAGACTTAGTAATTTTAGACCTTATATTACTTCTTTTTTTTCAGTTTGCCCTTTAATATATTGGATCAAACTGGTTCGCAATATCTAGCAAGACATGCTCTCTTTCGATTAAATTTAGTTTACAAGTATAAATACGTTTCATTTTGAATGTGTTAACATGTATATTTTGTAATCTTTGTTACTTATTATCATATTTGCATTCAACCCTTTTTTAATGACCATATGTTTATCCACCAAACATACATGAATAATGGATGTATAACAAACAAATAATCTACATGTTTCTAAGTTTATATATTATGATCATGGTCAGTATATATGTTTGCTTGAGCTATATATATGGTACTAATTGTGAACACTTGTTTTGATTTTCTGAAGGTCCCAAGCGAAGATTTTGTCACTAAAGTAGATGGCCTTCAAATGCATACCTGTTTGGTGTTGGAATTGGTATCACGGTGTGTATATACATACATGTCTCCTTTCAAAGACTTTCTTTCTACAATAATAGATGCGAGTTTTGATTCTATCAAGCTACAAGTATGGCTTTGAATCAATGAGTCCCTCTGTTTCAAGTCAATTTGTGTTTGTTTTTGTTTTTTTAGTATGTTCTATTACACAATGTTTTCTTGTATGTTCCCACACAATTCTTATCGGTACTTTGCGCTATCATCAACTTGCAACTCGTATAAATCTATACAATCACTATACTTTTTCCTAATCTTTACTCTTTTAAAAATTATGGCCATACAAATTCGACTCTCTTTCAAATGAGTTTTCTTAGCAAGAGCACCAACTCAAGATATGCCTGAAAATGTGATTGAGAAATGGGCTTTTTAGTGGACTATATGTCTTAACGAGTGGAAATCGTCAGGGTATTTGTGTAAATAGGTATAATCCAGGTAATCGCGGTAACTATCAAAATGAAGATAATAAGTATACAAAAATAAAAGAACCAATCTTTGTAATCCCTATTATGGAATTGAAGCTTATCGGCAAAAACAAATCAATTTTGGTAGTCCTTCGTGGCTGCGGTGGCGACTAGATCAACGCGTTATTGCTGCAAGAGAAACTCCCGTCGAAATTCATTATGAATCTTTGGGGGACCTATTATGAGATTTATGGACACTATCTAATAGTACAAAGTATGAAAAATAAATTCTTTATATATATATATTCGAATCACTCTGGGTCATATTTCTCTTTATCGAGAAACAAAATAAGCCATACAAGGGTTTTGGCAGAGTTGTTGTAATCCTATGCTACCAGCAGGAATTCGGGTCTCACCGGGTTAACTAGGACTATAATTGCAGGATTTCTACGTATTGCACTTTCAAGTTTTAACTTGAAGTTTTTAGAGCATTGTAAGACATGCACCAAGAATGTGAATGTGAGGTTACTTTGTTAACAATAATTTTTGATAAAAATGAACTTTTTCTCCAAGTTTTCAAAACTTGATATTTAATTAAGCTACATATTAATACATAATACAGTGACAACCTGTAATTGACTCGAAATAGAAGATACTTAGTGTAACACCTCCAATTTTAATGTTTTGCGGAAGCATAATTTGGGTGTTACTAATCAATAATCAAAGCACACAGATATATAGCAAACGACTCTATATGCATCGTTTTAACAAAATATATTAATATTAAAAGGTTTACAACAGTTTGAACTCGTTCATAGCTCGTGTTCGTAATATGAGAGATTTAAGTACATAATTAGTTATACAAAATCTAATAATGCAATGAAATCTCTGAAGTTTGCATGAAGACTCGAGCTAAGATGCATCCTGATGGGCAGTCCAAATCTACTGCTGAGTACCTGTGATACATGCTAAAATGGGTCAGCTAACGCTGGTGAGCTCACAGGTTTGAGTATCAAATAATATTCTATGAACCGCAAGATTTAAGTATTGATTTGCATCCAGCAAATAAAGCTACAGATAATGTATACAACCATGAGCGCATAGTCTGAGCTTAACTCGAGGGTCGGGTCCCATATAGAGAATTCCGAGCGAGGTGCCTCCACGAGTGCCTAATCTACACTCGTCTTCCCAAATATTAGTACGTCCGTTTACCCGGTTAGTGCTTGCTAACCCGGACGAGGAGGGTCAATCCTATATGGTACCATATACTAATATTCACGCTACTTTCGTATTAGCAGACTATACTGATGGAGGACTTTAGTTTGATTAGTTGAAAACAACTCATGTAGTATATTGAAATATGTACTTGCGTTCACTTGTTAAAAATAGAGCAATGTATCGCACCCCTAGTAAAAACAGTAAAAAGAGGGGCCATGAGACTCACCTGATCCTGAAGAGTTTATCTTAATAAACTTAGATTGATTTAGCCAAGAATCGAAGTCCAACGACTTGTAACCTGAGGGTGTCCACGACACGCGATGGTTATGACATGATTGAGTATCTCAAAGATCACCCTTGTAGTTGTTTGTTCATCTAGAATGTCCAAATTACCATGATTTGGTTGTTTGTTTAAGTGTTTGAAAATGTGTACGACCCGTTGGTGATTGTTTGTAATAATAATCCCACATTATTATTTTGATGATTTTGAAGTGTTATACCTAAAAGTAAGTTCCAATGTGTTTTAGAAGTTGTGTCGCATTCGTGTTTGATGTTATACAAGTTTAACACTTTGTGTGAAAGTTTAGATGTAACACGGTTACTCGTGAACCTAGGGTAAGGGCGAAGCCCGTTAATGACGGGGGTCCGGGGGTAGCGCCCCTGGTAGCGGGGTCCAAGGGGCGGCAGCCCCTGGCGGGGTCCAAGGGGCAGAGCCCCTGGCTGGGGTCGAGTTGCCAGGTCAGTTTGGAAAATTTTTATTTCTACTATATTGCTTTGGTGAAAAACGCACCTGGACTTGAATTTGGGTGAAATGGGGCGTCAAATTTGGGCCTCAAAACTTAGTGTAAAATTAGTTTGAAACCTTCTGTTTTATGCGTCACTTATAGCGTCACTTAGGGGCTGGGCGTCACTTAGGAAGTGACGCGTGAAAGGCAGAATCTGAGTGATTGCGTCACTAAGGGAAGTGACGCATACTGAGGCGTCACTAAGGTAGCTTGGGCGTCACTTAGGAAGTGACGCATGAAATTGGAAATTCTGAGTTTAGGGCGTCACTTAGGTAAGTGACGCATAAGGTGGCGTCACTCCATTAGTGTCGGGTATAAGTGTCGGTTAAGGCTTCTAAGCGTCACCAAAACAAGTGACGGAGGTAAGTGTCGGGAAAAAGGGGTTTTATGCGGCACTTATGCAAGTGACGCATGATTAGGGCTTTTAGCGACACTCAATGTGTCACTTAAGTGACGCATGAAGTGATGCTATACTGCACCTTCGTTGTGACACTTAAGGCTGTTAACGAATTTTTGAGCCAAAAACGAGTTTTCGGGTTTCCGTTTGATCCGATCCTTTTACCCAACCCTTATAAGGACATTCTAAGCTTAAAGAAACAACTAAAACTTAAAAACACTTAAAATCGAGAGGTTTCGAGTTTTCGTCGGAAACTTACAAGTTAATGAATCAAGATTCCGGAAAGGTAGGAGTGTAGATCGTGACGCGGTGGTTCTTTTCTTCCAAACGAGCTCAACGATTTAATGAAGCTTGGTGGTGTGTTTTAGTGATTTTTGGTGTAGGTGGTGTGGATGGTTTTTGAGAGAAAAATGGGAGGGAGAGAGAATGAAAATGAAAAGAAAATGGGAAATGAGGGGAGGGCTTTTTGGGGCAGATTTTGGGGAGGGGAGGGGGAGAGTTTCTCCCAACTTTTTAATCCCCGTGGTTGGCTCCGTCCGGTGTTCGTTTCCCCGATCTTTTAAAACGTTAATTAATTATCTTGTACGTATAATTATAAGTATTAAAAAAAATACAATTGTTTAATTTAATATTTTTGTTGAAGGATTTTTACCCAATACTTAATGACTTAAATGATTTCGTTTGTCTGTGTGTTAAATGTATAAGTCGTGTAGACGTTTATTATACGATACAAAATGTAATTGAAATATTATTAACATAATATTTTTGGATATAATAGCGTTATTAAATAAAGTTATATTATTGAATAAAATGGTTCACCAACGTCCGTATTAATTGAACCGAATCACATTCGATTGAAATGCGTACGATTTAGCCAAATCGCGTAATTGTACATATTCAACAATATATTATTTGATACATTAATTAGCCTAACACAGAACTAATTACATGTATTAACAGGGGATTAGGCACTAATTACTAGTCCTAATTTGGCGGGTGTTACATTCTCCCCTTGTTAGAAGAATTTCATCCCGAAATTTAGCTCGAGGTCGCGTTTGATGTAGAGTCAGGGAATAACTGAGGATACTTGAGTCGCATTTGGTCTTCCCGTTCCCAAGTGAATTCCGGTCCACGCCGCGAATTCCACCTGACCTTGACGATGGGAATACGGCTTTGTTTGAGTTGTTTGACCTCACGGTCTACGATTTCAGCGGGTTCCTCAACAAAATGGAGTTTGTTATCCACGCGAATCTCATCGAGTGGAATGATAAGTGTCTCATCAGAAAGACATCTCTTTAGGTTAGAAATGTGAAAAGTAGGGTGCACGCTGCTAAGCTCGGCTGGCAGCTGCAATCGATATGCCACAGGGCCAATCCTTTCGAGGATCTCAAAAGGCCCAATGTACCTAGGGTTCAGTTTACCACGTTTACTGAATCGGATAACACCTTTCCAAGGTGAAACTTTGAGTAGTACTCGGTCCCCAACCTGGAACTCGAGTGGTTTGCGTCTCACATCAGCATAACTTTTTTGACGATCACGTGCGACTTTAAGTCTGTTTTGGATTTCAACAATTTTCTCAGTGGTTTCGTGTATGAGTTCAGGACCAGTGAGTTGACTGTCTCCCACTTCGGTCCAACAGATCGCTGATCGGCACTTACGACCGTACAGTGCCTCGAATGGTGCAGCCTTAATGCTGGTGTGATAACTGTTATTGCAGGAAAACTCGCACAATGGCAGGTGTCTTTCCCAGTTTGCACCGAAGTCAACTATGCAAGCTCGTAGCATGTCTTCCAGTGTCTGAATGGTTCGTTCACTTTGGCCATCGGTTTGAGGATGGTATGCGGTACTCATATCAAGCCAGGTACCCAACGATTTTTGGAGTGATTGCCAAAAGTGAGATGTGAAACTAGCGTCCCTGTCAGAGATAATCGAGGTTGGGACACCGTGTCTGGAAACAATTTCTTTGATGTAGATTTGGGAGAGACGTTCCATTTTATCGGTTTCCTTGATCGCCAGGAAATGAGCAGATTTGGTGAGACGATCGACGATCACCCAAATGGTATCGCAACCGCTCGATGACTTGGGTAGTTTGGTTATGAAATCCATGGCGATTTGTTCCCATTTCCATTCAGGAATGTTGGGTTGTTGAAGTAAACCAGAAGGTTTTTGATGTTCGGTTTTGACTTTCGAGCAAGTAAGGCACTTGCTGACATATGTGGCGATTTCGGCTTTCATGTTCGGCCACCAATAGAATTCTTTGATGCCGTGATACATTTTGTCGGATCCAGGGTGGATAGAATATTTAGACTTGTGAGCTTCATCCATCACCAAGTCTCGCAGGTTCCCAAAACTAGGTAACCAGATTCGATTTGAGAAGTACCTAACACCATTAGGTTTGATTTCGAATTGCTTATCGATGCCTCGTAAGGCTTCGCTTTTGACATTTTCGGGTTTCAAAGCTTCGAGTTGAGCGGTATGAATCTGAATGGTGAGATCATTATGAATGGTCATACTGAGGGCTCGAACTCGAAGTGGTTTCGGCCATTCCTTTCAACTGAGGGCATCGGCAACAACATTTGCCTTGCCTGGGTGGTATTTGATTTTGCAGTCATAATCGGTGAGCAACTCGACCCAACGACGTTGTCGCATATTTAGGTCTTTTTGGTCGAAGATGTGTTGGAGACTTTTGTGATCGGTGAACACAGTACTTCGGGTACCATAGAGGTAGTGTCTCCAGATCTTGAGAGCGAACACCACGGCCCCTAGCTCGAGGTCGTGAGTCGTGTAGTTCTTCTCATGAACTTTGAGTTGTCGGGAAGCGTAAGCAATGACCTTATCTCTTTGCATCAACACGCAACCGAGACCTTGGTGGGAAGCATCGCAGTATACCACGAAGTCATCGGTGCCTTCGGGTAAGGATAGAATAGGAGCACTGCAAAGCTTGAATTTTAATAGCTGAAATGCTGACTCTTGTTTATCAGTCCAATCGAACTTCTTTTCCTTCTGAGTCAGTGTCGTGAGTGGTTGAGCTATTTTGGAGAAATTCTTGATGAAACGACGATAATACCCGGCCAATCCTAGAAATTGGCGTACCTCAGTCAGAGTAGTTGGCGCTTGCTAGTCTTTGATAGCCTCGATTTTCGATGGGTCGACGTGAATTCCTTGACTATTAACAACATGTCCAAGGAATTGAACGAATTGTATCCAGAACTCACACTTGGAGAATTTGGCATATAACTCCTCGTGCTTAAGTAGCTCTAGGATGGTTTTAAGGTGTTGTGCGTGTTCTCGTTCGTTGCGCGAATAGATGAGGATGTCATCGATAAAGACAATGACATACTTGTCGAGATAGGGTTTGCACACTCGATTCATAAGGTCCATGAATACAGTCGGTGCGTTTGTTAAACCGAATGGCATCACTTGAAATTCATAATGCCCGTAACGAGTTCGGAAAGCAGTTTTCGAAATGTCGGTGTCGCGAACTCGAAGTTGATGATAACCTGACCGAAGATCGATCTTTGAATAAATACTCGATCCTTGTAGTTGGTCAAACAGGTCATCGATGCGAGGAAGTGGATACCGGTTCTTGACGGTCAACTTGTTCAACTCTCGATAGTCGATACACATTCGGAAAGAACCGTCTTTCTTTTTCACGAATAAGACCGGAGCTCCCCATGGTGAAGAACTCGGTCTAATAAATCCTCTGTCCAGGAGTTCCTGTAACTGGGAGGACAACTCCTGAAGTTCGGATGGGGCTAGACGGTATGGTGCTCGGGCTATCGGTGCGGCACCCGGCACGAGATCAATCGAGAACTCAACCTGTCTATGTGGAGGTAAGCCATGTAGTTCTTCCGGAAAGACTTCGGGAAAGTCTCTAACGATTGGCACATCCTCAAGTCGCTTCTCCTCTGACTTTTTCTCTGTGATGTGCGCGAGGATTGCTGGATAACCCTTTCTCAGAAATTTTCGGGTTTTCGAACAAGAGATGATGTTTAGTCTCGTCCTGACAGTCTCCCCCTGTATGATCATGGTTCTACCGACGGTGAGAGGGATACGGACGATTTTATCATAACAGACGATTTCGGCTCGATGTTTGGACAACCAGTCCATTCCAATGATGACGTCGAAACTCCCAATTTCAACAGGCATAAGGTCGATCAAAAAGGTTTCATCGGCTAGGTTTAAAGTGCAATTAGGTATCACACTATTGGTTTCTATGAGTTTACCGTTTGCTAGCTCTACAGTGTACTTAACATCTAAGGCAACAGGAGTGATGTCAAGGAAGGGGTAAAACTCATCAGAAATAAAGCTCTTATCGGCACCAGTATCAAATAGAACAAAAGCAGTTAAGTTGTTGAGGAGAAACATACCCGAGACCACATTCGGGTCCTGTCGGGCGTCCCCAGAGTTGAGTTTCAAATGCAACCTAGTTCACTATAACCTTAGGCTCTGATACCAATCTGTAACACCCCCAAATTTAATGTTTTGAGGAAGCATAATTAGGGTGTTACTAATCAATAATCAAAGCACACAGATATATAGCAAACGACTCTATATGCGTCGTTTTAACAAAATATATTAATATTAAAAGGTTTACAACAGTTTGAACTCGTTCATAGCTCGTGTTCGTAATATGAGAGATTTAAGTACATAATTAGTTATACAAAATCTAATAATGCAATGAAATCTCTGAAGTTTGCATGAAGACTCGAGCTAAGATGCATCCTGATGGGCAGTCCAAATCTACTGCTGAGTACCTGTGATACATGCTAAAATGGGTCAGCTAACGCTGGTGAGCTCACAGGTTTGAGTATCAAATAATATTCTATGAACCGCAAGATTTAAGTATTGATTTGCATCCAGCAAATAAAGCTACAGATAATGTATACAACCATGAGCGCATAGTCTGAGCTTAACTCGAGGGTCGGGTCCCATATAGAGAATTCCGAGCGAGGTGCCTCCACGAGTGCCTAATCTACACTCGTCTTCCCAAATATTAGTACGTCCGTTTACCCGGTTAGTGCTTGCTAACCCGGACGAGGAGGGTCAATCCTATATGGTACCATATACTAATATTCACGCTACTTTCGTATTAGCAGACTATACTGACGGAGGACTTTAGTTTGATTAGTTGAAAACAACTCATGTAGTATATTGAAATATGTACTTGCGTTCACTTGTTAAAAATAGAGCAATGTATCGCACCCCTAGTAAAAACAGTAAAAAGAGGGGCCATGAGACTCACCTGATCCTGAAGAGTTTATCTTAATAAACTTAGATTGATTTAGCCAAGAATCGAAGTCCAACGACTTGTAACCTGAGGGTGTCCACGACACGCGATGGTTATGACATGATTGAGTATCTCAAAGATCACCCTTGTAGTTGTTTGTTCATCTAGAATGTCCAAATTACCATGATTTGGTTGTTTGTTTAAGTGTTTGAAAATGTGTACGGCCCGTTGGTGATTGTTTGTAATAATAATCCCACATTATTATTTTGATGATTTTGAAGTGTTATACCTAAAAGTAAGTTCCAATGTGTTTTAGAAGTTGTGTCGCATTCGTGTTTGATGTTATACAAGTTTAACACTTTGTGTGAAAGTTTAGATGTAACACGGTTACTCGTGAACCTAGGGTAAGGGCGAAGCCCGTTAATGACGGGGGTCCGGGGGTAGCGCCCCTGGTAGCGGGGTCCAAGGGGCGGCAGCCCCTGGCGGGGTCCAAGGGGCAGAGCCCCTGGCTGGGGTCGAGCTGCCAGGTCAGTTTGGAAAATTTTTATTTCTACTATATTGCTTTGGTGAAAAACGCACCTGGACTTGAATTTGGGTGAAATGGGGCGTCAAATTTGGGCCTCAAAACTTAGTGTAAAATTAGTTTGAAACCTTCTGTTTTATGCGTCACTTATAGCGTCACTTAGGGGCTGGGCGTCACTTAGGAAGTGACGCGTGAAAGGCAGAATCTGAGTGATTGCGTCACTAAGGGAAGTGACGCATACTGAGGCGTCACTAAGGTAGCTTGGGCGTCACTTAGGAAGTGACGCATGAAATTGGAAATTCTGAGTTTAGGGCGTCACTTAGGTAAGTGACACATAAGGTGGCGTCACTCCATTAGTGTCGGGTATAAGTGTCGGTTAAGGCTTCTAAGCGTCACCAAAACAAGTGACGGAGGTAAGTGTCGGGAAAAAGGGGTTTTATGCGGCACTTATGCAAGTGACGCATGATTAGGGCTTTTAGCGACACTCAATGTGTCACTTAAGTGACGCATGAAGTGATGCTATACTGCACCTTCGTTGTGACACTTAAGGCTGTTAACGAATTTTTGAGCCAAAAACGAGTTTTCGGGTTTCCGTTTGATCCGATCCTTTTACCCAACCCTTATAAGGACATTCTAAGCTTAAAGAAACAACTAAAACTTAAAAACACTTAAAATCGAGAGGTTTCGAGTTTTCGTCGGAAACTTACAAGTTAATGAATCAAGATTCCGGAAAGGTAGGAGTGTAGATCGTGACGCGGTGGTTCTTTTCTTCCAAACGAGCTCAACGATTTAATGAAGCTTGGTGGTGTGTTTTAGTGATTTTTGGTGTAGGTGGTGTGGATGGTTTTTGAGAGAAAAATGGGAGGGAGAGAGAATGAAAATGAAAAGAAAATGGGAAATGAGGGGAGGGCTTTTTGGGGCAGATTTTGGGGAGGGGAGGGGGAGAGTTTCTCCCAACTTTTTAATCCCCGTGGTTGGCTCCGTCCGGTGTTCGTTTCCCCGATCTTTTAAAACGTTAATTAATTATCTTGTACGTATAATTATAAGTATTAAAAAAAATACAATTGTTTAATTTAATATTTTTGTTGAAGGATTTTTACCCAATACTTAATGACTTAAATGATTTCGTTTGTCTGTGTGTTAAATGTATAAGTCGTGTAGACGTTTATTATACGATACAAAATGTAATTGAAATATTATTAACATAATATTTTTGGATATAATAGCGTTATTAAATAAAGTTATATTATTGAATAAAATGGTTCACCAACGTCCGTATTAATTGAACCGAATCACATTCGATTGAAATGCGTACGATTTAGCCAAATCGCGTAATTGTACATATTCAACAATATATTATTTGATACATTAATTAGCCTAACACAGAACTAATTACATGTATTAACAGGGGATTAGGCACTAATTACTAGTCCTAATTTGGCGGGTGTTACATTCTCCCCTTGTTAGAAGAATTTCATCCCGAAATTTAGCTCGAGGTCGCGTTTGATGTAGAGTCAGGGAATAACTGAGGATACTTGAGTCGCATTTGGTCTTCCCGTTCCCAAGTGAATTCCGGTCCACGCCGCGAATTCCACCTGACCTTGACGATGGGAATACGGCTTTGTTTGAGTTGTTTGACCTCACGGTCTACGATTTCAGCGGGTTCCTCAACAAAATGGAGTTTGTTATCCACGCGAATCTCATCGAGTGGAATGATAAGTGTCTCATCAGAAAGACATCTCTTTAGGTTAGAAATGTGAAAAGTAGGGTGCACGCTGCTAAGCTCGGCTGGCAGCTGCAATCGATATGCCACAGGGCCAATCCTTTCGAGGATCTCAAAAGGCCCAATGTACCTAGGGTTCAGTTTACCACGTTTACTGAATCGGATAACACCTTTCCAAGGTGAAACTTTGAGTAGTACTCGGTCCCCAACCTGGAACTCGAGTGGTTTGCGTCTCACATCAGCATAACTTTTTTGACGATCACGTGCGACTTTAAGTCTGTTTTGGATTTCAACAATTTTCTCAGTGGTTTCGTGTATGAGTTCAGGACCAGTGAGTTGACTGTCTCCCACTTCGGTCCAACAGATCGCTGATCGGCACTTACGACCGTACAGTGCCTCGAATGGTGCAGCCTTAATGCTGGTGTGATAACTGTTATTGCAGGAAAACTCGCACAATGGCAGGTGTCTTTCCCAGTTTGCACCGAAGTCAACTATGCAAGCTCGTAGCATGTCTTCCAGTGTCTGAATGGTTCGTTCACTTTGGCCATCGGTTTGAGGATGGTATGCGGTACTCATATCAAGCCAGGTACCCAACGATTTTTGGAGTGATTGCCAAAAGTGAGATGTGAAACTAGCGTCCCTGTCAGAGATAATCGAGGTTGGGACACCGTGTCTGGAAACAATTTCTTTGATGTAGATTTGGGAGAGACGTTCCATTTTATCGGTTTCCTTGATCGCCAGGAAATGAGCAGATTTGGTGAGACGATCGACGATCACCCAAATGGTATCGCAACCGCTCGATGACTTGGGTAGTTTGGTTATGAAATCCATGGCGATTTGTTCCCATTTCCATTCAGGAATGTTGGGTTGTTGAAGTAAACCAGAAGGTTTTTGATGTTCGGTTTTGACTTTCGAGCAAGTAAGGCACTTGCTGACATATGTGGCGATTTCGGCTTTCATGTTCGGCCACCAATAGAATTCTTTGATGCCGTGATACATTTTGTCGGATCCAGGGTGGATAGAATATTTAGACTTGTGAGCTTCATCCATCACCAAGTCTCGCAGGTTCCCAAAACTAGGTAACCAGATTCGATTTGAGAAGTACCTAACACCATTAGGTTTGATTTCGAATTGCTTATCGATGCCTCGTAAGGCTTCGCTTTTGACATTTTCGGGTTTCAAAGCTTCGAGTTGAGCGGTATGAATCTGAATGGTGAGATCATTATGAATGGTCATACTGAGGGCTCGAACTCGAAGTGGTTTCGGCCATTCCTTTCAACTGAGGGCATCGGCAACAACATTTGCCTTGCCTGGGTGGTATTTGATTTCGCAGTCATAATCGGTGAGCAACTCGACCCAACGACGTTGTCGCATATTTAGGTCTTTTTGGTCGAAGATGTGTTGGAGACTTTTGTGATCGGTGAACACAGTACTTCGGGTACCATAGAGGTAGTGTCTCCAGATCTTGAGAGCGAACACCACGGCCCCTAGCTCGAGGTCGTGAGTCGTGTAGTTCTTCTCATGAACTTTGAGTTGTCGGGAAGCGTAAGCAATGACCTTATCTCTTTGCATCAACACGCAACCGAGACCTTGGTGGGAAGCATCGCAGTATACCACGAAGTCATCGGTGCCTTCGGGTAAGGATAGAATAGGAGCACTGCAAAGCTTGAATTTTAATAGCTGAAATGCTGACTCTTGTTTATCAGTCCAATCGAACTTCTTTTCCTTCTGAGTCAGTGTCGTGAGTGGTTGAGCTATTTTGGAGAAATTCTTGATGAAACGACGATAATACCCGGCCAATCCTAGAAATTGGCGTACCTCAGTCAGAGTAGTTGGCGCTTGCTAGTCTTTGATAGCCTCGATTTTCGATGGGTCGACGTGAATTCCTTGACTATTAACAACATGTCCAAGGAATTGAACGAATTGTATCCAGAACTCACACTTGGAGAATTTGGCATATAACTCCTCGTGCTTAAGTAGCTCTAGGATGGTTTTAAGGTGTTGTGCGTGTTCTCGTTCGTTGCGCGAATAGATGAGGATGTCATCGATAAAGACAATGACATACTTGTCGAGATAGGGTTTGCACACTCGATTCATAAGGTCCATGAATACAGTCGGTGCGTTTGTTAAACCGAATGGCATCACTTGAAATTCATAATGCCCGTAACGAGTTCGGAAAGCAGTTTTCGAAATGTCGGTGTCGCGAACTCGAAGTTGATGATAACCTGACCGAAGATCGATCTTTGAATAAATACTCGATCCTTGTAGTTGGTCAAACAGGTCATCGATGCGAGGAAGTGGATACCGGTTCTTGACGGTCAACTTGTTCAACTCTCGATAGTCGATACACATTCGGAAAGAACCGTCTTTCTTTTTCACGAATAAGACCGGAGCTCCCCATGGTGAAGAACTCGGTCTAATAAATCCTCTGTCCAGGAGTTCCTGTAACTGGGAGGACAACTCCTGAAGTTCGGATGGGGCTAGACGGTATGGTGCTCGGGCTATCGGTGCGGCACCCGGCACGAGATCGATCGAGAACTCAACCTGTCTATGTGGAGGTAAGCCATGTAGTTCTTCCGGAAAGACTTCGGGAAAGTCTCTAACGATTGGCACATCCTCAAGTCGCTTCTCCTCTGACTTTTTCTCTGTGATGTGCGCGAGGATTGCTGGATAACCCTTTCTCAGAAATTTTCGGGTTTTCGAACAAGAGATGATGTTTAGTCTCGTCCTGACAGTCTCCCCCTGTATGATCATGGTTCTACCGACGGTGAGAGGGATACGGACGATTTTATCATAACAGACGATTTCGGCTCGATGTTTGGACAACCAGTCCATTCCAATGATGACGTCGAAACTCCCAATTTCAACAGGCATAAGGTCGATCAAAAAGGTTTCATCGGCTAGGTTTAAAGTGCAATTAGGTATCACACTATTGGTTTCTATGAGTTTACCGTTTGCTAGCTCTACAGTGTACTTAACATCTAAGGCAACAGGAGTGATGTCAAGTAAGGGGTAAAACTCATCAGAAATAAAGCTCTTATCGGCACCAGTATCAAATAGAACAAAAGCAGTTAAGTTGTTGAGGAGAAACATACCCGAGACCACATTCGGGTCCTGTCGGGCGTCCCCAGAGTTGAGTTTCAAATGCAACCTAGTTCACTATAACCTTAGGCTCTGATACCAATCTGTAACACCCCCAAATTTAATGTTTTGAGGAAGCATAATTAGGGTGTTACTAATCAATAATCAAAGCACACAGATATATAGCAAACGACTCTATATGCGTCGTTTTAACAAAATATATTAATATTAAAAGGTTTACAACAGTTTGAACTCGTTCATAGCTCGTGTTCGTAATATGAGAGATTTAAGTACATAATTAGTTATACAAAATCTAATAATGCAATGAAATCTCTGAAGTTTGCATGAAGACTCGAGCTAAGATGCATCCTGATGGGCAGTCCAAATCTACTGCTGAGTACCTGTGATACATGCTAAAATGGGTCAGCTAACGCTGGTGAGCTCACAGGTTTGAGTATCAAATAATATTCTATGAACCGCAAGATTTAAGTATTGATTTGCATCCAGCAAATAAAGCTACAGATAATGTATACAACCATGAGCGCATAGTCTGAGCTTAACTCGAGGGTCGGGTCCCATATAGAGAATTCCGAGCGAGGTGCCTCCACGAGTGCCTAATCTACACTCGTCTTCCCAAATATTAGTACGTCCGTTTACCCGGTTAGTGCTTGCTAACCCGGATGAGGAGGGTCAATCCTATATGGTACCATATACTAATATTCACGCTACTTTCGTATTAGCAGACTATACTGACGGAGGACTTTAGTTTGATTAGTTGAAAACAACTCATGTAGTATATTGAAATATGTACTTGCGTTCACTTGTTAAAAATAGAGCAATGTATCGCACCCCTAGTAAAAACAGTAAAAAGAGGGGCCATGAGACTCACCTGATCCTGAAGAGTTTATCTTAATAAACTTAGATTGATTTAGCCAAGAATCGAAGTCCAACGACTTGTAACCTGAGGGTGTCCACGACACGCGATGGTTATGACATGATTGAGTATCTCAAAGATCACCCTTGTAGTTGTTTGTTCATCTAGAATGTCCAAATTACCATGATTTGGTTGTTTGTTTAAGTGTTTGAAAATGTGTACGGCCCGTTGGTGATTGTTTGTAATAATAATCCCACATTATTATTTTGATGATTTTGAAGTGTTATACCTAAAAGTAAGTTCCAATGTGTTTTAGAAGTTGTGTCGCATTCGTGTTTGATGTTATACAAGTTTAACACTTTGTGTGAAAGTTTAGATGTAACACGGTTACTCGTGAACCTAGGGTAAGGGCGAAGCCCGTTAATGACGGGGGTCCGGGGGTAGCGCCCCTGGTAGCGGGGTCCAAGGGGCGGCAGCCCCTGGCGGGGTCCAAGGGGCAGAGCCCCTGGCTGGGGTCGAGCTGCCAGGTCAGTTTGGAAAATTTTTATTTCTACTATATTGCTTTGGTGAAAAACGCACCTGGACTTGAATTTGGGTGAAATGGGGCGTCAAATTTGGGCCTCAAAACTTAGTGTAAAATTAGTTTGAAACCTTCTGTTTTATGCGTCACTTATAGCGTCACTTAGGGGCTGGGCGTCACTTAGGAAGTGACGCGTGAAAGGCAGAATCTGAGTGATTGCGTCACTAAGGGAAGTGACGCATACTGAGGCGTCACTAAGGTAGCTTGGGCGTCACTTAGGAAGTGACGCATGAAATTGGAAATTCTGAGTTTAGGGCGTCACTTAGGTAAGTGACGCATAAGGTGGTTTCTTACCCAGCTAATTTCCTGAAAAACATAGAGAAAGTCGTCAACAAATATGTTGAGTGAATTTACAGGTTTACATGTGTATGTGGTTTGTTAAACCAAGTCTGTATAAATGATTTGTTATTCATTTATAAAAATACAAGTTATGTAGGGTTGTTACCCTAAAGTATTGTTATACGTGGGATGTCGTCCCAAAACATGTTACCGGTTGTTTACCAGTGTAAAACCAGTTACCGGTATGTTTTCCGGTGTCCAACAGTTGTAGGATTCGTTCTTCCTAAAAGTATGTGGGAATTTTACTTAGACTGTGATCCCCTGAAAGGTGAGCTAAACCTCGCAGGTTAAAGTAACGCGACCTAACCCTATAACCAAACCACAACCAGAACTTATGTTGTTTGCCTGAATGGACATTTAAGTATACGCTCCACCGTAGGAGGGTCGTCACGGCAATAGTACTATCCGTATACTCAGTGGCTAGAGTCACCTAGCTAATGGTTACAGTAGCATGTCATGAGGTCTTTCATGCACACAATCCAAGTCTAGGTCCGTACTAGGATCCTTTGTCTAATTCCCAAATAGTTGTGAAAATGTAATATCACAATTCAACATTTGTATAAAAGCAGTAAAGCATTTATAGTTTGATTGCATGTGTTGGCATGCAATTTCTATGTTTAACACCCCTGTATTTAAAAGCAGAAATCATTTAAAAGTAGGGGCTGTAAACTCACTGTGGTTTGCTCGGTATGAATGCTAGCAGCTGACAGGTAATAGCCCAAAGGTTTGTTAACCTATATACCATAAATGTATTAACATAAGTACGTTTGATTTGTTAAATCAACTTATGTTAACAGTTTGTTTGTTTTGTAGAAATTGTTAATTTCTCAGTAATTTAAGTCGTTGCATTCGTTGGTGATGTTGTGTTGAAATATTGTTATTATTTCACACGTCGTATGCCCTATCAAGTGTGTATATATATATATCATACACGTTCCATTTTATGAATATTCGTTTCGTGAAACGATTCGGGTCACGTCTTATGTTTGGAATGTTTTGGAAGTTTATTGGGCTCGGTCCGATTTGTTTTGTTTTTGGTTCACTATCTTAACCCATTTACATAATCTCTTTGGCCCATTACAAGTCTTGTTCAATGGCCCGTTTATTTATTTTAATTCATTTGTTTTTACAATACTCAGCCCAACCCAAAGTCTTAGGCCCAAGAAACATTCTGTCCAGTTTGTAGCCCAGCCCAGCCGTTCGGCTTGGGCTAGCCGTTCGGCTTGGATAGCCGTTCGGCTTGGCCATCAGCCGTTCGGCTTGGCTTCCGGCCCAACCCACACTTTACTCGATCCAGTCCAATATAATAGGCCCGTTATTTATTTCGATCCAGTCCACAACACTCGGTCCATTTAGCATTTTAGTCCGGCCCAATAATCATTTTAGTCCGGCCCAAATACACAGCCCACCAGACTCTTACACAGCCGATCGGCTTTGAGCACTTAGCCGTTCGGCTTTGGTCTCTTAGCCGTTCGGCTTTGTGACCTTAGCCGTTCGGCTTTGGCTCGAGTCCAGGCTCTGTTCGTTCTTCAAATTTCCAAACTCGAAATCAAGGTATGTTTGTGCCATTTTTCGAACGGTTTTAGTGTTTAGATGCTTAGTAACAACAATATATGTCATTATATCTCATTTTAACAAGTTTAACATATATGATTCATGGATTTATGGTTTGGTTTCATATAACCCATTTCAAGAAAAACAACATATAATCATCAAACTTTATGTGTTATATACATGGATTGTGATATATATATACGAGTTATACAACGAAATTTAGGTATGGAATTCGAAGGTTTTGAAGTTCCCTTACAATGGTGAAGTTGATGGTGACGATGATGATGCGAAGAAGATGATGAGGATGTTGGTCTGGGCTTGTTGTTCTACTCCTCTTCTTGCTACTGCTGCTTCTCTGCTACAGATTCTTGCTGTTGCTGTTTGGTGTTGAGCAAGGGAGAAGAAAAGGAGGAGATATGTGGTGATGATGGTGTGTGTGTTAGTGTGTGTTGCTCAAATGATCAGGAAGGAGAAGAAATAGCAGTCAAGTATGGGAGATCACAGTCTGTGGTCTCCCAATTATTGGTGTTTGTTGTGTATTTTAAGCCCGTTAATTTCGAGTACGGGTATAATTTTAGCAATATAAAAGTAAACATTTTATATTTTTATTTTGTAGATGCTCTCCTGGTTCGTTATTTAAACTCGGAATAATGATGTTTTCATTATTTTTAACTGTTGTTTAATTTCTGCGTTGGACTGCTAACATTTTAAATTGAGTGTCAAATTTCAGTCGAATTTCGGGTTCATATTTTGAGGTAATGTTACAATTGTTTCCAAATGAATGAGAAAATTTGCATTTTTCTCATCTTGATCTCTGAATGCATTTTAAAATTGTTTCTGTTCGTTTTATAATACGTTTTATGTTAAACGTATTTTTAACCCGTTTTATCTATAGGTTATAGATACAATAGTACTCGTAATTAATAATTGCATTATTAATTATGTTGTGTCACCAACTTTTGTCGTATTTATCTGTCGGGTTCGTCTCGACACATTTGTACGTAACTTTAATTACTTACGTATTAGTAATACTTTTTGTTTAAAAGTACTAGGCTGCTAGACTTACATCACATCAGAAGTTTTTGTTTTAAACTTAATCAGGAAATTAGCGTAAGAATGCACATGCTTAAATGTTAATTATTACCTAATTTGGAGAGTTGTCACATTCTCCCCCCGTTAGGGAAATCTCGTCCCGAGATTTAATTCGTGTCGTGAGTCGCGGTCACGTTTTCAAACAGTTGGGGATACTTCCTTCGCATCTCATCCTCTCGTTCCCAGGTGAACTCTGGGCCATGCTTTGAGTTCCAACGAACTTTAACTAGTTTGATTCGTTTGTGTCGAAGTTTCTGCGTTTTCGTGTCCATAACTTCGATAGGTTCCTCCACAAAGTTTAATTTTGAGTCAATGAAGACTTCGTCCGGAGGGATGATATGTGTTTCATCAGAAAGACACTTTTTCAAGTTAGATATATGAAAGGTGTCATGAATACTACTAAGCTCTTGTGGTAGTTTGAGTTTGTAGGCGACAGGACCAATTCTTGCAAGGATTTCGAATGGCCCGATGTATCGTGGGTTCAGTTTACCTCGTTTACCAAATCGTACGACCCCTTTCCAGGGTGCAACTTTGAGTAGGACTTTGTCACCTACTTGAAATTCTAAAGGTTTCCGTCTGTTATCGGCATAACTCTTTTGTCGGTCGCGTGCTGTTTTCAATCGATTAAGCACTTGAGATATCTTGTCCGTAGTTTCTTGGACTATCTCAGGACCCGATAATTGTCTGTCGCCCAACTCTGCCCAACAGAGTGGCGATCGGCACTTTCGTCCATACAATGCCTCAAATGGTGCCATTTGTATGCTGGTGTGATAACTGTTATTATATGAAAATTCTGCTAGAGGTAGGTGCATATCCCAATTACCTCCAAAGTCTATCACACATGCTCTCAATAGATCTTCGAGCGTTTGTATCGTTCGCTCGCTCTGGCCGTCAGTTTGTGGGTGGTAAGCAGTGCTCATGTCGAGTCTAGTACCCAATGCATGTTGAAGTGTTTGCCAGAAGCGAGAAGTGAATCGTGCATCTCTATCAGAGATGATAGACAATGGCACACCATGTCGAGAAATGACCTCTTTCAAATAGATTCTAGTCAGCTTCTCCATTTTGTCTGTTTCCTTGATAGCAAGGAAGTGGGCTGATTTCGTCAATCGATCGACAATCACCCATATGGTGTCAACTCCGGATGTTGTTTTCGGTAACTTCGTGATGAAGTCCATCGTGATGTATTCCCATTTCCATTTGGGCATTTCGGGTTGTTGCAAAAGCCCAGACGGCTTTTGATATTCAACTTTGACTTTTGCACAAGTCAAGCACTTACTAACGTATGTGGCAATGTCTCGTTTCATGCCAGGCCACCAGTAAAATCCTTTCAAGTCGTGATACATCTTATCTGCACCAGGATGTATCGAGTAGTTGGACTTATGTGCTTCGTCCAAAATCAATCGGCGTAATTCGTCTACGCATGGTACCCAAATTCGGTTCATGAAGTACAATACTCCATTGTCTTTGGTTTCAAGCTGTTTCTCCATTCCCTTCAAGGATTCTTCCTTAAGGCGTTCGGGAATGAAGGCTGATTGTTGAGCGTCACGAATTTGAGTAATGAGATTTGAGTGTATTGTCAAACCTAAAGCTCGAACTCTTCGAGGGTTGACTCGTTCCTTACGACTCAAGGCATCAGCTACAACGTTTGCTTTGCCCGGGTGATACTTAATCTCACAGTCGTAATCGTTCAGTAATTCAACCCAACGACGTTGTCTCATGTTGAGTTCTTTCTGGTCGAATATATGTTGGAGACTTTTGTGATCCGTGAAGATAGTGCACTTTGTACCGTATAGGTAGTGTCTCCAAATCTTAAGTGCAAAAATGACGGCTCCTAGCTCTAAGTCATGCGTCGTATAGTTCTTTTCGTGAACTTTCAATTGTCGAGATGCGTAAGCAATGACCTTGTCATTTTGCATCAATACGCAACCCAATCCCTGATGTGAAGCATCACAGTAGACAACAAAGTTTTCTACTCCCTCGGGTAGTGATAGGATTGGTGCGGTACTTAGTTTCTGTTTCAACAATTGGAAAGCAATCTCTTGCTTCTCGCCCCAATCAAATTTCTTATCCTTTTGAGTTAGAGCGGTAAGTGGTTGGGCTATTTTCGAGAAGTTCTCGATGAAGCGTCGGTAATAGCCGGCTAGCCCAAGAAATTGTCGTATTTCGGATGGTGTTTTCGGGGCTTCCCAGTTCTTAATTGCCTCGATTTTGGACGGGTCCACATGAATTCCCTTGTTATTGATCACATGACCAAGGAAATGAACCTCGCGTATCCAAAATTCACACTTAGAGAACTTGGCGTAAAGCTTCTCTTTCTCCAGTAATTCAAGAATCAATCTCAGATGTTGCTCGTGATCCTCCTTCGTTCGGGAGTATATCAATATGTCATCGATAAACACAATCACGAATTTATCAAGATAAGGTTTGCATACTCTATTCATGAGGTCCATGAACACTGCTGGTGCGTTTGTCAGTCCGAATGGCATGACTAGGAACTCGTAATGGCCGTACCGAGTCCTAAACGCAGTCTTAGGAATATCCTCATCCCGAACCTTCAGTTGATGGTAACCAGATCGCAAGTCGATCTTCGAATAATAACTTGACCCTTGTAGCTGGTCAAATAAGTCATCGATGCGAGGTAGTGGATATCGATTCTTTATAGTTACTTTGTTCAGTTCCCGATAATCAATACACATTCGCATTGATCCATCCTTTTTCTTAACGAACAAAACCGGAGCTCCCCAAGGTGAAAAACTCGGTCGGATGAATCCTAGGTCTAAGAGTTCCTGCAGTTGTGCAGACAGCTCTTGCATTTCTGATGGAGCAAGACGGTAAGGCGCACGTGCAATTGGCGCTGCTCCAGGCACTAGGTCGATATGAAATTCAACCTGTCGTGGGGGTGGTAATCCTGGTAACTCATCAGGAAACACTCCCGGGTAGTCACGTACGATAGGTACGTCGTCTATACATCGCTCCTCGGATTTCTTTTCTACAACGTGTGCTAAGAATGCTTGATATCCCTTTCGGAGATATTTACGGGCTTTCAAGCATGTAATCATTTTTGTGGCACTTTTTCGTTTCTCACCTTTGACCATAAGAGTTTCTCCTGTCGGTAGTGGTAAGCGTACTAACTTATCGTAACATACTATTTCAGCGTGATTCTTCGACAACCAATCCATGCCGACTACAACGTCGAAACTCCCCAACTTAACCGGTAGCAAGTCTATTTTGAAGAGATGACCTTCTAATTCCAAGGTGCATCCCGGTACTATTTCTCCTGACTCGATTAACTCACCATCGGCTAGTTCAATAGTATATTTGTTATCTAGCTTATGTGATTCGAGTTCTAATAGTGGTCTAAACTCATTAGACACAAAACTTAAATCAGCACCTGAATCGATTAACACAGAGGCATAATGGTTGTTTACAAGAAACGTACCAGTGACGGTGTTAGGGTCCTGGCGTGCCTCCTGTGCTCCGATCACAAATGCTCGTCCTTGAGCTGGCTGATTGTTGATGTTGTTGGCTCGGTTGTTGTTACCACGGTTGTTGGTGTTGTTGCGGTTTTGGTTGTTGAGTCGAGGGCAACGGTTCCGATAGTGCCTCATGTCGCCACATTCAAAACACCCTTGGTTCCGGCGTTCGGTGTTCTCCCTAGTGGTAGGGTTAGCCTTGCAGTTTTGGGTTTTGTGACCCCAAATTCTACAGTTGTTGCAATACCAACATTCACCGTCGTGATGTTTGCCACATTTGTCACATTTAGGTTTGTTGCCCAAGTATGGTTTGGATTCCATAGTGGTGGCAGCATAGGACTTTGGGTTCCCCGATCCCTTCTTATTCGTTTGACCCTGACGGTCACTTCCTCTGTCATTCCACTTACGCTTTGTACCTCCAGAACTACCAGTTTCAGTACTGCTCGGCTCAACCTTGCCCGGTGCAGTTTTCTTGATCAGTGTCCCCATCCTGACTGCCTCATCGGTCAGACTTTGCGCTAAAACAACAGCGCTCCTGAATGTGTCTGGTTTGGAGGATGTAACCAAACTCCTGATTTGCGGTGCCAGACCATAGACATAACGCTCGATGCGCTTGTACTCAGGTGTTACCATATGTGGCACTAGACGTGCTAGTTCCTGAAACTTGGTTGTATAACCAGTGATATCGGCACCAATCATGGTGATGTTCCACAGCTCAGTTTCGACTTTCTGCATCTCGCTACGGGGACAGAATTCCTCCAACATCATGTTTTTCAGTACTTCCCATGACATGGAGTAGGCAGCTGGTCGTCCCAATGATTGGACTTGACTGTTCCACCAAGTGAGAGCTTTGTCAGCAAGAGTGCAGGTGGCATATTTCACCATACAGTCTGGTGAACAGTCACTAATGTCCAACACCGACTCTGTCTTTTCTATCCAGTGGATAATCCCAATAGCACCCTCGGTGCCACGAAAAGTAACTGGCTTACAAGCCTGGAATGTCTTGTATGAACACCCTCGGCGAGTATTCGCAGGTGCCTCAGTATTAACGGGGGTAGAACCGCTGTTATTCATTCCATTCTCGCGATTTCGGCTAGCTTCGTACTCAGCAATACCTTCAGCTATTCGCCGTGCTATTATTTGTTCAGTAGTTTCATTGTTATTGGGTGGGGGAACGGTTTCAGGAATGGAAGAAGGTGTCGTTCGTCGACTGTTCTTAGTCACCCGTCGTTTTGGTGGCATGATTCCGTTCTGCGATGAAATAAATTGCAGGAGTCAATGCCAAGGTATTGAATGTGATGAACAAGATTTCACATTTTTAACAAAGAAACGATATGGAAAATTTGAAGAACAGGTTTTTGGTATCACATGTCGCACGACTTTGAAACGCCCATATATAGTTAGTACAATATAATCACGTTGGCCAGACGTCATTATATAATGCTAAATACATACTTCCTTTCATCATCATTCAACACGATCGAGTTTAAAGAAAGTTCAAGATAGAAATCAATAGTCAAGGTGTGGTGTGTTTCATGGTTTCCAAGGAATGGTCAAATGTTATTGGTTGGCTACCGTTTCTAACACACGTATATACATGTAGATATACTACTAAAATCGTTGTTAAATGAAATGAATATGAAATACATCCAAACATAAGTTATATTATATCAAAAGGTGTAGCGCTGATACATCAGTTTTATACAAAACAAGATGGGATCCCAAATACGCCCCATCAGCAGTTAGCGCTATACAAAAGTCAATGGGTTTTCCTATACATATACCCATTCTAACAGCTGTTTTTCCCCGTTTAGTACATGTCCAGTACATACATACATCTACCATCTGATACTAGTCTATACTACACGTGATGGATTTACTAACATATCCATCATCCAAAAAGTGGCCGGCCTGACGCCCAGTAGGCACAAACCGCCGTACACAAGCCTATTGAAAATAAGGTAGAAACAATCCCACAGCTGTCCTCAGCACAGCTATCATCACACAAGCTCCAAATATCATCCCTGTTGTCCTCGCACGCCTCTCTAGTACTCTGACACGAGCACGTGCAGTCTCGGCTATCTCCCTGGCAGCAACCACGTTGCTCAACAAGAAGTGGCAACGCTCATGAATGTCTGCCATGTCTCCATCCAGACGGGAGACATCGCTCTGTAGCTCGGTAAGGTGAGCACCCCTGCTACCAGAAATGCGAAACAATGTGCGAATCACAGCCACAATGGTAGGGAGAGTCAACTCTACGGGCTCTCCAGTAGTAGGCAGTGGTGCGGAGGATCGGGAGGACTCCCCGGTCTCAAAGGTAGCAGGAAAACCCTCTAACGACCTCCACCGCCCCAACATAGGAGTCATCCACTCCAAGTGAGCAAGCCTAGGTACCCTCTGTGGCGGCTCATCACAGTGCATCACCCTCTCCTCTGCCATCGGCGCCTTATCACGGGGCGCAAGTGGTCCTCTAGGGAAATCTCGGACACACATCCGCGGTGTCCTCCTAGGTACCGGTCCTCTAGAAGGTCCAGCAGTCGTATGGTGTGTCGCCATGAAGGTAGACCCTAACATACGAGTGGTAGGGTCAGTGGGAGCAGTAGTAGGTGAGACCACATGTGCAGTGGGTGGTGGGGTGATGTAAGCATCACTAGTGTCATCCGATAAGGCTCTCAGCTGAACCGGTGGACACGCAACTCCGGTGCTAGCGTCGCTATGGTAGGAATCCTCGGTCGGCTCCTCATCAGAAGCATACAAATAGATCGGACTGTGCCTCGACATGCTGAGACAAAGAAGTCGTAGGTGACGTGTCAGTCGTATGTTAGCTGTATGCAAGATGTGTATGCATGCAATGAATGTTTTAGCCAAGGCTATAGTCTAGGTCTCTAAGGTTTTAGGTCGCTTAAAGACTTCTAGTTCGCTATAACCAATGGCTCTGATACCAAGTCTGTCACACCCCGCCAAACGGTAATTTCGATTAGTTATGTTTAGTTTGCGGAAGCTTTAATAATGTGGCGGGGCTGCGAACAGTAATTTCAACCAACCGTTACATACACACTCAGAGCATATGGTTATTGCACAACATAATGGTTAAGGATGCCAATTCAAACATTTGTTACAAAAGTAGTACGACTATGTAAGTCGTAACAGTAGTAGTGACGTTCAACACATTTTAGTTTTAAATCAAAAATACATAAGGTTAAAAATAAGATTTCATAAGTATGACCGCAATGTCTGCAGTTATACAAATGAAATCCCCAAAAGCGGTCCCTACAGTATGTGGCATCCTAATAGGTCCAGGGTTGTCCATCCTGAATGCATGCGATTTCTTACCCAGCTAATTTCCTGAAAAACATAGAGAAAGTCGTCAACAAATATGTTGAGTGAATTTACAGGTTTACATGTGTATGTGGTTTGTTAAACCAAGTCTGTATAAATGATTTGTTATTCATTTATAAAAATACAAGTTATGTAGGGTTGTTACCCTAAAGTATTGTTATACGTGGGATGTCGTCCCAAAACATGTTACCGGTTGTTTACCAGTGTAAAACCAGTTACCGGTATGTTTTCCGGTGTCCAACAGTTGTAGGATTCGTTCTTCCTAAAAGTATGTGGGAATTTTACTTAGACTGTGATCCCCTGAAAGGTGAGCTAAACCTCGCAGGTTAAAGTAACGCGACCTAACCCTATAACCAAACCACAACCAGAACTTATGTTGTTTGCCTGAATGGACATTTAAGTATACGCTCCACCGTAGGAGGGTCGTCACGGCAATAGTACTATCCGTATACTCAGTGGCTAGAGTCACCTAGCTAATGGTTACAGTAGCATGTCATGAGGTCTTTCATGCACACAATCCAAGTCTAGGTCCGTACTAGGATCCTTTGTCTAATTCCCAAATAGTTGTGAAAATGTAATATCACAATTCAACATTTGTATAAAAGCAGTAAAGCATTTATAGTTTGATTGCATGTGTTGGCATGCAATTTCTATGTTTAACACCCCTGTATTTAAAAGCAGAAATCATTTAAAAGTAGGGGCTGTAAACTCACTGTGGTTTGCTCGGTATGAATGCTAGCAGCTGACAGGTAATAGCCCAAAGGTTTGTTAACCTATATACCATAAATGTATTAACATAAGTACGTTTGATTTGTTAAATCAACTTATGTTAACAGTTTGTTTGTTTTGTAGAAATTGTTAATTTCTCAGTAATTTAAGTCGTTGCATTCGTTGGTGATGTTGTGTTGAAATATTGTTATTATTTCACACGTCGTATGCCCTATCAAGTGTGTATATATATATATCATACACGTTCCATTTTATGAATATTCGTTTCGTGAAACGATTCGGGTCACGTCTTATGTTTGGAATGTTTTGGAAGTTTATTGGGCTCGGTCCGATTTGTTTTGTTTTTGGTTCACTATCTTAACCCATTTACATAATCTCTTTGGCCCATTACAAGTCTTGTTCAATGGCCCGTTTATTTATTTTAATTCATTTGTTTTTACAATACTCAGCCCAACCCAAAGTCTTAGGCCCAAGAAACATTCTGTCCAGTTTGTAGCCCAGCCCAGCCGTTCGGCTTGGGCTAGCCGTTCGGCTTGGATAGCCGTTCGGCTTGGCCATCAGCCGTTCGGCTTGGCTTCCGGCCCAACCCACACTTTACTCGATCCAGTCCAATATAATAGGCCCGTTATTTATTTCGATCCAGTCCACAACACTCGGTCCATTTAGCATTTTAGTCCGGCCCAATAATCATTTTAGTCCGGCCCAAATACACAGCCCACCAGACTCTTACACAGCCGATCGGCTTTGAGCACTTAGCCGTTCGGCTTTGGTCTCTTAGCCGTTCGGCTTTGTGACCTTAGCCGTTCGGCTTTGGCTCGAGTCCAGGCTCTGTTCGTTCTTCAAATTTCCAAACTCGAAATCAAGGTATGTTTGTGCCATTTTTCGAACGGTTTTAGTGTTTAGATGCTTAGTAACAACAATATATGTCATTATATCTCATTTTAACAAGTTTAACATATATGATTCATGGATTTATGGTTTGGTTTCATATAACCCATTTCAAGAAAAACAACATATAATCATCAAACTTTATGTGTTATATACATGGATTGTGATATATATATACGAGTTATACAACGAAATTTAGGTATGGAATTCGAAGGTTTTGAAGTTCCCTTACAATGGTGAAGTTGATGGTGACGATGATGATGCGAAGAAGATGATGAGGATGTTGGTCTGGGCTTGTTGTTCTACTCCTCTTCTTGCTACTGCTGCTTCTCTGCTACAGATTCTTGCTGTTGCTGTTTGGTGTTGAGCAAGGGAGAAGAAAAGGAGGAGATATGTGGTGATGATGGTGTGTGTGTTAGTGTGTGTTGCTCAAATGATCAGGAAGGAGAAGAAATAGCAGTCAAGTATGGGAGATCACAGTCTGTGGTCTCCCAATTATTGGTGTTTGTTGTGTATTTTAAGCCCGTTAATTTCGAGTACGGGTATAATTTTAGCAATATAAAAGTAAACATTTTATATTTTTATTTTGTAGATGCTCTCCTGGTTCGTTATTTAAACTCGGAATAATGATGTTTTCATTATTTTTAACTGTTGTTTAATTTCTGCGTTGGACTGCTAACATTTTAAATTGAGTGTCAAATTTCAGTCGAATTTCGGGTTCATATTTTGAGGTAATGTTACAATTGTTTCCAAATGAATGAGAAAATTTGCATTTTTCTCATCTTGATCTCTGAATGCATTTTAAAATTGTTTCTGTTCGTTTTATAATACGTTTTATGTTAAACGTATTTTTAACCCGTTTTATCTATAGGTTATAGATACAATAGTACTCGTAATTAATAATTGCATTATTAATTATGTTGTGTCACCAACTTTTGTCGTATTTATCTGTCGGGTTCGTCTCGACACATTTGTACGTAACTTTAATTACTTACGTATTAGTAATACTTTTTGTTTAAAAGTACTAGGCTGCTAGACTTACATCACATCAGAAGTTTTTGTTTTAAACTTAATCAGGAAATTAGCGTAAGAATGCACATGCTTAAATGTTAATTATTACCTAATTTGGAGAGTTGTCACATTCTCCCCCCGTTAGGGAAATCTCGTCCCGAGATTTAATTCGTGTCGTGAGTCGCGGTCACGTTTTCAAACAGTTGGGGATACTTCCTTCGCATCTCATCCTCTCGTTCCCAGGTGAACTCTGGGCCATGCTTTGAGTTCCAACGAACTTTAACTAGTTTGATTCGTTTGTGTCGAAGTTTCTGCGTTTTCGTGTCCATAACTTCGATAGGTTCCTCCACAAAGTTTAATTTTGAGTCAATGAAGACTTCGTCCGGAGGGATGATATGTGTTTCATCAGAAAGACACTTTTTCAAGTTAGATATATGAAAGGTGTCATGAATACTACTAAGCTCTTGTGGTAGTTTGAGTTTGTAGGCGACAGGACCAATTCTTGCAAGGATTTCGAATGGCCCGATGTATCGTGGGTTCAGTTTACCTCGTTTACCAAATCGTACGACCCCTTTCCAGGGTGCAACTTTGAGTAGGACTTTGTCACCTACTTGAAATTCTAAAGGTTTCCGTCTGTTATCGGCATAACTCTTTTGTCGGTCGCGTGCTGTTTTCAATCGATTAAGCACTTGAGATATCTTGTCCGTAGTTTCTTGGACTATCTCAGGACCCGATAATTGTCTGTCGCCCAACTCTGCCCAACAGAGTGGCGATCGGCACTTTCGTCCATACAATGCCTCAAATGGTGCCATTTGTATGCTGGTGTGATAACTGTTATTATATGAAAATTCTGCTAGAGGTAGGTGCATATCCCAATTACCTCCAAAGTCTATCACACATGCTCTCAATAGATCTTCGAGCGTTTGTATCGTTCGCTCGCTCTGGCCGTCAGTTTGTGGGTGGTAAGCAGTGCTCATGTCGAGTCTAGTACCCAATGCATGTTGAAGTGTTTGCCAGAAGCGAGAAGTGAATCGTGCATCTCTATCAGAGATGATAGACAATGGCACACCATGTCGAGAAATGACCTCTTTCAAATAGATTCTAGTCAGCTTCTCCATTTTGTCTGTTTCCTTGATAGCAAGGAAGTGGGCTGATTTCGTCAATCGATCGACAATCACCCATATGGTGTCAACTCCGGATGTTGTTTTCGGTAACTTCGTGATGAAGTCCATCGTGATGTATTCCCATTTCCATTTGGGCATTTCGGGTTGTTGCAAAAGCCCAGACGGCTTTTGATATTCAACTTTGACTTTTGCACAAGTCAAGCACTTACTAACGTATGTGGCAATGTCTCGTTTCATGCCAGGCCACCAGTAAAATCCTTTCAAGTCGTGATACATCTTATCTGCACCAGGATGTATCGAGTAGTTGGACTTATGTGCTTCGTCCAAAATCAATCGGCGTAATTCGTCTACGCATGGTACCCAAATTCGGTTCATGAAGTACAATACTCCATTGTCTTTGGTTTCAAGCTGTTTCTCCATTCCCTTCAAGGATTCTTCCTTAAGGCGTTCGGGAATGAAGGCTGATTGTTGAGCGTCACGAATTTGAGTAATGAGATTTGAGTGTATTGTCAAACCTAAAGCTCGAACTCTTCGAGGGTTGACTCGTTCCTTACGACTCAAGGCATCAGCTACAACGTTTGCTTTGCCCGGGTGATACTTAATCTCACAGTCGTAATCGTTCAGTAATTCAACCCAACGACGTTGTCTCATGTTGAGTTCTTTCTGGTCGAATATATGTTGGAGACTTTTGTGATCCGTGAAGATAGTGCACTTTGTACCGTATAGGTAGTGTCTCCAAATCTTAAGTGCAAAAATGACGGCTCCTAGCTCTAAGTCATGCGTCGTATAGTTCTTTTCGTGAACTTTCAATTGTCGAGATGCGTAAGCAATGACCTTGTCATTTTGCATCAATACGCAACCCAATCCCTGATGTGAAGCATCACAGTAGACAACAAAGTTTTCTACTCCCTCGGGTAGTGATAGGATTGGTGCGGTACTTAGTTTCTGTTTCAACAATTGGAAAGCAATCTCTTGCTTCTCGCCCCAATCAAATTTCTTATCCTTTTGAGTTAGAGCGGTAAGTGGTTGGGCTATTTTCGAGAAGTTCTCGATGAAGCGTCGGTAATAGCCGGCTAGCCCAAGAAATTGTCGTATTTCGGATGGTGTTTTCGGGGCTTCCCAGTTCTTAATTGCCTCGATTTTGGACGGGTCCACATGAATTCCCTTGTTATTGATCACATGACCAAGGAAATGAACCTCGCGTATCCAAAATTCACACTTAGAGAACTTGGCGTAAAGCTTCTCTTTCTCCAGTAATTCAAGAATCAATCTCAGATGTTGCTCGTGATCCTCCTTCGTTCGGGAGTATATCAATATGTCATCGATAAACACAATCACGAATTTATCAAGATAAGGTTTGCATACTCTATTCATGAGGTCCATGAACACTGCTGGTGCGTTTGTCAGTCCGAATGGCATGACTAGGAACTCGTAATGGCCGTACCGAGTCCTAAACGCAGTCTTAGGAATATCCTCATCCCAAACCTTCAGTTGATGGTAACCAGATCGCAAGTCGATCTTCGAATAATAACTTGACCCTTGTAGCTGGTCAAATAAGTCATCGATGCGAGGTAGTGGATATCGATTCTTTATAGTTACTTTGTTCAGTTCCCGATAATCAATACACATTCGCATTGATCCATCCTTTTTCTTAACGAACAAAACCGGAGCTCCCCAAGGTGAAAAACTCGGTCGGATGAATCCTAGGTCTAAGAGTTCCTGCAGTTGTGCAGACAGCTCTTGCATTTCTGATGGAGCAAGACGGTAAGGCGCACGTGCAATTGGCGCTGCTCCAGGCACTAGGTCGATATGAAATTCAACCTGTCGTGGGGGTGGTAATCCTGGTAACTCATCAGGAAACACTCCCGGGTAGTCACGTACGATAGGTACGTCGTCTATACATCGCTCCTCGGATTTCTTTTCTACAACGTGTGCTAAGAATGCTTGATATCCCTTTCGGAGATATTTACGGGCTTTCAAGCATGTAATCATTTTTGTGGCACTTTTTCGTTTCTCACCTTTGACCATAAGAGTTTCTCCTGTCGGTAGTGGTAAGCGTACTAACTTATCGTAACATACTATTTCAGCGTGATTCTTCGACAACCAATCCATGCCGACTACAACGTCGAAACTCCCCAACTTAACCGGTAGCAAGTCTATTTTGAAGAGATGACCTTCTAATTCCAAGGTGCATCCCGGTACTATTTCTCCTGACTCGATTAACTCACCATCGGCTAGTTCAATAGTATATTTGTTATCTAGCTTATGTGATTCGAGTTCTAATAGTGGTCTAAACTCATTAGACACAAAACTTAAATCAGCACCTGAATCGATTAACACAGAGGCATAATGGTTGTTTACAAGAAACGTACCAGTGACGGTGTTAGGGTCCTGGCGTGCCTCCTGTGCTCCGATCACAAATGCTCGTCCTTGAGCTGGCTGATTGTTGATGTTGTTGGCTCGGTTGTTGTTACCACGGTTGTTGGTGTTGTTGCGGTTTTGGTTGTTGAGTCGAGGGCAACGGTTCCGATAGTGCCTCATGTCGCCACATTCAAAACACCCTTGGTTCCGGCGTTCGGTGTTCTCCCTAGTGGTAGGGTTAGCCTTGCAGTTTTGGGTTTTGTGACCCCAAATTCTACAGTTGTTGCAATACCAACATTCACCGTCGTGATGTTTGCCACATTTGTCACATTTAGGTTTGTTGCCCAAGTATGGTTTGGATTCCATAGTGGTGGCAGCATAGGACTTTGGGTTCCCCGATCCCTTCTTATTCGTTTGACCCTGACGGTCACTTCCTCTGTCATTCCACTTACGCTTTGTACCTCCAGAACTACCAGTTTCAGTACTGCTCGGCTCAACCTTGCCCGGTGCAGTTTTCTTGATCAGTGTCCCCATCCTGACTGCCTCATCGGTCAGACTTTGCGCTAAAACAACAGCGCTCCTGAATGTGTCTGGTTTGGAGGATGTAACCAAACTCCTGATTTGCGGTGCCAGACCATAGACATAACGCTCGATGCGCTTGTACTCAGGTGTTACCATATGTGGCACTAGACGTGCTAGTTCCTGAAACTTGGTTGTATAACCAGTGATATCGGCACCAATCATGGTGATGTTCCACAGCTCAGTTTCGACTTTCTGCATCTCGCTACGGGGACAGAATTCCTCCAACATCATGTTTTTCAGTACTTCCCATGACATGGAGTAGGCAGCTGGTCGTCCCAATGATTGGACTTGACTGTTCCACCAAGTGAGAGCTTTGTCAGCAAGAGTGCAGGTGGCATATTTCACCATACAGTCTGGTGAACAGTCACTAATGTCCAACACCGACTCTGTCTTTTCTATCCAGTGGATAATCCCAATAGCACCCTCGGTGCCACGAAAAGTAACTGGCTTACAAGCCTGGAATGTCTTGTATGAACACCCTCGGCGAGTATTCGCAGGTGCCTCAGTATTAACGGGGGTAGAACCGCTGTTATTCATTCCATTCTCGCGATTTCGGCTAGCTTCGTACTCAGCAATACCTTCAGCTATTCGCCGTGCTATTATTTGTTCAGTAGTTTCATTGTTATTGGGTGGGGGAACGGTTTCAGGAATGGAAGAAGGTGTCGTTCGTCGACTGTTCTTAGTCACCCGTCGTTTTGGTGGCATGATTCCGTTCTGCGATGAAATAAATTGCAGGAGTCAATGCCAAGGTATTGAATGTGATGAACAAGATTTCACATTTTTAACAAAGAAACGATATGGAAAATTTGAAGAACAGGTTTTTGGTATCACATGTCGCACGACTTTGAAACGCCCATATATAGTTAGTACAATATAATCA